>CM038117.1:6536038-7044036 GCA_001642375.2 Mentha longifolia
CCACCTATCCGCCATTTGCAGCAACGAAAAAATGGCGTCGTCTTCTCTCTCGGTGGCAGCTGCCGCCCTTCCCACTTCTTCCCATTCTCTCTCTGCGTCTCCCGTTGATCAATTCTCTCTCAATTTCTTCCCCTGCAAGCTCAACTCCATTAGAACGCCGTGGAAACTTAGGGCCGTGCTCAGTTTCTCTCTTTCATCATCATCTCTTCCCCCCTTTCGCACTTCCCTACACTGCGCTTCGACTGCATTCGATGGCGTCGAATTGGATCAAGAAGAAGTAGAAGAAGAGGAGCCATCGAACGGTGCTCCACCGTCGGAATCCGAAGCGGCGGAGGAAAACGGCGCGCCGCAAATTGCTGATGCTGGGAGGCTGTATGTCGGGAATTTGCCATTCACGATGACGTCGGCGCAGCTGTCTGAAATCTTTGCCGAAGCTGGGCGTATTGTTTTCTGCCGAGGTATGCCTAAATTGATTGGTGGGATTGTGTGGAAGGAGAAATTTGCTGCAGATTGCATAGTAGGAAACTGGATGTGTATTGTTGGAAAATTGGTCTTTTTGGTTGCTTACTGTTTCTTGTTAGTTTTTTTATGATGCAATGTCTTGCTTTTTTGGTTTGATAGGTTGTGTATGATAGAGTTACAGATAGGAGCAGGGGATTTGCATTGTTACTATGGGCAGTGTTAAGAAGCCAAGGAGGCGATCAGATTGTTTGATGGAGCTGTAAGTATAGTGATTTTGATTCTGGTTTTGTTAGTTTCAAAGGTGTTATTGCAGCACTTTCTCTTGCAAAGCTTTTAAACTAGTGGGAAATCTGCTACATAAAATTTGTGTGTATCAATCTAATGTAGGGACTAGATCGAACAACGGTTTTTTTCCATTTTTTACAGTACAGATCACATAACATGAGGACGTAATGATCAAGAAATATTAATGAAGCATATCGTGTTAATGAAGCCCCGTCCCAATAACTATTCGCGCCTTCAAAAGATAAGGTCTTTTGATGTGAAATTATGCTTCTAATATAGAAAATTTGCTAGTTCTTAGGATTGCTTGGGGCATGAAAGATGTAACATGATGTCTCGATGGACTTTAGGCTTCGACTCTAATTTTTTACTCAGAACTTTGATACGACTTGCAGATTTATGGAAGTTCACATTTTGGAAGTTGAAAACTTAGACAAGAAGTTATCTTGAGAAATATTCTGAATTCACGTTTTTATCTCATTCTTGTTGTATTGAATAAGGCGTTTAACCTCTCTAACAATGACATCACTATCCCCCAAAATCTTGTCTTTCAACTGTTTTACAGCAATTGGAGGGCGTACTTCGAGGGTGAATTTCCCTGAGGTGCCACGAGGCGGTGAAAGGGGAAGTATGAACCCAAAGATAAGAAGCAGCTATCAAGGGTACGTAGACAGCCCTTACAAAATTTATGCAGGCAACCTAAGCTGGAGCCTCACGTCTCAAGCCCTAAGAGATGCATTTTTCTCAGCTGCCCGGGGTACCTAAGTGCAAAGGTCATCTACGATAGGGACTCTGGAAGGTCACGAGGCTTTGGATTCATTACTTTCTCCTCTGCAGAAAATGTAGAATCTGCATTGGCTGCCATGGATGGACTGGTAAGAAGCTTTAATTCTGTATTTATTTGGATCCTTCTTTTAATTAGCTTTGTTCTTCTTTTTTTCTTTTATTAAAAAAAAAATCTTGAAATGATGTGAATAGGAATTGGAAGGGCGGCCGTGAGATTGAATCCAGCGGAGCAAAGAGCTGCTGTGTCAAGTGTCAGTGTCTAAATGGAAATGCAGTGTGGAGTAAGGTGTGCGCAAAGCAGGGCTGTGATCTTGAGCCATAGTTGTCTGCTAATCGACTATTTTTTGTTGATGCAAGTAGATATACATCTATCACACAATAGATGAGGCATAATTGAAACATTATCGTTGAAGATTACTATACGATGAGACCATGATTATAATTTCTATAATTTTACTGTTTTTTTTTTCTTTTTATTTTGATGTGTTGACCGTCTCTTACGAGTTACTACTTTGCACAAGTGCAAAACTTTCGTCATGATGAGTTGCAGAAGAAATAAAACAGAAAACATTCACAGCTACCACAACTTTCAATTTTCATCACGAGAAAATCAGATTCTTTTTGTTCTTCATTAATCTTGTGGTCTGAGAAAAGGAAGGGCGAAGGAAAAACTTAACATAGACTAACAGAAGAAGTACAAATAGCTAGAGTTTATTCAGTGCTATCAACTACTATTGAACATCATACTGAATAAATCAGAATTAAATTGCCTTTCTCAAACACTGCAAAGCCACAAGTTACATAGTGGTTGCCGGAAGAGTTTTTGGTTCAATTTTGTCGAGAACGAAAGAAAATCTTCAGAGAGCATTCTGACCAGAGGAAAGAAGAGCATCTGCAGCTGAATCCAAATCTTGCGGAAAGAAACCCTGTAAGGAAGCCGTTCAATTTGTTTATTTTCTCAAGTTACTCAACACTTAGTTTAGTCTGAACCTACACACATAATTAAGCTTTATGCAGAAAGTAAAGAAGAGAGGACGAGAGAAAATTACCTGCAGGTGTTGTGGTATATTGTTTTGCCAAGGTGACCGATATCTACTATATCTTTACAGCCACCCACCACCTCAAGTACTTGCCTGCATACGTCGTGTTCAACTCAAATTCAATTCGAGGCGATTTAGGAGGAAGGTAAGTGCATGTATCGATGTATATAATATTTCAATAGGTACTATTACTAGCACAAGACAGACATGATTTTCGTTATTTGTCCCTCTTACCGCACTAAGCAAGGTTCATTGCGTCCCTTCACAATGCACTCTGGATCATACTTCTCCTTCTTCTTGGACTGCCATGAAGATTTTACATATTTAACACCAGCATGAGTGTTCTTGATTTCGCAATATGGAGAATCAGTTTCAATCATCAGCCGGTCCAGAGGAATTCCCTTCACAACTTCAAGATTCTCGGCATTTCTCAGAGAGCATCCGTTTAGGCCTATAAAAATTGAGGTGCGGATGATTGGAAAAGGGAAAACTAGAGTAGTTAAAGGAAATCCCTACTATGTAGGGGATGCCATATCAGATTAATGGCATATGACCAGAAACATCATTCACCTATGAATAGATTATCAAATGAAAGGAGGCGATCACGATCTTGGGCACTGCCAGTAAAAGAGTGAGCAACCCCAAAGCAGAACCTGCCAGACCAATTACAGCGAAAACAGTGATTAAAGCTGCAGTCCCGAGAGAGTATCAGAAATCAAAGAGAACATAAAGCATATATATACAAAAAAAGAACCTGATAAGTTTGAGGTTGAATATTTCAGAGATTAAAAAAAAATAACAAATCTTCACTGCCAGAATGCAATAATATATGGTTGTTTCATTGATCAACACTGATGATATGCCATCCTTATTTGGATTGCAAGTGTGTATAGTGGCTTTATGTGATCATGATAGTACCATCATTACTGGAACTTGGTTCGGATGCTACTGATCATGGCATCAGCCAATTAGCTATTCGCAAAAAATCCTACTATTGACCCGTATTTTTTACCTATGTTTGTTCCGCTCAAGAATATTGCAGAAATCCTCGCCAGCTGCTCGCATGTGGAGAAACATTGGCAACTTCATAGCATATGCCAACTCAAATTGCTTCTCAAAGTACCTTATTTAAACATCAAGTAGCATAATCAAAAGACATGGCTAGCAGTCTATATAGGTCTCAGAAAATCATGCTAAAAGTTTACAGAAGTAAACAGTGGAAAACACGTGTTTCAAGAAAGCACGTACTTTTGTTGAATTTCAGCAGGGCAAAAGTGACGCCTATCATAATCCAATCCACATTCTCCGACAGCCACCACCTTGCTTGAAACATTGATATCGTCAAGAGATATTAACGAGTTACAATTGCGATAAAGTACATAAGCTCTCTCTCGCCAGCAAACTTTCATAGAGATTAAGCAGTATAATTTGCCTAAAGTTGGGCACAAAAAGAAAAAAACATACTTTTCCTTTCTCAACTCCCTCTCTAGCCAGAGATGAAAGAGCCTCAAAATGTCTCTCTGGATCACCACTATCATCAAATTCCTGGTTCACGATGCCACAATAAATAAAATAGAAAAATCTCAAGAAATACCGCATAATGAGAGACAAAACCGTATTAGGTTCTCGCAGAATACATGAATTCAGCAATGGGATCTCACTTTACATCTCGTTGGGTGAACACCAACTGTGCAGAATAGTCTTGCTGCAATATACAATGGCAACATTGTTAGCACTTCAGTAGAACTGTAATTACAGTTACAAGTGAAGTGGAAAGTATAAAATCACCATCAGTTTCAGCTATAGCAAGAGCTTCTCTCGACTCCTCAAGCGAGCCTCCTGTCACCTTGAACATTCAAAATAGTCGGAATCATTCTCACAAAACCACATACTTCTATAATCATCTAAATTTCCAGTTTTTCCAGTCAAGTCTCATTTCTCTAGGTTCAGATACATAGATTTACATGAGCAATTTGTATCCCATAGAAACATAGGCTAAAAGACTGAATGCATCAATTTTGATTCAGTTATTATCTAACCCAAATTAAATAACTTATTTTCCAGGTAAGGAATCAAGCCAAATATTGTTCTCCGCGTTTTCAATCTCTCTTAAAACCTTAGAGGAAAAACGAACAGAGCATGAAATAAGTCTTCATATACAGCTATAATTGAATAAAATTATCACAATTCATCGCGGAAATGAGACATCGGAGATGGAATTTACGATAATCCGATCGACTCCGGCGCTCCAAGCCCTACTAAGGACGGCGGCGATATCAGCCGCGTGATGTTGCTTCCCATTGTAAATTCCTCTGAACATTCCATCTGTCGATTTCTCAAATAAATTAGACTTCAATAATCTCAGATAAATGAATCATAACTTCAAAAACACAAAAGTCCAAAAAATTAAACTTTTCAGACCTGTGAAGTTGACGGCAATGTCTGCAAGAAAAAAAATGAAAAGATGGAATCACATAACTGCATTTTCAGCATCCAGCAAAGGAAATAAAACGAACACTGAGGAAGAAAGTGCTTGCCTATCATTCGGATACCCCCGCTGCTCGCCATGGCCAATTCTTAGGTGGGGTGCGGTGAAGGAGTGCAGCCAAACAGCAGTGAACGATTTGATTTTGTGCGGAAAAGAAGAGAAGAGTCGCGTTTTAGCATCGCTTATAGTCGTGTGACAGTAGCCACTGGTCTTTTTTTCTTTTTTTTTTTTTTTTTAATAAATATAAATTTCATTAAAAATGATTCATTTACTTATGCCGGCTGATAATTTGCATATCAACGAGATTTGGCCATAAGTATAGATAGACATTAATTTTTTTATTTATAAAAGATATTGTAATAGTTATGTTTTAAATTTAAAAATACGTTATTAACTGCAGCATAATTTATTTGTAAGCCTATTAGTAGTTTATTGTGAGTGTCTTTTGCGAGCTACTTGTTAGAATAGCAAGTAAGCAAAATAGAATTTGACTTGTATAAATTAACTGGTAATATGTCTTTCTACCCAATATTAAGTGGGTATATATAAATTACCAATTTTGAAATACATATGTAGAAAATACCCATTTGAATATATTAATGTTATATTGTTAAAATCAATGCACAAACTTTGCAGAGGCGCAGAGTTGGGGCCCCACTTTTTATACTTTTTATCTAGTTTTATCTATCTATGCCCCCATCGAGTTTGGTTTTTATTTTTATTAGAAAAGAAAATTTTTGGGGTGAAATTATATCACTGACACCAAACTATTCTAAATTCAGTCAAATTTAATATGATAGGTGAAACAGTAAAATTATTGAATGGATTCTCTGAAAATTCATATTCACGGACTAAATAGTGAAAATAATAATTGTATTCGGACAAATTTGACTAGTTTATCAAATTTATTTTCACAGCAAATAATTCATAATTCATACATGTTTTATCCTATAAAGTGGGTAGAGTTCGCTCACAACACCTTAAAAATTATTTTCTTCATTTCTTAAAAGCTTACAATTTGGAGTATTTTTTAGCGCTAGAAGGCAATCAAAGACAACTTACTGTGGCAAATTGAGGAGGAAGAAAAAGCAAACGAAATTGAAAAAACTCAGTAAATTATAGCTTTTAAGGTACATTATGAAGTTAATTATTCTATTTTTTAATTTTATTTTTGGAATTTACATGCTCAATGTTATATTGATTATGCTCAATGTTATATTGATTCTTATGTGTTATAGTATGATTTTAGCCGTAAGATATTTAGATAAATATGAAAGTGTACTGTTTAAATTTTTTTAATTATGGTATGATTAGGGCGATTTGTAAGTGCTATTTTATTTAAATTATGCTTAAGTTATTAACTCTGAATTTTAATTTTAGTTATTATTATTATTATTATCATTGTTATTATTATTATTATTAATTAAATCCCATGAGACATTTTTTAAACTATATTAATACTATTTTTAATAAAATAATTTGTTAATTCAGAAAAGTCTTTCACGGTTAGACTAGAATTTAAACTGTAAATTCACGGTTTAAATTGTAGTCTAACCGTGAGACGTCTTTTTAAACTATATTAATACTATTTTTTAATAAAATAGTTTGTTAATTAGAAAGTTACATCACGGTTAGATTATCATTTAATACTATATTAATACTATCTTTTTAATAAAATAGTTTTTTTAAACTATATTAATACTATTTTTTAATAAGGTCTTTCACGGTTAGACTAGCATTTAAACCGTGAATTCACGGTTTAAATGCTAGTCTAACCGTGAAAGACCTTATTAAAAAATAGTATTAATATAATTTAAAAAGATATTTCACGGTTTAAATTCTAGTCTCACGGTTTAAATTCTAGTCTAACCGTGAGATGTCTCTTTAATACTATTTTTTTAATAAATAATTTGTTAATTATAAAGGTATTTCACGGTTAGGATAACATTTAAACCGTGAATTTCACGGTTTAAATGCTAGTCTAACCGTGAGACATCTTTAAACTATATTGATAATATTTTTTTAATAAAATTAGCACTTTTAAGTTACATTCTCAAGTTAATGAGTCTATTTTTACAATTACGCATGCTCAAGTTAATTTAGGTACGCATCTATTTATAATTTGCCTTAGTCGAACTCAATATTAGTTTCAATTTTATTTTACTATTTGTATTATCATTGTTTTTTTATAAAATCTTAATTTTAAATTAATGTATTTTTTCATTTAATATACATCTAATGTTTTGAATTAAATTCATGCAGATGTCCTACGTTATCGTGAACGTAAACTATGGAGGAAATTGGGAAAGCGTTGAGTACGAGGGCGGTAGACAGATGGATATCGTCTTATCAACAGATGTTATAACTGTCTACAACTTGAGACGACAAATAGTTGATATCGTCTTATCAACAGATGCTTTCTTGAGTACTGATTTAGAGATCACCTATCTGAGGAAAACACCATCTGGACGTCTTGTTAAATCACCGTTGGGGACGGACGAAGAACTCGTTTGCTTGTGCAGAACAGAATCGTCCCCAAAGGTATATATATCTTGGAACAACACGGCATCGTCTTCTCACTTTTACGGTGAACAAGCCGGGGCGTCCTCTTCACATTTCCCTACGGCCGAGCAGACGTACCAGTATGGTGGCTCATTCGACTTCGGCTACCAGGGCACTGATTGGCACACATACCTCGATGAGATTGGTAGGGTCGCTACTTCATCATTTCCAACTGACGACGTGTATCGTCCAGATCTCAACCTCATAGCGAGTTCATTCTCTCATGCCTCGAGTGCCCGAGAAAATTCAATCCCAGACCTCAATTTTGCGGCCGAGGATGAGCATAATGGCCGTAGCGAGGCGCGGTCTCGAGGCCATGTGTATGAAGTTATAGACGATGAGGACGACCCAGATTACGACGTTGAATCTGATGCTCAGAGCACCGAGAGCGACAGAGCCGGAGACAATTCTGAAAGGCGGCTGAATAGGTCCTTGTTTGCTGAGTACACAGCGTGGATACTGGACGAAGGCGGGATGGAAAAATTATTACGATTGATGTATCCAAGTCCGCACGATGACGATGCTGATGAGGATATCGATACAACGCATCCGAGTAATTGGATAGTCCCCATGGTCCCTATCCAACCTGAAAACTCTGCAGTATATGCGGGTGAGGTTAATCTGATTGTTGAAGGACTTGCTGTTAACGCCATGTACGATACAAAGGATGAACTCACGATTGCAGCCGGTCTGTGGAATTTGGAGAAGAGTGCGGAATCAAAGGTAGAGAGGTCGGATAGTGGAAGACTATATTTGAAATGCAAAGCATCGAAGCAATGCCCCTTCAAGTTACACGCCACCGCCAGCGGAGACGGCCATTTTTTAGTGAACAAGTTTTGTGGCGATCACACGTGCAATCATGAAATAATGGGTCTGAAGAAAAGGAAGCTCCGTTCTACGGTCATTGGGGCATACTTTGCGAAGCGAATTCTACGTGATCAGGAAATAATCAAGCCAAAGATCATAATGAATGAGCTAAAGGAAGTTTTCGGTGTCGACATCAAGTACGATGTCGCCTTGAGGGGGTGAAACCGCGCAATTCAGATGATTTATGGCAAGTACGAAGCTTCGTACAAGATGTTGTCGGGCTACCTCGCAATGCTGAAGAAGACAAATCCAGGTACAATCACAAAGATCAACATCGGCAATGATGGCCGGTTCAAACAAGTTTTTGTTGCTCTAGGCGCTACTCGAGTTGCGTTTTCACTCACTATGAGGCCGGTTATCATAGTGGATGGCACACATATGAAGGGGAAGAACAAGGGAATCATGTTCGTAGCCGTGGCGAAGGACGCTAACGAGGAGTTGTATCCTTTGGCTTACGGAGTAGGGCCTATCGAAAACCACGAGTGCTGGACTTTCTTCATGCGAGGACTCAGAAGTGCATACGGAGCATTGAATGGCACGTTGATTGTCTCGGATCAGCACATATCCATCATACATGCCGTATCCGTTGTATTTCCCGATGCCTACCACGGTTTGTGTTATTACCACCTGAGTAAGAACTTGGCACACTATGGTAAGCATGTCATCGGGCTGTTTGTACGAGCTGCATACACGTATGATGTGGAGGAATGGAATACGAGAATGGATCAAATTCGTGATCTGAACGCCAACGCCCATGCAAAATTGATGGAAATCGGCCCTGCCAAGTGGGCTCGATCGATGTGCCAATCTCGACGTTTTAGCAATATGACGTCTAACGCTGCCGAGTCTTTCAATAATACCCTCCTATGGGCTAGGCGTCTACCAATCTGTGCTTCTCTCGATGCTGTGAGGCTTATCATCGAAGAATGGTTCGATGAACGACGCATAGCTTGCCAGCGGGACAATCATCCAATAACGTTGGCGGCGAGGCGAACAATTGCGGATCAGACAGAGCACGCGCGGAAATACAAGGTCACGCAAACATCTCAATTCCAATTCAATGTTCGTACATCCCAAATGACAGTTACTGTGAATCTTCAACAGTATGAGTGTCAATGTCTGCGTTGGCAGAGGGACTGTCTCCCTTGTGCACACGCGATCGCGGCAATCATGTAAGTCACCTTCAAGGTATCATGTGAATACAACAATCATAATTTAAGTACTTTCAACTTAATTATATTTTTTTGTCTGATTTTAGGTACCAAGGGGAGGAAGTAGTGCATTACGTTTCACCTTACTACCAACAAGGTACTCATGCAAAAGCTTACGAGCTCCCAATTTTACGTGTACCACATAGATCTTCTTGGCCTAAAGAGCTGCAGAGTGCGGAGGTATTGCCCCCAATAAGAGTACGTCTACCGGGGAGGCCGAGAGAAAGAAGACGTAGAGGGAGAGGGGAAGCACGCCGACGGGCAAGCCGTGGTTCTCGAAGATGTCCATATTGTGATATGACAGGTCACGTTGCAGCCATGTGTCACTTGTGGATGGAATCATTCAATTAATGTAATTTGTTGCAATAAATGAAGAATATGTTATCCTATTATTTTATACATAATAAAAATCAAGAAAAATAATATAACATAACTTCAAAATTTAGGACAAATTATATAAATAATATACCAAATATAAATTATCATTTGTAATGTATCCAATAACCGTGAAACGTGAAATCACGGTTAGAAACAATTTTAAACGTGAGTCACGGTTATGTAGCTTTCAAACCGTGATATCACGGTTTAAGAGCTAGTAAACCGTGTATAACATTCAGAAAACAATAAAAAAATTATGTACACGGTTTATATGAGAATGAAACACTACAAGAAAAACTATATTTTGTGACAACAGTGTTGTCAACTGTTGTCACTGTACATCCTGTCACTATGCTGTATAGTGACAGTTTTTGTTAAAACTGTCACTATACAGCATAGTGACAGGATGTACAGTGACAACACTGTTGTCACTAGACACAGTTTTTTTTGTAGTGAAACCGTGATATCACAATTACCGTGAACCCTAATCGTGGAATCTGGTCAAAATTAGAATCCGGTCAAAACCACTACTATTTTCACGGTTTTGTTGTGATTTTCACCGTGTAATTACGTGCCAGCTCGTGAACCCTAACCGTGAGACACTCTAAGTTGGTCAAAATTAAGGCCAAATTTTATTTTAAAGGCAAACATTCTAATTAATTAATTATACTAATATTTAAATACATACATTCTTATATTTAAATAGAATATTTAAATATTCTGACATATATTCGTTTGGAAATATAATGTTCACAGCTCGACGGCACGACGTGAAAGGGAAAATATCCGTTTCGCGACCTCTAAGCGAAATGCGGAGAGGTACCTCACGCCAATCCGTTCAATTCGCGGCTTCTTTAGGGCGAAAATACGATCGATGTACATACACGAGAACGGTCCGCATGAATACTCGTCCTTCTGTATGTATTGCTGCTCTAGGGGGATCCAAACAACATTCAGAAAATCTTGATGCTTCTTCATCCCTGGATGTTGTTCCCAATATCCAACCTTTTGCAACACTCTGGGCCACAGTTTCTGGATCGGGTAGAGCTGGACCAACCGATGCATTCTGTCTCGTGCATTAGGGAGCGTATGTAGAAATGAGTCGTATACCTCCATCGTCCACTCATCAGTCAGTACTCGGCAAATAACCCAGTAATCGGTGGAAACGTGGCAAATAAACACAAGCTGCAAATTAAAACAGCACATGACAAATGAGAAACAAGTTCATATTAGAATTAGTGACTCAAAATCAAAATAAAAGATCAACATATTTATATTTTTTTAACTACATCCACACAGTTTGCTTCATAGAAAAAAGATCAACACAAGATTTTGATATTAATCCCACTACTCACGTTAGTATAAGCATTTAAGCACTAATAATGCATTTAATCACTAATAATTAGTATAATGCATTTAAGCACTAATAATAATACGTAATAAAAACTCAAAGTTCAAATGAAGAAACTTACACAAGTTGCGTTCATCCAAACATCGTACGAGCCAACGCCGTGAAACCAATTCCCGAGATCATCGGACAGCTTGTAATCACGATACTTTAGATTCGACTTTGCCATTGCCGTTTGATCTCCCTTGTGAAAATCCATCAGGGCCCTCCTCAAGTCGTACTGTCAATAAATATCTTAATTTAGAGATTAAAGAAAAAAATAAAATAAAAAATATATTCATTTAAAATGTATAAAAAAAACTCACATATACGCCCATTCCAAGGAGAACAGTCCGTCTGTCATTTAGAGACGGACACAAAGAAAGTCCGTCTTGGAGTCGACTCCACCAATAAACAGTATACAGGTCCATGATCTATAATCCACACAGAGTATTAATGAAAAAAAATATTAGACTGCGTATCATAATTAATAATAATATAAAGTAAGGATCGTTCTAACCTCGGCTGAGAACTGAATATGAGGGTGTTCGATCTCATCAAACAAAGACTGGTTCATCTGAAAAGGCGGGTCCTGCAGGTTCCAGACGCAAGCATTCAGCCCACTGAGTCTGAATTCGTGATACAGCTGTTTGATCGTCATACCGTAATACGGTGTCGGAATATTCGGGACAAAGGGGCTCTGTAACGACGCCGATGGCCTCACGGTCCGCCGCCCAACACGGACCCGACGCACAGGCATCACTCTTGCAATATCTGAATCCGCGTCACTGTAGTCACCCCCCTGCAGAGTATCGGAGCCTGGAATCACCGGTTGATGGGCAAGCACTGGTTGCAGTACAGGATGTACCCAATCCATCAGGGGCATCTTCTCCAGGTCCCTGATAAAAGACGAGTGCGATGACTCCGCATCCTCGACCTCAGCCTCTCGAAATGGAGGCGTCCTTGAGCTCTGCCCTACTGGCTCTGTAAAAAACCCGAACATGTGCTCGAAACCCGGAGCGGCCTCGGGGGTAGGTGCCCTCTGCTCAATGTGGCCCCCGTCATCATCGTAACGAGCTGCGTAAGCCCCGTCAACTGAATGTCGGCCTGCCAAGGGGACGTGGCTAGGTGCCCTCTGCTCAATGTGGCCCCCGTCAACTGAATGTCGGCCTGCCAAGGGGACGTGGCTAGGTGCCCTCTGTTCAATGTGGCCACCGTCATCATCGTAACGAGCTGCGTGACCCCCGTCAACTAAATGTCGGCCTGCCAAGGGGACGTGGCTGCCCTGTGATGGTTCTCGACGACGAGAATGTATGCCATGGCTCGAGGAAGATGACGACTTCCCGAAGATCCCCTTCAGGTGCCCTGCCATAAACTTGGCGATACGAGCCATGACGCCAGTCTCCGACGTATCCCGAGCCAGGCGTTCCATTACCTTGTCGGCCCACGCGTCGTTATCACATCCTCGAGGGCACGGATCCCCGTACGCAGCATACGACACCTGAGGACCTATCGGGGGGTGAACTGTTCACCCTCGGCCTCTTCGACGTACTCGCACGAGCCGTGAAGGTCGGGATAGGTGCTCCACCCTCTGAATTTGCCCGGGTGGCACGAGGATGGCGACGTTGGGGCTGGCCTACTTACCTCGAATCACGGCACCTCAACTTATCAATCACTCGAGCCATATCTCTCGCATCCTTTGTTTGCCTCTGCTCCGGAGGCGTTTTTTTCCACGAATGGCGTGTATTCGGGTTAAACCGAACTTGTAACGGGTCTTGGCACTCGAATAGGGACTGAAAGTAATAGGAGGTTCATTCCTCTTCATCAGATTCGAGTGTGGGGTTGACTTCGAGCTGCATAAAAAAAAATGCATAACCATTACCATTATCAATTTTCCAATCTTCACCTATCTGAAATAGCTATTTTTTTAACTTAAAGCATGTTACACGGTTTGAAGTTAAATTAAACCGTGAATTCACGGTTTCAATATAGATCAAACCGTGAAAAATCACTTTTTCACGGTTTAAACTAAATGTAACCGTGTATTCACGGTTTAATATAAGATCAAACCGTGGAAAAACTATTTCACCATTCAAATAAAAAAAACAAATTTTAAATTAAATTCGAATACAAACAAACAATTATTATAAATGCGAATCCAAACAATTATTATGAAATCAGTATTATTATGAGTAATTAACTAATCATTAATTAATAACATGTACTAAAAACATTTACTTACTTTAATTATTGATAAACTAAATAATCCATAAATATTATTTTAAATGATTAACATAATTAATTAATGCAGTAAAAGAGTAAAAAGAGAGTATATACCTCTGGATTGTCAAAGAAATCAACGAAGTCGGCATTCGACGACCCAAGTTCCCATCTCCGAAGTCGTGGCATGAGATGCTCATTGCGACGAACCCCAATTGCTTGCCCTAAAGCAGAAATGGCCTCGACGGCCCAAATGAACATCGCCCACACGGGCCCGTAGAGATGGTAGGCTCCCCTATTTTTTTGCCCTCCTATTTCTGTGGGGTCCTTCTTCGCCACTCCGAGCTGGTGGCACATGATCTGGAATGACCATGATCCCCACGGAAATTCCGCCCATCGCTGTGGATCCTCTACTAATGTCCATGCCCAATCATCAACATGTCTGTCAGGGTCACGACTTAGTAGCACGTAGTAGTAGACAATGAGGTTGGCGGCGCTCAAGTATTGATCCGGAGTCCCTATGACGATTGAAGCATCTTTGAAATGATTCAAGAGCTCTTTGACTTGCACCTGACGTCCGCTGAAATAAGTATGAAAGAGGCTCGACTGTGGGATGACATGATTGCGACCGTGGGGATTAAAGGTCGTAGGGCCGAAGCATAATCCAGTCACAAGGCAGAATTCTTGAGGCCCAACCCAAATATCCCGTCCACCTACGTGGAACAACCTCTCGAATTCGTGTTCTTCACCCCTCCACAACTCCCTAGCCAATAACTCGTGCAAGGCACGCTTGGCATTCCCGACCTTCCTAAGCGCGAGAACCTTTCCAAATGGAGATTCGTTGGCAAATCGTCCCAATAGATCCTGTCCACCAATGCGTATTAAATGATACATTACGCCTTGAAGTACATTGATTCTGTTGTAACTATTTATTTCACCGGGGAATCCTTGCATACGAGGCCTGTACCATGTATACCTAGGCTGCAACATAATAGATCAAAATGATTCATCAATTTAGTGAAGCATCAAATTTTACAATCTTCTCTGCAATTAAACGCAATAGTATGAAATTAAACAAAACTGTGTGCCCACGGTTTAATTTCAGTAATTTCACGGTTTCTATTTAAAACAAACCGTGACTTCACGGTTTGATTTAATTTAAACCGTGAAGTTTGATGACTCAACAAATTTCACGGTTTCTTCTTAAATCAAACCGTGAGAACACGGTTTGTTTTAAATAGAAACCGTGAATCATGATGAGTCATCAATTACACGGTTAAATACTCATTCAAACCGTGAGGACACGGTTTCAATTTACTTCAAACCGTGAAATATGTATATAATTCGCAGATAAATCCATATATATTTAAGATTTCGAATTCATGATTTACCCAATAAATCCCAATAAATCCAGATTTCTTGCATACAAATCGAAATATTAATGCATTTTATACACATTATAATTTATAATTCTATTCAAGAAAATATAAAATCATTAAATCATTACATACAAAATCATTTAAGAAACTAAAAAATACTAAAAATTCAATTACTTTTTAAATAACAAATAACAAAGAAGAGAAGAAGAAAATTAGAAAAATTACCGGAGGATGCGGATGAGGAAGGTTTCGACGTTCTTCCATCGTCGGAACACGACGTACTTGAGCCGGGACTTGGACTCCTTCATCTTCGGAACCCGAATTGGAATTGGCCATAGTTTTGTCTTCTTTTCTCTCTATCTCACGGTTGAAAAAAAAAATGGGGGCTAGGGTTCACGGTTTGTTGAATCGTGAGAGTGAGAGAGATTGAGAGAATCGTGAGAGTGAGAGAGATTGAGTCTCACGGTTGAAAAAAAAATTGGGGGCTAGGGTTCACGGTTTGTTGAATCGTGAGAGTGAGAGAGATTGAGAGAATCGTGAGAGTGAGAGAGATTGAGTCTCACGGTTGAAAAAAAAATTGGGTACGGTTCTTGAATCGTGAGAGGGGCGAGAGAGAAGAAACCGTGAAAGGCTTGAGCCAAAAAAAATAATAATAATAACCAATGACCAATTTCCATTCTGTTTTTTTTTTTTTAATTCGGTCAAGTCAAATACAACAAAAGGACAAAAAAATTCACCCATCGATAAAGAAGTCCAGCCTTTGCAGACTTCCATGTGAAAAAAGTGGGCCCCATACTATTATTTTAATAAATTAGGTATTTTTTGTAGATGTAAATTGAGAATGGGTATTTTGTTAATCTAATTTTTCAAAATGGGTATTTTTAATTTCCGCCCTTAAATTAATTACAGTAGAGAAAATATAATAAGTACATAGAAATAGTTTAGAATACCAGCAGATGGTTTCTTTACATATGTTAGTTAATCGTGCGTACTCACAGATATGGTTCATATTTTAATCATTTTAACACTGTATAAATCATAAGGTTGCAAGTATTATATGTGTGTTCATGTGTGTGTAATACTTTCTCCGTCCCATTTAAACTGATCAGTTTGATTATTTTATACGACCCATTTGAATAAACAATAGGTCAGTTTAAATGGGACGGAGGAAGTATTATATTGCAAGATATCCTCAATAATATACTATTATTTGACGGAGGCCTTTCAGTTGGTTAATTAAGTTACCCTATTAAATTGTCGAAAATCAATTCAAAAAACAAAAATGGTCTGCAATCTTTCAAAAGTAGAACAACTCACAAAGAAAATCCACATATTTTCTCGTGAAACGACAATTACAATTTGCTGAAAGCAACTATGAAGAACATCTGCCTATTCTAAATCATTCGGAATCCTAACATATTAAATAGAATTTTAATAAGCACACACAGTTATACCAACAACCAAATATGAACTTTCAAAAAGAGGAAGAAAAAAGAAGAAGAATAACTTAAAACTGCTTGATAAAAGATCACAAGTCATATTATTAATAATGCTCTTTGATAATCACCTTGCTCTTCTTCTAAACGATCTTGGAAAAAAATCCATGATTGAGAGATCTCCTGCCACACAGTCACCAAAACTTTTAGTTAGATCTCAAGGCATTTAAATTAGTCATTTCAAGACCTTCAAAACTATCCCAAAAAATTCTAAGATCTGTGTTCCTTGGATGAATTAAAATTCGAAACATGAATACATATTTATATATATAATCAACTTGTGCACGTCCAAGTTCATAAGAACAAATCCATGAGATTCATAAGGCCTTGATTCTCATAGAATGTGCACACTCAATTACGTAATAATTTAAATTAATCATTTAAAAAATAAATGATTTATTCATGATTTAACATTAACCTTCAAATTAATTTAATTTATAAAATTACCACCGAAAAATTGATTTCAAATAAATTTGCAGTTGATTGCTGAATTTCAACTCAACTTTTAATATATAGATATTGATATGAAAAATAGTTTAGTTTTGTAAATATAGTAGCATTAGATAAGATTGTTAATTCATAATAAATACTTGGAAGAAGGAATTGATTAAAAAGAAAAAAAAATATGGTGAAATCATGAACAAATAGTTGACTATTCCCCGGCTAAAAAGCATGCTCCAAGCTACAAGAATATATATTTATTCAATTTTGTTCGTGCAATTATGAAAGAATAACATTTATAACACAATATACTTCTGGAAAATTACATCATTAATTCACCATATTATCACAACATCAGATTTTGAATTTTGTTTATTCTTAATTTTCAACTTATTGAATCTACATTTTTATTTACTAATTAATTTTGCATACAATCTGCGCGTATGATTAATTAATATCACCATCTGGAAACATTAATCTATCGCTCTAAAATTTCTACCAAACGCGTTATTTCCCGTTTTAGATAAAAATTCAAAACAATAACGCCGGCCGCTTTCCGTGATATTTCTTCCGTCTTCCTTAAATATCACCATCGGCTGACTTTTCTCTCTCTAGACAAAGCCCCCCCTCCCCCTCTCTCTCTCTCTCTCCAGTTAGGAAATGAAGAAGTTGGTGCAGTTGAACCAGCACGACAGGAGACTTCTTTGACCACTCCCACCTTCCTCTTACTCATTCAACATTTTTTAAGCCCAATTATTTTCCTATATCACTTCGCTTTTCTCCTCCCAATCTCCTCCACCATCTCTTCCTTCTTCCCAATTCAATCTAAAATTTTGTTAAAGAAAGTATGAACGATTTATTCTCTGGATCCTTCTCGCGGTTCCGCGGCGGCGACGACCAGTCCCCGCCGCCGAGCCACAACATCGAGCTGTCCGACGCCGCCGCGGGCGGGGGCGTCAACCTCGACCGCTTCTTCGAGGACGTGGAGGCGGTGAAGGACGAGCTCCGCGACCTCGAGTCGCTCCACACCCAGCTCCAGTCCTCCCACGAGCAGAGCAAAACCCTACACAACGCCAAGGCGATCAAGGAGCTCCGGTCGCGGATGGACGCCGACATCGCCGCCGCGCTGAAGAAGGCCAAGGTCATCAAGGTCCGCCTCGAAGCCCTAGACCGGTCAAACGCCGCGAACCGGAGCCTCCCCGGCTGCGGCCCCGGCAGCTCCTCCGATCGGACCCGCACCTCCGTCGTGAACGGCCTCCGGAAGAAGCTCCACGACGCCATGAACCGGTTCAACGACCTCCGGCAGAAGATGGGCGGCGAGTACCGCGAGACCGTCCAGCGGCGGTACTACACGGTGACGGGGGAGAATCCCGACGAGAAGGTCCTAGATCGGCTGATCGAGACAGGGGAGAGCGAGACCTTCCTGCAGAAGGCGATCCAGCAGCAGGGGCGGGGGCAGGTGATGGACACGATCATGGAGATCCAGGAGCGGCACGACGCCGTTAAGGAGATGGAGAAGAATTTGAACGAGCTGCACCAGGTGTTCCTGGATATGGCGGTGCTGGTGCAGAGCCAAGGGGAGCAGCTCGACGACATCGAAAGCCAGGTGAATAGGGCTAACTCTTTCGTGAGGGGTGGGACCCAGCAGCTTGAGGTTGCCAGAAAGCACCAGAAGAACACTAGGAAATGGACTTGTTTTGCGATAATTATTCTGCTCATTATTATTCTCATCATCCTTCTTTCCATACGACCATGGGAGAATAATAAGAAGTGATCTTTGATTGATCTCTTCTTCTCATTTTATTCTGTCGTGGGCTGTATTCTTGTTTTGTTTATGCAGATTGTGCCTTGTTCGATATATATTCTTATATGATGAATTCTTGATTGTTTGTTGAAGGTGGGTTGAAGATTTGTAGTTAGATGCTTTGAGATGAGAAGATACCCCTCCCGTTTGTTTTTAGTGATGCTTATATGTTGTTGATGCCTTTTCTGTAAGTAGATGTTACTACAATATTATTATTCATTCATTTTTTTTTTCACTCCCTTCTCTATCCCACTTTGTTTTCTTTTAATGTTCTTATCGTTCAAATGCAAGTTGCCCATTTACTAGACTTTCGTTAGGTGGTGCCATAAAAGACCCATTCAACTAATAAAATATTTTTGGGACTCAAAATATATACTCCATCTATTTCACTTAAAATGACACATTTCAATATTGGCTTTTCTGGCACGTTTTTTCACGCTTTTCGTTGATGGGTTTTAAGATGGATTTTTGAATAATTCTTTCTTTTACGGGATACTACGACAGTCGTAGTATCCCGTAAAAGAAAGAATTATTCAAAAATCCATCTTAAAACCCATCAACGAGAAGCGTGGAAAAACGTGTCAGAAAAGACAAAAAAGAAAACTGTCATTTTATATAAAATGGAGGGAGCATGTGGTTATCATGATGTGAATTGGTCACCATCACCAAAAAGAAAACATTATTCTACATTTTGGAAATGGACTCCCTCCGTTCTGGCGAAAATAAGACGTAAAATAATTAAACGTCCCATCTTAGTCGGGATGAAATGAGTTAACTTAGAGCAGTCTCAGCGGGCTGGGATCGCTCGGGTGCGCCGCCGTGAAGCGCACCCCGAGCGATCCGGCCCCCCCAGTGCCACACCCCACATCGCCCCTCTCGGTAGCGCTCCACGTCCGATCCCCATGTCAATTTGGTTTTTTTTTTAAAAAAAAATTGATATTTTTGATGAATAAAATAAAATTAAATAAATTGAATAAGCCGTTAAAGAACAAACGGCTACTCCCTCTACCCTAACTATAAATTCACCTCCAAATTCACACTTCTCCCACACCAAATTCTTCCATTTCATCTCCAATTCTTCTTAAATCTCGCATTTTCACTCACTAAAAAATCCAAAAAAAAATAAAAATGGGAGATCCAATTGAAAATTTTATTGACAAATGTTTCGGCACTTCCAACTACGGCGGGGGCGATTCCACAAATCCGAAAGATCCACCAACCATGCCGGGAGCGAATTCCAACATGAATCTTGATTTTGGCCAATACTCAAGCTCTCCTGCCAGAGTTATTAGATTTTCCGGCCAAGGGTATCAGCCGTACTCTCCAGTCTACCCTATCGGCTTTGGGCTAATTTCCAACTCCGCTGGAAACTCAAGGGCGAGCTCGGGTTCCAACCCAAGGACTTGAGTCGATGAATCTCACTTCCTCATTTGAGAGTGTCTCCAACATGCCCCCATCACCGAGCAAAGGAAAGGGAAAATCGAAGGCAAAGCCGAAGCAAACCAAGCCGTAAAGTGTCGAGGCCGGGGGGCAAGGCGGCCCAAAAAGTATTCTCAAGAAGAGACGGAATTACTGGCGGTTTGTTGGGCGGCGGTGTCTTAGGACCCATCAATCGGAATTGATCAGACGGCAAGCCGATTTTAGGACCGAATCGAGGAAATGTACAATGCTAGGTAGCCAAAATAGGCGGCGGAGAGGGATGATGTAATGCTCAAGTCGCATTTCTCTCGAGGTCAATCAGCTTGTAAGGAATTCAACGGGTTTTACGTTCAAGCAAAGAGGGGTTGGCCTAGTGGAGCTAACCACAGAGACGTACTCGATAAGGCGGATACACTGTACTACAAAGCCAACAAAAGGACACCTTTCAAGCACAGTAAAGCATGGAGAATGCTGATCGAAGTCCCAGAATTCCAATATATCATGAACACCGACAACGTATCTGCTAAGTGGAGAGAAACCACTTCTAAAAGGAGCTTCCCATTAAGAGTGCTCTTATAACCTGAATTCATGTTTTGCAATTCGAATGCGTTTTCGTAGGGAGCACAAAATCTTAACAACTTTATAAAGTCTAACAATCCTAGAACGGCAGCAAATGGGAACATTAATAGTTATATTATTATAAGTTTTAACTAAGAGAAATTTTGCAAAATACTACCTACATCTCATCTTAAGAATTAAGAGAGTGAGGAATACGTGGCTGCAATTAATTCTGAGGAGAGAGAGTTAATTGTAGCTAAGTATTCTTTGTCATTTTAGAAAATTAGTCTAATTGTTGAAACGGACTAAAACGGCAAATGTGTCTAATTAAATGAGATGAAGGTAATATTAGCAATACTTTACAAGTACGCTTGCTACAATAGTACATTCAATCACCGTCATTCACACATTGTAAATAATTACGGAGTAGTACAAAAAGAACATTACAAAAGTGCTAATACTTATTTATACCCATTTTTAAGGTATGTATGTACTTTATACCCATTTTGAAAATACATCTTCAAAAAATACCCATTTACTATGAGCACACCAAAGACTTGCTAATGACAAGTATTTCTTTGATTTCCATGTTTTGCTTTATTTTTGTTTAAAAGTGGATTAAAATCCCATGTTTGGTGATGTGATCCCGCGCTTCTAAAATGGTATCAGAGCTCTAGGTTTATTTGGGAATTATATTTATTTATTATTATAATGTTTATTTACCTAACGGAGGAGACTTCAAGAAAAATGGAACCAGACTATTGTCTGAGTTGCGAGTGTTACAGTTCGTATCTCCAAATGTTGGAGTCGACAAAAACAAGTGAGCTTACTCTCCTAAGAGTAAGACAAGAACGCCTCGAAGCAGCGAGACGGACGAACCAACCGCTAAGGGAGATTCGAACCCACGAGTGGACGGTCAAGCACGTACTAGATCGCCTCATGATAAACGCTTATCTTGAGGGGAAGCTAAGAAGGCTGATGAGAATAGCCCATCAAGATCATTCCTGATGGACTCAAAGATCGGCCCTAATTTCGTAGAGATCACGCCAGATCCGGCTAAAATCTCTATGGATCTACGAGAAATCCAGAAGACGGTGCAAAATTACGGCAACAGCCTGTATGGAGTACCTCAAAAGGTGGACGAAATATCCAGCAAACAGGATGTCATCCTAGACATCCTAAAGGATATTCAAAAACGAGTGGAGAAACTGGAATCACAACCAGGTTCCAGTCGAGCCAAGAAGGGTTTCTTTTGGGATGAACCAAAAAGATACCCGCTACCAGTTAAAGAGGGCGAGAAACGCGACCCTTTATTAGATCTATTTGCTGGATCGATCCGAGGTAAAAAAGATGAATAACCTCGAAAGGATCGGACTAGAAGATCTACAAGAGTTAGCAGAATCTTTTGCTAACATGTCGGTGGTGGATCTCAAGATGGCCAAGCCAGAAGAAACATCCGGCGGGTCTTCACAACCACCTCAAGGTTATCATGATTTTGAAGCAGGGTCATCCTATCATCGAAGAACTGGTGGGATTGCAGACGACCAATTCAAGATCAACTTCAGACGAAGGACCAAATGGAAACATGATATTCCTTCGGAAAAGAAAACGCTAGAGCCTATCCATCCATATGGAGTCACTCTCGACATCGATGAAGTCAATTTCAAAGATAGAGAGAAATTCATCGATGAATGGGCAGCAGCAATGAGAGTTGCAGGGTCAACTCTTGATATGAGTGACGAGGGATATTTACGATTCCTCGAGATGAGTCTTGCAGGAGCTGCAAAGAATGCGTGGGAAGAAAAGATAAGCACGGAGGTCAAAAACGAGTGCTTTAAGATCGAATCCCACTCCAAGAAGGTGAATCAAATGGCTGACATCCTAAAGAACCATTTCTTGGGAGTTGGTTATTTCGGAACCTATGACGAGGAGAAGAAGAAGAAGTACAAGATGGCTCTTCTTAATCTAAGACTTGCTGTCTTAGATCAAAAATCTCTCAACAAGTTTCTGCAGCTGTTCACAGTCTACCAGCATCAATCCAAGACTGATGATAGCTTTGCAAAGGAGATTTTCTTCTTGAAATTTCCTAACCCCTGGAGAGAAATGTTCATCCGAGACTACGTCCCTGGTGAATATGATGGAGTAGGCAAGAGAATGTCTTTTGTGCATAACAAATTGACGGAGTGGTGTCAACAAGCCACAGCACAAAAGAACATCAAGAAATTAAGGAGGATCAACAAGAAGCTCCCCTTAATTGTGAAGACAATGATCTCCCAACGATCATTGGAGAGGATCCTGCAAGCCACAAGAAAAGCAGGAAGAATAGGTATCAACCCTATTCTAAAAAGAGACGATCTTGGAAACCAAGAACGATGTGGTCCAGACAGAAGGCTGGATCGTACAAGTATGGACGGCGGAGCGGTCCATCAAGAAACAGGTTTCAATCCAGAGGCGCAAGTTCAGGCCGACCTCAGGAGAGGACCCCAACAAGAAAAACTTTCCGAAAAGCTCATACTAGAGCTAATGAAAGTTTCAAAGATTGCAACTGCTGGACGTGCGGTGCAGCTGGGCATATCTCTACAAATTGCCCAGAAAACAAGACGATGAGGAGGTTCGAGTCAACCCCAGACATCGAAGACGCGATCTACTTCCAAGATCTCGTACAAGTATACCAATTTGAGGATATTGCCTCAGATGAGAGTATCTATGAACAGGATGAGATCCTGACAAGTGAAGAGGATGGATCAACCGATTCAGACTCAGACTGAACCAGAGGTTCATCATCAAGAAAGTGAAAATCGGACGGGTTTCTCAAGCCGAACGATGATTTCACAAAGCCAGATCGACAAGATCATGAAGAAAAGCCTCAACATACAGAAGTATCAAGGCTTTACGGCAGGGAATATTGATTATGCCCTGAGGAATTTCAGTCTCAAGACTCGGAAGCACCATATTGTCTATGGTATTACGAGAAGAGAGATGTCACTTCCAATCGAGCTCACGGGGAATCAAGTGGAAATGCAATTGATTCCAGCAAGCGATATCCGGGAGGATCTGGAAAAGATGAAGCCGGAGATTGCAGAAAAGATGAGTTGGATACATATTGGAGCAATCCAACTTGTACTCAAATCGGCCCTTTTCGCTGGTGTTGATTCTCCAATTGACATCGCGATTTGTGACAAACGAGTCAGAAATCTCAAGGATTCCGTAATGGGAACCATTGCGGGAAATTTATGTGCTGGACAAGTGGTGGGGATTATATATCCTAAGATTGCTTACAATCTTAACGACACCAACTTCAGCAGAGCCCTGACGCTTTATCAGGACTTCAAGAGGAAAGAGCTGGTGGAAGAAGGGAACAGACCTTATTCCATCACATATCAGGTATCATATGCGCTTTCTAACTCACATCATACTGAGTTATTCCTCGGAAAGCAGTTCATAGAGATACCAGATATCTTCAAGACGGTGACAACAGCAATTTGTCCCGATAGAATGGAGTTTCCACGTTTGAGAAACGTGGATATGCAAATTCAAGATCGAGTGGTCATAACTCATGACCAAAGCCTTAGGATACAATCAGGGAGATTGTCATTCCAAGGAGATAGGATTACTTCTCAACCAATGGGAAGGAATCTTATTCAGCAGAATCAAGAGTCTCAGAGTTCATTACCAACTCTGAGTTACAAGAAGACGGCTATTACCATCAAATGTCCGGAAGGATGGAGAGAAGTAATTGCCAGATTCGATACTACAAGATGGGAAACCAACTTCCCTTGCAACGTCTTGTATTATCTCGAGCAACCGGAAGTCCATCATTACAAGGGAATGATTGAACTTGGAGGACATACGGTTGAAATCAAAGGGAGAGCAGGAAGAGAGGAGAACATCCTCATCTTAGGTTTGGATTTCCTTGAGAAGTTCAAACCATGGAAGAAAAGAGAGGAAGGAATGGAAGTCACGATCAATGAGAGAAAAATATTGATCTAATGACTAGTCCCTTCTCAATATACATTCCTATTGGAGTGTTATACGAGAAATATAAGGCAGAATATTTTGCTGCTTATATTGATTCCGGAGCAGGAATATGCACGGCGAAACGAGGAATCTTTCCTACAGAGGTCGAAGATGATCTACCTCGGATTGCAGGAAGGGATTTTTCCAAGAAAATCTTGATCCTTACAAAGGGAGTCAAGACGGTGGAAGTTTTAATTGGAGGAGCAGGCCAGACACCTTGGTATAAGGTTAAAACTCCACCAATTTATTTTCATGATACAGGAGCAGATATCCTGTTAGGGAACAATTTCTTGCAGATGTTCAAAAGATATATGCAGGATAATGAGAGACAAAGATTAGTGTTCACTACCCAATGTGATCACAAAATCATTGTTCAAAGGCTAAAAGGGGCATTCAACAGGCAAATGCCATTAGTCTTTCGCAGCAAGCGTGGTGATGAAGGACAACTTCGGAACCCAAAAATGCAAGATCGGAGAAGGTTCAATGAAATTTTATTGAACTACCGGATAAGTGGAAAGTTGACAGACAGCAAAGAAGCTGATATTCAACTCCTAAAGGTATCTTTAATTTCTAAAGATATTGAAAATGATACGCAGGTGTCATTAGAAGATGTCAAAAGGAAGATTGTAAGATGTTACAATGAGAATCCTTTGGCATGGTGGGAGAAAAACCAACTCAGAGCAACCTTGAAGGCGAAGCCAGACAAGGAGAATGAGTTTGTTAGATTTAGACCAATCCTGATGAATCTCAGAGATCAACAGGATATGAAGGAGATTATCAAGGAACACCTTGATATGAAGTTAATCGAACCAGGTAACTCACCATATAGTAGCCCAGGCTTCTTGGTAAGAAATCATGGTGAGATTAAGAGAAATAAACCCAGACTCGTTATTAATTATAAAGGTATTAATGACGTTTTAGAGTTTGATGGTTATTTCATTCCAAGTAGAGAACACCTTATTAACTGCATTAGGAATGCTAAGGTTTTCTCCAAGTTTGATTGCAAATCAGGGTTTTACCAGATTCGCATGGAGGAGAGTAGTAAGAAGTTCACAGCCTTCTCTACTCCACAAGGGCATTATGTATGGAATGTGATGCCAATGGGGTTAGCTAACGCACCTCAGATCTTCCAGAGAAAGATGGATAATCTGTTCAAGGATTATTTCTCTTTCATGTTTGTTTATATTGATGATATTCTGATAACATCAAAAGATATGAATGAACACGTTAAACATCTCGAGATTTTTGCAGATGTTTGTTATAAGGCAGGACTAGTGCTTTCGGAAAAGAAGGCAGTCATTGCAACCAGGAAAATGGAATTTCTGGGAATCGAGATAGATGAATCAGGGATAATTCTGCAGGACCATATAGTCCAAAAGGTTAAGAATTTCTCTGAGGATCTAAAGGAGAAGAAACAACTTCAAAGCTTTCTAGGAGTTGTTAATTTTGCAGGTGCATTCATCAAGAATCTTGCAAAATACAGAAAGGTCTTCAGTCCGCTACTGAAGAAAGATGTTCCGTTCATTTGGACAGATGAACATCGAAAAGGAATGAGAGATTTAAAGGAAGTTTGCGAGAACCTCCCAAAGCTCTCGATACCACAAGACGAGGACGATCTTGTCTTGTACACAGATGCAAGTGATCATTGGTGGGCAGCGGTGCTTACAAAGATCACTCCTAATGGAGAAGAACCCTGCAGATACTGTAGTGGTTTGTTCCAAGAAAATGAGGCCATCAGATGGCACATTAACGAGAAGGAATTCTTTGCAGTCCGAAAGGCTTTTAAAAAATGGCCTTTATTTTTGCTTGCAAAGAAATTCGTTTTGAAAGTTGATAACACTCAAGTTAAAGCTTTCTTAAAAAACAAGATTGAATCGAAACCTGAAAAGGCTAGATTACTTAGATGGCAAGCTGAATGTCAATATTTTATATTTGATATTGTCATTGTGAAATCTCACGAAAATGTTCTTGCAGATTTCCTAACGAGAGATGGAGCCAACTGAAGTTAGCTCTATCAACAATGCCATGAGACATCTCAGGGAAGACCTTGAGATGCTTCAGAGGGAATGGGACGAGTGTGTTTTGAAGGCTGAACAAGCTGGAAAAATACAATCTGTTGACAAGACGAAAGTCTCGAACAGAATACAAGACTGCAGGCTGGCACAAACTAAGTGCTGGAATGCAATACAAGAGCCACTCCTTCGGGCTTCTCGGGTGACTCCGGTTACCCCAGAAAAAGAAGAGTTTCGGTTGCCGGCCCCTATAACGGTAGCAGAGGATTCAAATACCTCTTGCACGAGTTCTAAGTTGGTAGTATCTATACTATCGGCCCAAGAAAAAGATGAGAATTAGGAGTCATATCCTGAGGAATCATTTCAACCCGGCACCTCCGGGGTTAAAGAGGGAGAGGTTAATCTTAGGCCATTGAAAGGCATTTCTAAGATTAACACTGACATTATTCAAGTTTCTCCTATTTGGCAGGCTTATCAAGCGAGCTGGGAGAAGTTGATGACAAGACGAGGGATCAACCCAAATAAAACCTTGGTTGATGTCTCAGGAAAATACCCGCGAGTGTGGATGATGCCAGGTGTTCATCCACAAGAAGTCAAGGAATGGTATGAATTCGGGGCACTTGCCTCGGTTTATACTGTCTCACCATCGTTCACAGAAATTAAGAGTCTACCCAAGTGGATTCAAGAAGCTGTCTACGATTCCTGGTCAAACAACGACCAGCTCAGCCGAGGAGATGTTTTGGAGCTCTACTTCATAAGTGCAGCACCAGAACCAGTTGGAAAGGGAAACCACGAAGCCTTTCATTATATAAGGCTTAGGCGAACCGACGAGAGGAGCCGTTGCAACATTAAGGTTCCACATGGAGAAGTACCACTTGTCTCCATGATCACCGAAGATGAAATCTCAACCCGCAGGGCTTGGGGTTTATGGGTCTGTCTCACAGAGATGGACAAGGTCAAGTACCAGTTCAAATTTTTCCAGAACTCGGTAAATGGATCATTCCTGTTAAACACAATGACAGGGAAAACCACAAGATTCGCAGAAGAGGCTTTCGAGAGAAAGAGGAATCTGCTATGGGAGAACAAGCTTGTGACGAGCAAAGAAACTCATCGCAAGTATTGCAACATGGCACACTACGGGAACTGGATCAACCACATTTGTCCAGCATGCCCAAGCCAGAAAGAACTTGAGTTCGGCAAGAAGTTCATGCCAAGGGCAGGACGAGCTCGGGCTCAGGACCAGAAAGAAACAAGGGATCCACCGAAAGGAAGGATGCCTAAGGGGCCCCGAAAAAACTAGGTGGCCGACACAAGAGGATAGAGTCATGTGACTCTATTATGGAGGAATCTCACCCAAAAAGAAAACGACAAGGGTGAGAAGAAATGATCACGGTTCAAAATAAACCGTGAAAAAGAAAAGTCTTCACGGTCATAATCAAACCGTGAAAAAAGAAGGATCTCACGGTTCAAAAAATTCTAAACCGTGAAAAGGAAAAGAATCTTGAGAGACTGTACTCAAGAAAAGGACGTTTCACCATCTTTTTCGGTGGAATTCAAAATGGAGGACCCCAAACTTCATTAGCCGCCCTCAATTATTGCTGCTTTCGGTGATAATGGAGGAAGAAGGACCCATGCATCACATGGGAGCAAGCTGGCATCGATGGAAAAGAGCATCCGATGCAATAATTCAAGAGAGAGGGATGTCTTCAGCCCTCTATAAATAAAGACGAGCGAAGGAAGCAAAGATCATCGATCATTTTCTTAGCTTTCTTCAACAATAACATTGTAATAGTTTCAGTTTTTAGTTTATGCGAGTTTTTTCCATTCCGCTACCATAGGTAGCTAAACAAGTTTGTCTCCTCCCAAAAGGAGATAAAATTATGTAATAAATATTTATATAATTCCCCAATAAAAGTTTGAGCTTTTGCTTACTACCTTCGTATTTAAATTTCTGTTTACCAACAACTTTAGCCCGCAGTGAGTCTTTGCTCAGTGTTCTGAGCAGTTATCGATTGTCCTGGAGCGTGGCTCGGATTGATAATCGACGAAGGCGAGGCGTGATCACTGCTAAGAAATTCGTAAGAAAACCATAAGGTGCTCCTGGTGGTTGGACGAAGTCCGTAAAATTTTTACGAAGTTCTATAGCAGTTAGCTAAGGAAGAATTCAACAGATAACCATAAGGTGCTCCTGGTGGTTGGACGCAGTCCGTAAAAAGTCTGGTGAAGGAGATCGGCAGCTACGTTTGAGGTATGAAGTTGGTATTCATTAATTGTTTGTACGGAAGTGTAGTGGGCCTGACGATTATTTTAGCATGATTTAAACAAAGTAAAGAATGACTTGGAAATAGTGTTTTAAATGAAAATGGGTAGTTTTTGAATGTATAAGTTGAGATTGGGTAGATTTTACATATGAATCTTAAAAAGGGGTATAATTAATTTTGGCCCATTACAAAATTCACTTTACTGATGAGGAGATAATTCGCAGTTCGAATTTCATCCTTCTCGCAGCACAGTAATAAGTAAATAACCGTCATTTACACATCTTAAATTGTAAAAATCACTACAAACAATTTCCTTTTACATGATATCAAAATATAATTCACAGTCCAAAAAGGAAAACGTCAACTGCCTTGGGACGGGAGAGAGTAATATTATTTTACAATTCAAAGAACTTTTCTTAAAAAATAAAAATAAAAATAAAGCTATCATAAATTATTTGTATATACAAAATTACGAAACAATAAAAGCGGATGGTATCCTCTCTCCAAAATTGTGTTCCAATGGTGTCTTAAAATTTAATTTATATTAATTTTATATTATTTTTTATAAAAATAAAAATATTACAATATACGTAGTAAATTATAATAGACATTTATAAAAAAAAATTGAATTTTTTTTGAAATTGCTTTGAATTTTTCAACTATGATATATTAATAAAAGTGAAATTAAATACTAAAAAATAATTATAAATCATAATTGGGATGGGTGCACCGAATTTGGAACGGAGGATCCAAGTCCGATAAAAGGTTTGGAGCGGCCAAATAATTAACGTATTACTCCGTTTTTATTTTTATTGAAAATTTGCATTCACCTAACGAGACTATGAGCTTCAAAATCCTCATCAATGGCAGAAAACATCGAGTCCTCAATCCAAAATTTATGGCAAGAGGCAAGGGAGCTAAGTCTAGGCGGTTCAACCCACCTTGACCACCTACCCACCCCACCCACCCCCCTCCAGTTCCTCCGCCATTACGTCTCCCCCAACAAACCCTGCCTTATCTCCGCCGCCGTCCCTCACTGGCGGGCCCTCTCCTTATGGCCTTCCACCGCCTACCTCCGCACCACCCTCGCCACCACCCCCGTCTCTCTCCACCTCACCCCCACCGGCAAAGCCGACGCCCTCGCCCCCCACCCCGCCGCCCCCTCTTCCCTCTGCTTCGCCTCGGCCCACGTCGATACGGTGCCGTTCCCCGAAGCTCTGGACTCGGTTCTCGCATCGGACGGTCAGAAGAAAAAGGTGGCGTACCTGCAGCAGCAGAACGACTGCTTCCGCCGCGAGTACGGAGCTCTGGCGGCGGATTGCGAGGAGCACGTGCCGTGGGCGACGGCGGCGCTGGGCTGCGAACCGGAGGCGGTCAATTTGTGGGTCGGAAACCATTTCTCCGAAACCTCATTCCACAAGGATCACTATGAAAATCTCTACGTCGTTATCACTGGGGAGAAGCGATTTCTTTTGCTTCCGCCTACAGATTTTCACAGAATGTACGTACGCGAATATCCTGCCGCCAACTATATCTATAATCAGGTGATTATTCCTTTTCGAAATTGTTGAATGATCTCCATGATTCAATGAGGGTGATGGATTAATAGCTTTTGCGTTGTTTAATTCTTTGAATGCATATATATATATATATATATATATATATATTTGTTTATTTCCCTTTTGTGTTTCTTTTGCAATCTTAAGAATTAGGGTTTATTTCGTGCCTTTAAGGAAGTAGAGGTGGAGTGGATCGATACCACAGATGGTTGTTATTATGCATCGATGGCTTTTGCCTTGTTCGAATTTCGTTGAATGTGATCAACTCGATTGCCATGATGAATGCAGCTGGAACAGAGTAATTAGGGTTCATCTTGTTATTTAGGAAGAGAGGTAGAGTGTTGGAAATAGGAAATCACGACTCTTGGTAGAGTGGAACTTGAAAGGACTTAGTAGTTGATAAGAAATGTGTACAGTATATTCTTGTGATAATTTTTCAGGTGTTTATAAATTTGGAAACTGAAGAGCATAATGTTTATGAGAAATATAGAACATCCTCGTACCAATACTTCTTGCCTGAGATTTCATGTCTGTGTATCACAGGATAGCGAAGAATTCTCATTGGAGTTAGAGGATCCAATTGCGAATGTGCCATGGTGTAGTGTGGATCCGTGTCCTTCGCCTCAGCATAAACGGAGAGAGATGGAGAAGTTTCCCCTGTATTTCAACGGACCGAAGCCATTTGAAGTTTCTGTTAAGGCAGGACAGATGCTTTATTTGTGAGATTTTCCTTCTCTTCCTTGATTCTTTCCTCACAGATTATGAGTTGAAACTTGTACCACTTTAAATAGATTGACATTGCTTTTGCTGTAGTTCCTAGCTTGTCGGTGTCTGTTTGAGTCTCAAATCGAACCACTATGGCATTCATGAGTCTACAACTTGTGTAGAAAGAATAAGAAATGAAATGTTGATGAGTAAAATTATGAACTTGGCATAATATTGGTGTGGATATTGTGCAGGCCTAGCATGTGGTTTCATCATGTTAGACAAAGCCTAGACGATACGGGGCTCACTATCGCCATAAACTATTGTACTAAACCTCTATAAACCTCTATACCTTTCTTTACAATTCATCTTTTGATTTCTTACACCATGAAATTTGAAATACTCTTTTAATTACTTGACAGGGTATGATATGCAATTTGATGTGAAATATGCCTACTTCAACTTCTTACAATCTATTCCCTATACCTTATCCAAGAACCCTCTTGGTACTTTGAGAAACGGCGAAGCTCATATTGGTAGATCTTTGTGTAAGAAAAGAGACGAATCCTTCGGAGATGTGAGTGGTGATGATGAAAACGAGTAATTGAAGATGAGCTTTCGATCTTTTCTGGTCTTGGGAGCAGCAGAATGTTGGTTTTGAATGATTGTTACGACCTTCTTTTTTTTTTTACTTTTAACAAACTATGCCAAGTAAACCATGATTTGGTAATACTGTAATAGAGGATTTTATTCAATTTTCGTTTAGTAAGGTCGAGTCTCTGACCTTTAATTTCTTACAAAAATATCCTAACTTTTAAATTTTCTTTCTAAAAACAGCATAATCTTTCAATTTCATTTGTAAAAATGGCTGAATTCATAATTTCTTTCTAGTGGATAAGGGTATCTCCTACCAGTACTGCGTACACAAAATGCATTTTTCTTTGTTTTCTCTCTCCTTAGAAATGCATTGTGCAAGAATCGCAAAATAGATTTAGCCCATGTTCACCGGACTATAGCGCACCTGGATACAAGACCTCGAACTTCGGCATTCGTTCTGGAACTTCAATGGCGTGCCCTCACTGGTCTTCTTCTCTCATCAAATTTGCTCTCATCATTACATGTACCTCTTCTTCTTTTTCTTTTTTTTTTTACATTGTTAATTACTTCGCACTACTATCTTCGGACTTCAGTAATTTTTAATTTTTGTTACTACAGCTTCGAACTCGAATAACCTCGGGAAATTCACTAGCGTCCATTTGTTGCTCCAATTCATCGATCAGGTCTGCTATATTTCTACCATATCAAATGTATGTGAGTTGAGTCATATCCCAAATTCCCAATATATGCTATATGTTTCTTGCTTCCCTATCAGTCTATTGTAGGGGGTGTCGGTCTTTCCAAAATGTGTTTGTACAATACAAGGCGAGATCTTTGTAAATGGATAATTATCTTTTTTTTGTTAGCATTTGATTCACATAAATTTTTATTATTTTTCTCCAATTCCTATTGATGCTAATTCATTCCATTTGTGTGCAGATTGAGATTGGTATTTTCTTATGTCCATGATATCATGTTATTTTACAGGACAATAAATGCATATTAAAAGGAATTGGTTCCATAAATGTCTATGATCTACTCCGGCTTATCTGAGATTGTCTATGATTAACTCCGGTTTATCTGAGATTGTCTTTCAAATTTGAGCAACATCAATTTCTTCTGATCGTATCTTATGCAATGACAATCAACAAAAGTTAAGGGCAATCACTTTCTCATACTGAGTTATTCTTGCCAAGACCAGTTTTCACACACGAACAATTATATGTTATTGTATCAAGAGTACGAAATTGTCATAGATTAAAAATTTTGATTTCTAAAAAAAATAGAAATGATAAGGCTACTATGACAAATGTTGTATAAGTATTCCAAAATATATAATGCTATGTATTTTCAGTAAGTGGCCTAATGTATTGTTTTCTAAAAATATTGAATTGTAATTTTTATCTATAATATTTATATTTATTTGCTTTCGATTTATGTAATGCTTAATAATAGCCGTACATCACACGAGTGGGTGTACTAGTTACTTTAAATTTTAACACTTTACAAGTACGGCTTGTTACAATAGTACATTCAATTACCGTCATCATCTACTCATCGTAAATAATTAATACACACACACACACACACAAATCACTTTTACTGATGAGGAGATAATTCGCAGTTAACTTTCATCCTTTTTCGCAGCACAATAAGGAGTAATGACCGTCATTCACATCGTATATTGTAAAAATCACTACAAACAATTTCCTTTTACATGATATCAGAATGTAATTCACAGTTCTTCATTCTTTTTGTAGCACTGTAATATGGTAAGGATGTCCGATGCACGTACCCGATGCCACTCTCGATTTGTTTCCATCGTCACTTGGCAGCAAATTCCACTGCAATGAGTAGTTTGATAAATCAAATGTACCCGGGCAAAACACGGAAATCTGGAGCGGAACTTCAATAGACGACAGAGGCTCGAGGTTGAATCGAGTTGAACTCGCTCCGGACCAAATGAATGGTGAAACACTCTCAGGCCCAAGGGCCTTCCCTACTCGGGCCCCTGTAGAATCAGATGTGGCTTTAGCATCGACCGAATGAGATGTATCGTGCCAACCAACTTCATTTCCAGATACAGAAGCAGAAGAGGCGATCGAGTTCGAGTTAGGAACGGAATCGAGGGTGTTGATTCGAACTGATACTTTATCTTCCGAGGAGTTGTAAACAGTCATACTCAAATTTATCTCACAGAAACCAGATGAGAAGTCATGTTTTGCTGATCGAGGACCGTCCAGTGACCACCATACTGGGTTGCTACTTGCAACTCTATGTTATAAACGGATGAAGAGAGTGATGAGCATTTAGTAATCAATGGACAACGATTAATGAATTGTCGGAAGATATTATGAGAAAGGTATTTACCTGCAATGGCATGTGTAATGGGAGAGAATTTCTGGGGTTTTTGGTGGCCCATGATAGCTATCACCCTGTGACTCAGCTATCAAGATGAAGTCGACAGTGTTCCCATCACCCTATTACATTCCAAGAAAAAAAGAATTAATCATAGAAATAAAACCAACTTTACTGTATGGAGACGGAATTCACGGTATCTAACAAAATTGGGGGGGGGGGGGGGGAGATTGTTAATTAGCAGGCTCTGACCTTTTCTTGATGCAATCGTTCATGATGATGAAAAATATCAAAAGGTGAAACAGACGTATCAAACAATCCAGTGGACTCACTATCAGCGAGTCTCACATCTGCTATTCTTGTGGCAAGAGAAGATACATTATCTTCACTACTTGCACGAGTTCTGCAATTCTGAATCACGAGGTAACTTATTAGTGTAAGCAATGAAATAATCTACTTAAAGATATTGACGGGGAAAACAGGAAAAATTAACAAAATTAATTTTTTCCTTCTCTCACAAAAGGAAATAAAAATGTCAACATTCTGAAAAGGGGCACACAGAAAAATTGAACAAGCCTTAAATTTGCTACTAACCTTTAGCCTGAAAAAGCACGACAGAGACTGACCAGCCATTAAAAACCCCAAGGAAAGGTCAGACCCAATTGGTTGTAGCAGTGCAAGTTCCCACTGGTTCCCAACACATGATAATTGATGCACCTGGAAATTCTCTGAACTGGTCCTGTTGGTAGCATCCATACGAACAAGGAACTCATGCAATCTGGACGGAGAGGGGCTGATTCGAAATGACACTTCTAGAGATGGCAGCACCTAGCATTAGGGGACAAAAGATGTGACACAATGCAGACATATTTTTGACATGCATTCATCATTTTATAGGCCTAAATCTACAGTAATATGGAGCCAGATAACCTGACACTTAGAATAAGATTTGTCCATGCAACCTTGTCGTTTATAATTTGATCAATCAGTTTGATAATATTTTCATATCCCCATAATCCAACTTCATTAAAGATTTGGCTTTGGTGATCAAAGTGGATTTTATGGAAGTACTCTTCATTTTATCCTGGGTGGTATCATTTGAATGCGAAAAGTAGTAAAAGAATGATTAGCTTCATCATCTATTTACCTCCACATTGTAATGCATGCGTAATGTTCGATATTTTATGATTGATGACTCATCCTCCATTTCGTAATATATAGTTATGTACAGTGAAATGCTTCCAGCAGCAGCAGCCCTAAACCAAAGGGGCCACTTAATGGGTGCTTGCCAAGAAGTAGCTACATCCTGCAAATAGAAAAAGGAATTAGTTACATGCACAGAAAAGCTAAAATTTCCAGTAAAATATATTGTTAACACATAGGCAGAGTACTGACCTCGGGGAAAACAAATACAGTTTTTGCTGTTCTGGAGGCATCGGGCATTCTGCAACATTGTGATGAATTAGCCTGCTTTCTAAGAAAACTAGGAAATTCCAAGTTCATAACTTCCTGAGCTGCAATGTCTAGAAATCTAGGATGACTAATCCTCATCTTCAAGTTCTGCCAACATAGATGAAGCGAATCGAGTAAAGTTACCTCCATGAGGTGTTTAGGCATCATCATTCGCCAGGCTAAAAGAGATAATGCTAGAGTAAATAGAGAAATAATACCTTCACGGGTGTTTTTGATGGATTTCTCAACTCCATGGTAAGACATCGAAGATCTCCAGCATAAACAGTCCGAGGTAAGCTGTGAATGATACCCTCAAGCCTTGGCAGACTCTGAGATTTTGAGTGCATTGTAGCAGAAACGTTACATCTTTATAAACAGAAAACTAATCCCCCAAAAAGCAACGATTTTGAGAAGGGGTACCTTAATCACCAAGAACTCAAGGTTGTCTTTCATTGACTTCTTTAGCTTTCTTTTCCCTTTAGCAACTTTCTTTCTGACAATATCTGACTGAAAGTTACAAAATCCAATCACCGAACCAGAGAGTTTCCATCTAACACCAACTAACTGTAAGGTGCCCTCTACTTTGGGAGTCACTGTTAGCTGAACCTGTAGAGTGAGAAAAAAGAAATACAGATTGCTTATGGAACGCCAGCAAACAATATATCAAGGGAATAACCAAAATATATACCAAAATATATACTTCACTCAGAACAACAACTTTGGTTGTGAAATTATGAACTATCACCCAAGTTATTAAAGGTTTTGAGGAGTAAAAGAAGATACTAACAACTGCCCGACAAAACAAATAAAGGCCTCCATGCAGAATCCCAAATTGAAGTGTGCAAGGACATAGGGAAAATATAACTAGATTTAAAAAATTATGAGCATGCTTCAAGACATTAGATTAAACTATATAAAGGCACGCCTTATCGAGCAATAAAATTGGGAGCATGTTGAAGAAATTGTCACATTATAAAAGGTATAGAAATAAAAAGCCCATGTTTTATATGAAACTTAGTGGATGGGCAGAAGGAAAGGGAAATTTCTGGTACCTAATCTATAATGTCATCTAATGCCTTTTGAGCACCTAGAATGTTATCCTTCATTCCAATATAATACAAATTATGTATGCATTTCCTTCCACATTGGAAGAAAAAAAACATTCCATTGGTAGAGGAGAGATCCTTAGACAAAGAAGTAAAACATATACAAAACCAGTCTCCAGAACAGTTCCCTAAACGTTAAGGGAATCAATACAAGCAGCTCCTTGATGCCTTTCATATAATATGCCCTCAGGGAATTAAGACTGATAGCCAGCTTACTAAGACGAGGATTTGGAGCTTACCAACACAGTTTCGCCACCTTGCATTGAAATGTCAACTTCTGATAAACTGAAAAAAGTTGCATCTGCACTAGTCTCCCTGCATTGAGAGAGTAATTGTATCACTGCAGGAGTCATCAAACAAGAAACAAATATAAGACGAACATAATCTAGAAAGCATCATAGAGATACCTTGTAACTGAGACAGCTCTCAATTCCGTGTCCTTATCTTCATCCAAAGATCCATTCGTATCTGCATTGCAAAAAAAAACATCATAATAAAGTTGATGCTGGAGGGTATCGACTACTAACACCGAGCAAAGAACTTAAAATAGAAACCCAATGCTTTTAGAAAATGTGATTATAAATGACAGGTATTCTAGTTACGAATGCCATCTACAAATAACACATCGAGATTAGCATTTTTCTCGCAAATAGCCCATCAGCTGCTGCGGTCGCTTTTTAACAAAGGAAGAAAGATTTATTAGTGGTTTAATGTAACTCGTCACCTTTAATGTGCTTATATGTAAATATGTTCAAATATGTCAAATTTCAAGCATGGTCATTGTAAATGACCCTCCAACAAGTTATTCCAAACGAAACGTGAAGATGCTTACAACAAGGGCACAGTCTAGCAGAAAAGGAATAAAAAAACAGATAGCAATTTACCTGATTCAGTTGCATCGCAATCTGTTGAATGCTTGCATATTAGAGAAATGTTTGAAACTGCTATAGGGATCTGAAGAGGGTTTCTAAATCTAACTTCCACCCTGATTGCCTCTGCAGTATCAAAAAGAGCAAAACATTTGTAGGTAAGCACCCAAGGCAGTAATTCGTAGCACAGTAAAAGTAACAAATTCTATTGATTATTTAGTCATATTCTAGTGAATATGTTAAACTATGGTCCGGACTGAATAATCACTTTTGTGCAATCAAAATGTTGTAAAATCAGAGAGGGATAGTTTTCATGTGAGGTAATGAAGTAGTCTCCTTCAACAGTCTAAAAGATAAGAAGAATTGTCAGTAAAGAAGGCTGGACGGAAAAAATTAATCACGGCTTTGCCTAATAGCTCAGTCTTTAGTAAGGCAACAACTTTTACTGAGGACGAGCACCTACTCCATTGATAATGGTAACAAAAAGCTCTTAAGGAACATGTTCTAAACATTGGCAATGAGATAAAAGGGAAAAATATGGCCCCTCTCCACAGTATGGCCCCTCTCCACAGTCCTAATTGCCTAGCCCAACAAGGAGCTGGTTCTTATAAGTTATACCCACAAAGAGAAGTATCACGTCGACGCTGTCTTTGTCCTTCACTCCTGAAATTCCAGAAATTTTGACAAGCCTGGTGTTCTGTCCATGAATACAGAACTTCATACTTAAAAGAGCTATAAGATCGTGAAACAAGTAAACCATAGGAATTTCTTAACACGTGGCACTGGTATTTTAGGGGGAATGGCAAACAAAGATATCCGTGAGTGTATCCGATTACTTTTCAACTAAAATATAATATCACCTTCGTACCTCCAGCAATGCAAACATTTGATTCTTTGTACTTCTGTGGTAAAATCTTTGATTGTAACTCAAGCCAGTTACTCTTTAACCCTGCAAGAGATGGAGTCATGTCCTCCTCCAATGCTTGCCACATGCTTTCCTCGACATTGGCCTGAAATATTGTAGTATACTACTAGAATCAACGAAAGTGAAAATAGGCATCGGATATACAATATTCTAAAGATAGAAAATAAAATTAATTCTGTATCGAAAGGATAGAATATATGATTAGATCATTCTGTAAAATCCATAACAGAATATGTGATTGAATATTCTCTATATTCTACACTGACAAGTAACTTATCAATTCAAAGTTGTCATAAGTGAGGGTTAGAATGACCAACTCTCAGAGAAATCAAATGGAAGACAACAATTTCAATTAATATCACTATAAAATCACTGATATCAGAACCATCGAAGCATGCAGTACAGTATACCAATTAAATAAAGGTCAAACCAAGACCACAGCACATATAGACTCTGCAAGCTCTAAGATGTCCGTGAGCTTTCGCTGTAGTTCATTCATCCATCAAGGACTGAACACTATCTGCTATACCAACATTGGCAGTACGCATTATTAATTTAGATACATGAGATGATGAGATAAGCCAAAAAACACCAAAAATGGACCCAAAACTTCCGGGAAGTAAAACAGAACTAAACTAGCCTAAATCATGAAAACTCGGTATTAATTTGATGGAATTAGAAATAAAGAATAAACAAGCATCGATGCAATACAATTTGCTTTACTTCAAAAAAGAGCTCGGAATGCCAGCCAACAACATCACATGGATGTCAAATGTCACTAAAGACAAATTTGTGCACCAAATGCTCACGATCAAGGAAGTAAACAAACTAACTTACAGCAGCAGGAGATGCATAAGTGCGATTATCTTCAAACACAACTTTGATTGATGGAAAGTTGATTACGGGTAACTGAAGCCTCAACACCTCATATGTTTTCCCTGTTTCCTACATAATCAAGTAACCATAGATATATTAGTGACATTTAGGTAAACAGAAATGTAACTCGAGCAGAAGAACACAAACACATACATATACATGGTGGAAACACTCTAATAGGAAATTCATAGGACTATTTATGGTAATATGACTTCAAACTAGTTAGGTTCATATCTACACTTTAATAGGACTAATTAAGTTTTATCATAATGAAACCGTAGAGGGGGCATGATAGCTCAAGTGCAAGAAAGGAGGACGAAACACAAATTTGATGTTACAACTGGCAGGAACCAAAAGGCATTGACTAAACCCTCCTTGTCACCAAGTGTGAATAGGAAGAACATAACAGATGACTTTATTTGGAACTACACGAAATAAATTCCACTTCTCAATTTAACAAAAAAGGAGAGAAGCGAATTCAGTTGGTCATACATTTTGAATTAATTAGCAAAAGTTGCTTCTCTAATGCAAGAGTACGAGTAGATGGTTCGCATTTAGCAGATAGCTAGATGTTTGCAATACAGTTTATGGTAAAAAGACAAGCTAAAATCTGGAAAGTGTTTTAATTCAGTGGACCCTTGTTCCCTATTTGTATTGTGCTGTACGTGATGGTTTTATCTCATTAAGGTTATGTTTCAATAAAAGGGAAGGGGTGGGGAGAGAAGCTACGGACAACAAATATAAACAAATCACAAGGTTTGGGAATAACATAATTACATAAATAACTCAGACCTGAATAATTTGAAAAAATTCCCTCAGGAACAACTCTTGCGTGAGCTTGGCTTGATGACCGCAGGCCAAGACCTCTAATACGTGTTTGGTAGCCTCATCAAACATACCAAGAATTGCATACCACCTGAAACATTCCTCAACTTATCGGCAAACAGCCAATACTTTTGACCATCTAATTTTATACAAAGATTAATGAGGTCGGGAATTTACTTTCCAATATGGAAATGGACATGATCCCTGATGTGGCTCCAAGCTGTGCCTTTGAAGACATAAAGGGCACCTCTGTATGTTCTCACTGCATGTTTTATCTGAAGAGAAGGCATGGTAAGAACTTCCTAACATCACAGCATCATGAGAAAGGAAAATCACCTGACAAGAATCATTACCTGATCACATTTCCTGTAGAGGTCACCAGAAAGAACAAGGTGAAACCCATATTTTCTCAACATGGCTGGCGTAGACATCAAGAAGCAGTACGCTGCTTGCTCAAGCAGCACTGCAGAATGCAGAGGTTCCTAACAAAGATAGGTTTCAGAAAATAACAGGACAATATGCCATCAGTTCAATGTCCAAATATGGGCATTACCTCACCAGAGATTCGGAAATAGACACCAGCTGCATCTTTATACTGGTCTCTAGCCTTCAACATCTCAGCCCACCAAATTCCGCAACGTGTAACATTCCGCCCATAAGATGAACTGATTTTCTGAAGTCAAATGAAGAAACGGTGGTTATCCAACACCAAGTCTAAGATTACCATAAAATTCTAGGGATTCCTGGTAAAGCAGTCTAAGGAAAATCCTTATGCTGCAAATTTCAAGCGCACTACCAAAAAATAAGGATGGAACGGAAAACAATAAACTTGGCAAGTTTATGATTACCACATAAGTGCTAAATGCATTTTCCATGCAGTACTCAGCATCCTTTCTTGACTGATCCAACATAAAATAAGCCAGTCCCATCATCTCCTGTAGAATCAAAACACTCCAATGGATGAAGTTCATAAGAACAAGATAATACATAGAAGTATAAGATTTGCAGCAATTTACATAGGTAAGAAATAAAATAATAGGCATGTACCTCATAGTGGTACCATAAAACAATGTATTTAACCCAAAAATGAGCATACTTTAAAATTGTTTGTGTGAACAACCAGTAATACGACTTCCCCAGCGGGCAAGTCTTAACTCTCTTCACTTATTACTCAAACAGATTTATAACACTTACACCCCCGTTGGTTTAAAAGAGAAGAATATATCAACTTCCACTTAGAAAAAAATTAGGCAGTCTGAAGAAAGAAACTTCTGAGAAAATATGTGACAATCAAGGACTGCCTACTAACTGGCAATTACATGAAAATGTCAGACTTCCCCATTCGTAGTTCCTAATGGGAAATTCACAACAGTTTGAGCTCCAACACCAACAATTACATACCGCTAAGAGAAACATAAAATGGGGACAGAAAATATTCTAAAACTCAGTATATAGTTGAATATGAAATAGATAGCTTGGATTTTTGTCTTGGATCCACATAACAGAATAAAGACTATATTTGGTAGTTGATTGGACTTGACAGGCAAGTACCTAAGCTAAAGAGCAGCCCTACTGGCAAACTACCGATAAAAACAATTTAGATTACTTAGTCCTCATAGTCATATGCTCAGAGACAGAGTGTACCAAAGACCAAAGTCGTAATTGATTTGAGAAAAAGAGAAACAAGTGATTCTTCCGAAATACAGCAGTACACACTACACAGAACAGCAACCAACCAAAAGATAGAGATGCAGTGATTTTAAAGGAAAACTGAAGTACCTGAACACCAGCATAATGCTTCCATGCTTTATCAAGCTTGTAATCTGTAGAAATCAATCGATAATTCGATAGTGCAAGTTCATAATCTCGTAACATGAAAGCATAGTCACCCAAGACTCGTATTTGAGATTCTGTCGAGTTAAAAGTGTACCTGTATAATGCTTAAGCAAGCCAAGTTAGAGAAAGATAAAATAAAGGAAAAAAGGGTACTACTGTATATTAATTTCTATCTTGAACATACATAGGCGCACTAGGATTCTCAGGTACATCATCTTTCCCTTTTCTCCACCACAAGTTCTTTATCTGGTTTCTAAAGCCCTTCCTTGTCGCTGAAACCTGACTTAACAACATACATTACAGAGAGCAGAGCAAGGGCATACTAATAACAGCTTATAGATCAGACAGCTGAACGAGATGAATATACCTGTTGGTTAAGCACGCGGATTTTCAGCTCCATGTGAGGGATGATATGTTTAGATGCGAGATCGTGCATGGTATTTCTCAGCTATAAGATACAAAAAGATTGATCATAGTCATGTTAAAGATAATTCCTGTAGAAATATATATTATGGCTGCAAAAACATACCTCTTCCATATCATCCTTATTGAGGAAGCAACCAAACTGTTTTTTATTTGAAGCACCATTCTTCTGAAAGAAAGCAGTGTGAATACAAGAACTTAAGGAGGAAAGGACAAACTTAAATCATCAAAATCAGCCTTACATAAGATGTCCATGGACTCTGTTGATGTTCTTCTGTGCCATCGACAGAAGAGTTCACACACAAGAGACGACAATCATTTGCACCAAATGCATTCCTCATTTCTGCCAAAATCCTTGTAGCTCTGCATAAGAGAACGAACGTAAAATATCAAATACTAGAACCAGACTTGTCAAGTGCTGCTAAAAGTTTTTTTAAAAAAAAGTCAAAAACCAAAACATTACTAATCCTTGTTGCAAATGCTTTGCCCACCGTCTCTACTAGAGATTGTTTTGAGTTTGTCACAGTAGATGTATTAAGGCAGAATCTATAATTGTTGCGGCAGATGATTTAAAGTAGGATCTTAGTATTCTTCACCATCTCATCAAGGATAAGTACATCCCATTAAAGTTGCATTGACCACAACATGTTTGCAAGATTTTTCTAGTTTACCCCATAATTAGAGTCATGAGGATTAGTAGACCTTACCCCTTTGAAATATCCCAAAGAGGTGTATGTTTGCCTTTAGACCAGGCATAGATATTCATACATCCATTAGTTCTCATGAGAATTAACAGCATTTCATCTGAATCGTATTCAAAACCACATTCGAGACCAGGATTTTAATTTATAATTAGTACCGGCAAGGTCTAACTAAAGAGTGGGAAGAACACCACATACCTTTCCAGTGTGCCTTCTTGATTATCATGTACCAGCAAGTAATGCTTCAGAATCTTAGGATCCATGGCGCCATCGTTGAGAAGAGGAGGCAACTGATTTGTGTTGAATAGATCAACTAATTTGTCAATGGGATTATCATCCTTTGAAGAGACAGCAACGAGGCCTATTTGCATCAATTTGAAATGCATAACCATCAGCAATCACTTAAATACCTACAGGCTCATTTTGAATACAACATATTCCAGGGTAATATGACGTAACAGCTAGGTTAAAAACACCCAGTCCGAGTACAAGACAGGCTTACAAGCCACAGGATGATCAAAAGCTTCATGTTCTGAGAAGGCAGCAGCATCTATGAGCTCCTTGTTAAAATTTTGAAACCATGATGGCACCAACTCTTGCAGAGAGGCTGCATAAAAAATCTAACGTTACTACACATAAATCATAAGCTAATACTATCATATAGAATGTTATGTCCTCTCGTAAAAATTTGTAAGAAAAATTCTAGATCGCCTGTTCATAGAAGAACCAAACTGAATGGTTATGTAAAATAAGAAATGAGAGATCCTTTCAACTGAAAAGGTGAATATGCAAATAAGGGCCCTACTCCAAGCAAACTCATTATATGGGATCCATGGGTATAGTTGCAAGCATAAACCCTGCTAAATAGCATGCTCAGAAACCATTTCCTTTTTTTTTTTCACATAGGAAAAAACGACTTGTATCATTAAACATAGAAGGTTCTACAGCTTACTCGTAGTCATAGACTCAATCTCTGCTTGTTGTGAACACAACTCGGGTATCTCTTTATCTCCCGCTTGAGTGATTACTTCTTTTAACCTCTCCTTTGCAGCCTAGGTGGAAAACAACAAGATTCAGAAAAAAAAAAAAAAAAAAAAAAGTTGAACCAGAAAAACATTAAAACAGCCGAGCCAGTTATTCTAATTAGATTCTGAGCCAGCAGCTAACTTCACACAGTTAACTTCCCAATTAATCTTTAAACGAACATTTCAAGTAAATGCAGAACTCATATAATCAAATTGAACGTACCTCAGTACTCTGCTGGCGAATTTCCGAAGCATAAAACATTCTTAATTTGAATTTCCGCACTCTATATGTCTGATCACTAGCCGTCCTCACCGGCACTGAAAAGCACAGGCAAACAACAGAGGAAACGAATAAATAACTAGACATAATCGAACCCCGACGCACTTGCGCGCCAAAGCTTTAACAGACTGTACCGTCGATGTTATTGAAGCTGCTGTAGGGGGCCAGCATTTCAATGAGGGATAAATCGTTCTTCCGGCAGGACTCCTCCACGAGCGGCGTACGGAGGACCATCACCGCCGGGCTGATCTCGTCCAGCAGCATCCTGCCGAGCTTCGTGTTCGCCGGATCCGCCATCCCCCTTGGATTCGGCCCGGATTGGTAAACGAAAAATTCTTCCGCCAGATACGAAACCGACGGAAACACACTTGGATGGGCTCACTCGCTGAGTTGACTCGTTTTGCATATGCAGATGCAACTCAGATCTTTCAGAACGAAGGATTGATTGCAATGGGAATGATCCGTGCAGCTCTACTGTTATGGGCTAACAAAGAGAGATCGGTGCGTAGAAAGGCCCAAATAAGGCCATTTCTTTTTAATCAATTGTAGGGCCTTTTTTTTTTTTTTTTTTTTTTTTTTTTAATTAATTCCCTTGAGTAGTACAGTACACTCCGAATTTTAATTTCCCATGGAGCCGTTATGTTTTTATGGATTGACTAATTTTATTTGGTCCTTCCGTGTTCTGTCCTCTCTCGTCACACGGCTCTCTCTTCTCGATCGTCGCCGGCGATCGGTGCTCCGTCTCGACGGCGCCATTAAAATTGTTAATGCACCATTATGAATGAGACATATATAATGTATTATTATATTTACTTTAAATGCACGTAAAAATATACATTAACTTTGATATATGTTCATATGGTAATCGAGAGTATGTTGTCGTTCTTTTCATTGATAAAACGACGTCATTTCTAATAAAATTAGGGCTCCCAATGTCCTACTCCAACTTGTTCCTAAAAAAATCTCAGTCATTGCCATTTATCAAATATTTTGTCAAAAAATTCAACGGAAAATTTTAGGGAAGATAAAATAGATATTGTATTGACTTATCATTCACTAGATGTGGTTTTGACCCGTTTATTAGTTTGTTGTTGTGAACTTCACCTAAAGTTGGAAATCTCGAAGACACTTGAGAACCCTAATCAATGATTATGGTGTTGTGCCAAATAAATATTTTTAAGGAATATTTGTACGATTAATATTGATAAACTTTTAGAATTTTCATAAGATTTTTAATTATGCGAACGTGAATTATTCCATGTGGATATCAGCTATGTGAATTTTCATTTTCTACCGTCCAAGTGTTTTCCTTTTGTTTTTTTTTTTTTTTTTTTTTTAATTGCAAGTTCGTTTTTTTGCATTTCAATTACTATGTTTTGCTATTTCGGAGAACTATAATGTTAATTTTCCTAATTTCTTCTTCAAAAAAAAATAATTGCATTTTGAACTAGTTTCACTGTATCAGAATCAATTCCTATATATGTAAAATGAAATAGATATTAAAGTTAATATATTTTTCCGAATTTATTAAAAATTCGTCCACAATAAGTTAAGTAGTTAACACATTTTTAAGATGTAAACTTTAAAAACTCCACTTTAACGTCCAATTTGGTACCAAAAAAATGACGTATATTTAGCTCATGTTTGGTTCAAGTTTTTTTTTTTGGTATGAAAAGAGAATAAGTAATTGATTCTACCTTTTTATTTGGTTTGAGTAATAGGTTACCCATTTTTCTTACTTTTAGGGTAACCCAATCAACTAAATTGTTACCCTCAAGAAGAAAGAGAACAAAGTGACTCCCTAATATTGAAAAACACTCAATAAACTAACTATTATTACCTAATAACTACTATTATTACCATTCTTTTACTTGACTTGATTCCATTTCTTTCCGTTTCCCAAAACGAGCACTTATTCTAGTAGTCCAACTGAAAATTACGTTCTATATCTTTTCAAAAAAAAAGAAAAGAAAATTACGTTCTATATTAATTATTAATTAAGAGAAAATAAAGAAGAAGAATAAGAACACCCTTGCAAAAATACGAAAAGACTAAAAAACCCTTTCATAGTTCTTTCCTGGTTAGAATTCTGTTCGTAACAAATCATAATTACGGAATTACCCAACTTTCCTTCTTCAAGATTTCTCTGCAACTAAAAACACTAAAGCCCTAAAATAGAGGTTTGCTTCCCCTCCCGCTGAACTCATCTCAATTTGGGCACAACTAGCAATGGGTCGGCCCGAGCCATGCGTGCTCTACGCCCATACATTCGTTCACCCCAATCTCGATGAATACGTCGATGAGGTATTTGTATCGTTTGATTTTTGGTTTTGTGTTTTTGATTATTGAGCTCAATGTGCATCTCAAGCCTGCAATTTTTCTTCTTCTTTATTTACGGTTTGTGATTTCCCGATTTTTTTTGCTCCTCTTTATTGGTTATGATGAAAAGAGTTTAGGATTGACTCAACTAGATTGCGGGCCACTGTAGAATCGATTGTTAAGTGTTAATTAGAGCGCAGCCTTGTTGCCCCTGAGTTCTTTCCTTTTCCTTTTTTTTTTTTTTTTTGACCATGAACTAGGGAAGTTTGCTTTCTTGATCATTTCTCGCCGTTTCTTAGTTGGCTTGGTACCACCTATTATATGTTTCTTACTTGATGTGGTGTATTTTTAGTGTTGTATGTAGTATGAATTTCGCTAGAACTGTAAATCAGAGTGCGTCCTTGTTAGCCCGAGTTAATTATCTTAGCTGTTTCCTGAACATGTCCTTCGTTTTCAGTTATTGGAATTAATTTGCTTCTTTTCCTACATAATTTTAAACTCACCTGCTGAGTTTTTATAATCCAGCTCCTAAGACGTGGTGTTCTCTGGTTACTTGAATATCAGCATTATTCTTAAATATATGGTGGATCCTTTTTGTTTCATGAAGCTTATATAATCTTCTGCACGACCCTATTTCTCTTCTGGGAAAATATCAGGAGTTATATCACTTATGCTGGCATGCTAATGTACAAAAGCATCAATATATATTAATGTCTGATGCATAATCACCTGTATTTTATGCGGGATGTTGTATCACCTTTCTCCCTTGTTCTACTTCATAATCACTGTGAACAAAGTATTAAAATGTCTCTCAAAGTTTTTTCTTATTTATCCCAGGTGATATTTTCAGAGCCTGTTATCATCTCTGGTTGTGAGTTCCTTGAGCAGAACGCGTCATCAATTTGTCCTGCAGTGAAGCTTATGGGGTACTAAGGATGTACATTTATTAGTAACTTATTGTAGACTGGATGCAATCTTAAGTTTGAGCTTATGGCAGTTAGGTTGTTTGTTGAAGATATGCATATTATTAATTCAATTTCTCATGTAGTCCTTTTGCTTTTTTACTTGCTGTTTAGGATCGAAGTTACATTATTTTTTAATTTTGTGCAGGGCCACTTCACCTCCATCATTTGCTTTGGAGGTATTTGTTCAGTGTGAAGGAGAGGCGAGATTTAGGCGGTTATGCCTTCCTTGTTTGTATTCACCTTCTTCATCAACTGTGCTCGAGGTTGAGGTATATACTATTAATTTTAGATATTTGTCTTCTTAAAAAAACTCAAGATGAGGTACTTTTTTACATTAATAGCTATTTGTAAGCTCTAGATTGATTTTACGATGTTGCCTTGTGCGAGTGGATTTTTGGAACTTCTTCTGTGTTTTGCCATTTTTGTTACAAAGAAGATTTTGGTTGGGTCCTCATGTCTGATCTTGAATGTTTTTACCTGAAATTCTTCATATACCTCTTCTTCCTTAGTTTCCCACTAGTCGTACATGGGCAATCTGTCACCAATAGCATCCCTAGCTGGCCCATCAACATCAACACCGTATTAGGAATCACTTTTCATGTGAGAAGTTTACTGTCAGTTGGTTCTTAGTTTCTGACTGTATATGGTTAGTGCCAAATGCCAATTATGTCTTACAATGGAATCATTGGCTCACAAAACCATATTGAATTATAAGTTGAAGTTGAGTGTGCTGTGCAAAATTGACTAGCTAAATATGTAAAAAGTTGCTATTATTTATCAACTAGAATTCGTATCATTTTCTCTTTTGTGTTCTTCCCTTGCAAAACTTACTGTTGCCTTTTTTTTGTAGGCTGTGGTTACCAATCATTTGGTTGTCAGAGGCAGCTATCGCAGCCTAAGCATGGTGATATATGGGAATACAGCTGAAGATTTAGGCCAGTTTAGCATAGAAGTAGATTTAGATAGCTCTTTGACAGATACTGTAAGCGCTGTTGAAGGAAACCTAGAAGATTTACCTCCTGCTTTTCATTCCACAATGCTGACAATAGAGGAACTCGTATCTCCCTTGAAAATATTATCTCAAGCAGTTGTAAAATCAGATATTCCGCTTGAATTAAGAAAGTTTCTGCTACTAGTCTTCAAAATTTTAGACTTCCAGAATGTTGGATTAGCAGCTGATAATGTTATTAGTTCCTTATTATCAGTGACTTCAACCTATAGAATAACTTACACATCTCACAAAATTCTTGAGCAAAAGCAATTGGGCTTTGAGGGACTGAGAAGTGGTGAAGATACTAATCAAACTCTTATTGAAGAGGAGAAGGAACTTGTGGACATCTATAGAATGCTTCAGAGTCAATCAGGGGATCCATCTGCTGAATCTTTGGGAGAATGCTTGTTTCTTGAATCTGAGGAAGATTGCCCTACTTCCAAAGAATTGATGGATACTTTACAGCATCACTTTGATTTTTATTGCATAGATGGTAACGTGGGATATAAACATCTTTCGCGGGTAGGTGGAATTTTTATCCTGACCAATAATTATGGCATCCATCCCATATCCTTGAAATTTCTATTAGATCAAATCCTCATTTTCATCTCTTTCTGTTTAATGCATCTCTGTACCAAGTAGTGTTCCTTTTAAAGCTGATTTTGCTTCTACTTTTCGTCTTCAGAATAAGAATGCAATCTTCTGGTCTATGGTGGCTCTTTTATTGTGCTCTGCTAGAGAGAGCTGCTTTCACTTTGTTAATTATGGTGGCATGAAGCAGCTGGTATACATTTTAACACATCGAATCCACAATTCTACCAGTCTTACGTTATTGCTGTTAGGAGTCATTGAGCAGGCTACCATGCATTCTGTTGGCTGTGAAGCTTTCCTAGGATGGTGGCCTCGGGAAGATGGAAATATACCAGGTGGCACTAGTGATGGCTACAATCAGTTGCTGAAGTTGTTAGTGGATAATCAGAGGCATGATGTTGCGTCCCTTGCAACTTCTATACTTCAGCGCATCCGGTTTTATGAAGTTGCTTGCAGATATGAGGTACATTTTTTGCACTTCGGATCTTTATATGTGGCTATAATGTTCTTGAAATAAACATATGTACAAGCTTTTGTTTGAATAAACTGACACAGGCAGACAAATACGGATTGTTGAAACTAAATCATTTTACGAGAACATTGTTTTCAGCCTTATTGTGTCTGTACATAATTGCGTTTTCTCCGAGTATATGATCACTTTTCTGTAGTGTGCAGTATTATCAATACTTGGGGGTATATCGGATGTTGGTCGTGTTACAAACTTCACCTCGGACATGCTTGTGAGTGCTAAAGTGCAGCTCAAGAAACTCTTGGTTAGTATTATTAGTATTAGTATTCTCCATTATATTGCCTAATGCCTACTCTGTAATTATATTATGTTTCTAGTGGAGTTTTTTAAACAGAACTAGCTTATAAAACATACTTCTCGCTGAGTAACATTTATCAACCAACATTATTGCAGAATTTGATGAAGCTCAGTGGTCCAATTGAGGATCCTTCTCCAATGGCTGCTGCAAGCAGATCTCTTATCCTTGGTGATGCTGGTTCATTAGCATATAAAGCAACACGTAGCTTGATTGATCTATCAAATTCTGGCTTTTTGAATTGCAACGTTGACTCACATCTACTCTCCCTTTTGAAGGTCTACTGTCTTCCCTGAATATTGTTGCATGCTGCTTATTTTTCTCTCTTCTTCCTCACATTGCGATAATTTGCATTTTTGACTTTATTATTCTATTGCTTGCTATTAGTTTTGCATAGGGTTCCATTTGGCGTGCTCGTGTATTGTGTTTCTTTGTTTCTGGCATATTCCATATTACTGCACCTGTTGTACTTTGTCACTTGCCTTTCGTGCTGCTTGATTGATTTGGTCATTCTTGACAGGAGAGAGGCTTCCTTCCTCTGTCAGCTGCATTATTATCATCTCCTGTCTTGCGGTCTGAAACAGGGGAGGCAATGGACTCATTCGTGGACCTCGTATTGCATGTTGAAGCTATAATTCTTGCTCTCCTCTTTTGTCGCTCAGGTTCTACTTTCTACTACCTTTGCAGCTAGTCAAGCTTTAATGTACAGTAACTTATGTTGCTTACTTCTACTTTCAGGTGTTGATTTTCTTCTACGTGACCAAGAAGTTTCCTTAACTGTCATCCATGCTTTGCGGGGTATTCATGATGTCCAGAACAGAGACTTGCTTTCACTTCGCTATGCATCTGTCTTGTTGTCCAAAGGGTTCTTTGTTCGCCCCAGGGATGTTGGCATGATTGTTGAGATACACATGAGGGCAGTAAGTTCTCTTTTATCTCGTACTTCATATTCTTCTATTCTGTATGGCTCGGTTCAAGTTATTAAGTTTTGATTGTATTCTGATGAAATCTGATTTGTTTGATTGTAACTTCTTACTTGGAACAATCTGTAATTCTGTATTTTCTGGTTATGTTTCAGATAATTGCAGTAGATAGGTTATGTAGGCTGACTCCAAGTACAGAAGAATTTTTATGGGCGCTGTGGGATCTTTGTCGCCTCTCCAGGTAAAGAGAGAGTATGCTTGTAGGTTCTTTTAGGTGAACAAGTTTTATGTCCTGAATTGGCTTAAGGATTTGAGGTGGTCTATTCCAGGTCAGAGTGTGGACGCCAGGCTCTGTTGATCTTGGTGAACTTTCCAGAGGTAGCGAATTTATGCTCTTCTACCAACATCTTATGAGTGGTCTAGTATCCTCATTTCTTTTGTTTTGGTCCTTGGAATAATGACCTTTATCTATACTATACCTTATAATTTGTTGCGGTGATAAGGAATTATCTTACGAGTGCATATATTTCTCTTCCCTTGAAGTTTTGATGTTTTGTTGTCATATCCAGAGTGTGGCTCTTTCTTTTTCCTTCCCTTTAATGCGGATATTTGATCTTTTGCACCATAGGCTCTCAAAGTTTTGATTACTGCTTTGCATTCTGGAAGGGAGCTTGATCCCGTTTCACCAAATACAGGTAGGCCAGTTATTTGAGTGGGATTTCATAGTGTTTGTATACACTCATAAGTGGCAATAACTGGTGAATCCTTAACTTGCAGGAGTGTCACCTTTGGATCTTGCCATATTTTATGCTACAGCTGAGATCTTGGAAGTTGTCGTTACTGATTCTACGTCAACTTCTCTGACATCTTGGATAGACCATGCAAAGGAACTGCACGCTGCATTACATTCCTCCTCCCCAGGTTCCAACAAGAAAGACGCTCCTTCACGGCTATTGGAATGGATAGATGCTGGTGTAGTTTACCATACAAAAGGGGCAATTGGACTTCTACGATATGCTGCTGTTTTGGCTTCTGGAGGGGATGTTCACATGGCTTCAGACAGTGTCTTAGCATCTGACATGATGGATGTTGATAATGTAGTTGGAGATTCTTCTGCTAATTCAGATGGCAACATTGTTGATAATCTTATTGGAAAGCGTATTACAGAGAAGGATTTTCCAGATGTCATTCTTCGCGACTCCTCCATTGCTCAGCTCACCACAGCATTTCGAATTTTGGCGTTCATTTCGGAGAATTCAGTATGATACTCTTGTTAGTTTAATTATTGCAGAGGTACTTTTTTGTAACAGACATGCACTAACCAATTTCTATATGTTTATAAAAGGTTGTTGCTACTGCTCTCTACAATGAGGGTGCTGTGATGGTTATCCATGCTGTTATGATCAATTGTAAACTCATGCTCGAGAGGTCATCTAATATATATGGTGAGTCTTCCTTCCTGTGCTGAGAACATCAATAACATTTTTATACACTAACAACGAACAAGAATAATTGTTTCTTTGCGAATTTTGTCTATTTCTGGTGTCTATTGAGCGGTTTAATGAGCTTCAGGGCTCATAAAAGTTTTAAAGAATTCTTAGTTCATTAAGATGACAATGAAGTCAAGGGCTCATCAAAGTTTGAATGAAAAATACATCCAGTCTTGGTGAATCTTAGGTTTATGGTATATTAACGCTGCCGTGCTGCATTTCAACCCTTAGCCTTGTCTGGAGGGCTTTTGATGCCTTTTCAGTGCTTTTGAATGAGGAAGCTAATACTTAAGTTATCTTGAACAGATTTCCTTGTTGATGAGGGTACAGAGGGCAATTCAACTTCTGATTTGCTTCTAGAACGTAATCGTGAGAAGAGCATGTTTGATCTGCTTATTCCTTCATTGGTCCTGCTGATTAATGTGTTGCAGGAGTTACAGGTTCGTGGTAGTATTTCCTGTATGCACCTTATTCTACACTAGTTTTCAATTGCAAATCCAGGTTTTAATTCATTTTACTATGATGTTTGTTGTAGATTCACTTAGTTTATAGTAGTCTAGCCCTAGAGACAATTGTTCAATTGCATGCTCATTTTTACTTCAATTATGTCGAATATGTGTCATTGTTCTTATAGGGTTTCCAGATTAAGGGTGTCCTGGGATTTAAAATCATAAATAACTAGGATGTTCTACTACCTTATGTCCCACTAAAAGTAAATGTGAAGTACACTCGCAGCCCCCACTAGACCATTGCTTTCATTGATTCATAATGGTGAACAGATCCAAATTGATTCAATGCCTGTTTTTCTTTGCTAATTCAGGAAGCGAAGGAGCAACACAGGAACACCAAACTAATGAATGTGCTCTTACAGCTGCACCGTGAAGTGAGGTAGCACAAATAATACTTGGTTCTATTGTTTTCTAAAGATATATGTTCCACCATAGTTGATACAGGTTCTCTTTGTAGCCCCAAGTTAGCTGCCTGTGGAGCAGAGTTGTACAATTCTTGTCCAGGTCTAGTGCTTGGTTTTGGTGCTGTTTGCCATCTTGTAGCATCAGCTCTAGCTTGTTGGCCTGTGTACAGTTGGACTCCTGGCCTTTTCCGATATGTCCTTGACAGTCTTCATGCAACTTCGCTATTGGCACTGGGTCCAAAAGAAATCTGCAGCTTGTTTTGTCTGCTAGTATGTGAATCTTACAATTACATACTTACCAATTCGAGAAGATACTGAATCTTGTTATCCATATTATATCAGGTGATAGATTGTGAGTTTGACTGATTCTATCAATTTATTTTTCTTTCAAGAACGATTTGCTACCAGATGAAAGTAATTGGCTGTGGAAGAATGGAATGCCGATGCTGAGCCCTCTAAGAGCAATGGCGGTTGGGACTTTACTGGGCCCAGCAAAAGAGAAACAAGTGAATTGGTATCTAAGGCATGGGAACCCTGAGAAGCTAATAGCTCATTTGTTTCCCCAACTTTCAAAACTTGCTGATATCATACTGCATTGTGCTGTTAGTGTAAGTGAATTTGTATGATGTTTTGGTCAAGTTAAAAAGCACACACGATTTGCTTTATGCGTTTTATCTCTTTACCTCATGGCTGTTCTGTAACATGTCAGATGTCAGTTATCGTACAAGAAGTCCTACGTGTGTTCATTATTCGAATAGCATGTCTCAATATTGATTATGCTTCACAATTGGTGAAACCGATAGTATCATGGATCTCTAATCGCCTCTCAGAGCAATCAGTATTATCTGATGTGGAAGCTTACAAGGTTATCAGTAAGAATAGCTTTAATGTTGTCCCATTTTGGTTCTGTGCCCCCAACTTGTTCTCTGTTGATTAATATGTTTTGTCTTCCTCTTTTATACTGCAGGTTAATCGTCTACTTAAATTTCTTGCTATCTTATTGGAGCATCCAAATGCGAAGGTACTTTTTCTTACTCTTGAACTAACTTCTTACTTTTCCCTTTCAAAGTGAGTGTTTGTCTGATTCTAGTTATTCCATGACAGCCACTATTGCTGAAAGAAGGTGGATTTCGGATGCTTACTCTAGTGCTAGAGAAGTGTATCGGGGGTGCTGATTTTGATGCAAAACAATTCTCCGGGAACATAGATCCTGCAAAATATGAATCTTCAAGTCTTAGTTGGTGTATACCTGTTTTTCAGTCTGTATCATTGATTAGTGACGGACGTACATCTTCTCAGCATCCCGGAGTGCATGAAAGGTAAGGATTTTCCATGTGAGTTTGTATATGGCACCTTCTGTTCTAGGGATTCCCAAATGGACACTCACATATGAATATTTACTTTCTTTTGTTTCCAGAAACACTCGTAATTGTCTTACAGTTGAAGAATGCTCCACATTTTGGGTATATCTCCTGAGGTTGTGCATGGTATGTTTCTCTTTAATGTCTCTATATGCATGTCAATTTTATAATTTATCATTCCTGTCTCTATATAGAACACGATAACCTCTCTGACAGTTTATGAGCTGGCAACTGCAATTTTTCTGTTAGAATTAGTTCTTATCCTAAGAGAATAAATTTACTCTTCACGATACGGATATTAAAATATTGGTTCAGAATGGAGTTTGGAATCTCAAGAGTTTCTATTTGATGCTAACACTACTGAGAGGCAAGAGCATATGTATAGGTTTATGAATAGCTTTAAATATTTATTTGCCTATATCCCCATGTCAGTAAAATGTACAAGTACAGGAGCAACATTTTAGATAAGTTTGCTCTCGAACATGTATGAGACCTTTTAAGTGGATGAAAGACATTTGTTCAATGGTTCAACCTGATAAAAGTTAAGAACAGAACTGCTGCTACTAAATTTAACTTCAACCTAGAGAATATCTATGAACTTGTCTGTTATGTTAAAGCATGCCGACTAGTAAATTTGCAATGGTTCCATGTGAATGATTTTATTATTAACACAACCTTTTGTATGAGAAGGCTGAAGTAGATTATCTTTGCTATATGTTTCTTCTTTTCACATGACTTGAGGATGTTCGGGATTGCGTAGAGGCGAGATGCTGTTCTAAATTCTGGAAGACAGAAATGAAAATTGATATGCATTTTCATTTCTTGATGTTTTCATTCCAATTCTGATCAAGAATTTACTTGACGTTAAATACTTTCTCTTACTTTCACTTTCTCTTTTTCTTTCATATTGTAGGTCTTGCCCATTGGAACAGAACTCTTTGCTTGTCTTTCAGCCTTCAAAGAGATGGCTTCCTCTGCTGAAGGCCAGAGTGCTTTACTTTCTGTTGTAAACTCTTCTATTCAGGATTCTGAGAATCAGATTATACACGAGACCAATACGAGTTTTGGCATAATTTATGCATCTGAGTGGAAGGATCATCCTCCATTATTATACTGCTGGACCTCTTTGTTGAAGTCTATCGAGTCCAAGGATGTTCCTGCATCACACGTTGCTGCAGCAATCGACACTTTAGCCTCGGGTGCTTTAGGCTTCTGCTTAGATGGGGAAAGGTAAGCAAATTTCTGTTCTCTGTTCTTTTCATGATGCAGAAGAAGATATTCTTATAAGCCACAGCTCGAATTTCTGTTTGCTATACTAGAACATATTCTTAAAATCTAAATTAGTTGGCTGATTGCAAAGTCATTTGAGGGTTTTATTAGAAGTAAAGGTAACATGGTATCATGTACCGGCTTCCGCATCATTGGGGAAATAAATGTGTAGGGCTTTTATCTACTCCCTTGAGCCTGAGTACATGGAAATAACAGCTTGTATTTGTAAAGAAGTGTGCTGTCTCGATAGTTGTGAAACCACTTATATCCACTCTTACTATACTATACTATGTTTACAGTTGTGGATAATATGTGAAATTGTAAATTATCTCGACTGTGAAAACTTCTAGGTGATGACCTTTCACTGCAATGAAATGACAGAAAAGAGGCAAAGATTTGCCGATGTTTATTGCAAAGTGTCTTACCTATGTTTGTTTTATGAGAGTCGAGATGCTTATGCCAGAATATTTCACATGTTTCTTTCTAATCAGCCTGAACAGAGAAAGGATTGCTGCAATCAAGTTCCTGTTCGGCATGAGCAAAATTTCTTTAGAAGATTTCGCTGAAGAAAACCTGAAGCAAATTGAGGAGCTCGTGAATTTGTTGGAAGCAGAGGCGAAGTATAAATCAGCATCTGAGAGCCATCCTTCACCACTTCAGGTTTATATTATCGCTATCCTATTTCTTCTTGTAAATGAGGAGCTCTTTCTTATTTCTCACTCTTTTTCACGGGCATTCAGATGGAGTCTGCAAATTTATTAATGCTTTTATTGCAAAAATCTTCTGGCACGGAAGAAGTGGATGCTGAAATTACCGGTCGTTGCACTTCACTACTCACTCCTCGAGTTTCTTCTAGGCTGCATAGATTTGCAGACAGAAGTATGGAGCTGATAGAAGATTACAGCTTGGACGAATTCGAAACAATGTTCTCTTGGGAGTGTCCGGAGAATATGCGAAATAGAATCACACAGGCAAATCTTTCTTCGAAAAGAAAGATCTCCTCTCTCGAGGGGCCAAACAAGAACTCGGTTGTGGATGCTTCTACACAAAGTACATTCTCTAGGGGATCCATACCGGTCACCACCCCACCTGGCCCCACACGTCGCGATACCTTCAGACAGCGTAAGCCAAACACTAGCAGGCCTCCTTCTATGCATGTGGATGACTATGTTGCAAGAGAAAGAAACGCCGATGGTTCTAACAGTTCTAATGTAATTTCCATCCCACGGATAGGATCTGCTAGCGGAAGGCCACCTTCAGTCCATGTGGACGTCTTCATGGCAAGGCAAAGAGAGCGCCAGAATTTCACTGGCCCTGCAGCTAATGAGGCAGCTGCGAAAACAGCAGTTGTGGACGAAAATGCAGATGGAGACAAGGCGAGCAAAACTCGTGAGATGAAACCGGATCTTGAGGACGATCTACAGGGGATCGATATTGTTTTTGATGCTGAGGAATCCGAACCCGATGATAAGTTGCCATTTCCGCAACCGGATGATAGTCTACCCCAACCTGTTATTGAACCACGTTCTCCTCATTCTATAGTTGAGGAGACAGAGAGTGATGTCAACGAGAGCAGTCACTTTGTATCAAACGCGGATGAAAACACGCCAAGTGAGTATTCATCGAGGATGTCTGCATCTCGTCCGGAGATGAATTTGACTCGAGAGCCGAGTATTACTTCGGAGAAGAAGTTCCCTGAACAGTCGGATGTTTCAAAGAGTTTACCAATGAGAACTCCTCTTACTGCTACTGATTCGCCTGCAGTAGCAAGCACTTCTGGTTATATGAAGATTCCCCCATCTTCTGTACGATTTCCTGTTGATTCGAGGATGCAACCTCACATGTATCCCAAAACTACTCACCAACAAACTGGTCCGGTTCCTCAAGGTTTCTATGACCAGAAATTTCCCACAAATCAGCCTCCTCTTCCATTGATGCCACCTCCATCAACATCATTCCCATCTGTGCAGTCTCAGAATATGCAGACTCCATCGTATGTCAAATCTGCATCAGATGTTCAGACTCAGGTCCCTCAAGGCTTCCACGTATGCAAAGATCTACCGTTGAATATGGTTTCTGCATTTTTTCTAACGTGGATGAAGCTTCACACTCTTCCCCTTATTTTGCAGGTTCAGTCTGATTATAACTCCGCTCCAGCGCCAAATTCAAAATTCGGACGGACATCCCTCCCCTCATCGGGGTCCACACGACCTCCTCCACCGCTTCCTCCTACACCACCTCCCTATCCTGGCAATCCTTCAATGGCAAATCCCACTTCTCAATCACCACAATATTTTCAACCTGACATGCAGCAAAATTCCGGTACACCTTTGATCAACCTTCCAGCATCTCACTCGATGCACACTTCTTATCCCCCACAATCAATGCAGCCAATACTTTTCAGGCCTGGTTCCATGCCTGTAAATCTTTATGTAAACAGCTTAATTCCACATCATGGAGAAAACATGCATAATGTCTCCCAAAATCTTCCCATGTCTATGCCTTCAGTCCAACCCATACCCATACCTACACAGCTGCAGCCATTACAGCCTCCACAAATGCCTCGTCCTCCTCCACCTCAGCATCTCAGACCAACCATTGCATCTTCCCCGCAATCTGATCATCCGATGATGCAAATTCCTAGTCAAGTTTATTATCAACAGCAGGAGACTACATCACAGCAGCAGCAGCAGCAAAGAATCTTGCAGCAATCAGGAGAATCATCACAGCAACAAGATCCTGGGATGTCTCTACAGGAGTTCTTTAAATCCCCTGAAGCTATTCAGGTACTTTGAATCGATAAAATATAGATATAGATACACAATCTGGTTGGTTTTAGAGTTACATTTTGATCATCGGTTTTAACTTGATTGCAGTCTCTTCTGAGTGACCGGGATAAGCTCTGTCAGCTTCTGGAGCAGCATCCGAAGTTAATGCAGATGCTCCAGGTCTGACTATCGCTATATTTCATGTAATTAGTGAGATCTTTATTTGAGAGTTTCCAGTATTTTGATAGATTGCTTGCCATGGTGCAGGATCGGCTGGGTCAATGATAGTGTACTGTTGGCGCGCTTGAGGTTGCATCTCGTACATCGGCTCCCGGTTTTGAGGTGTTCGTCATTTTTGTACAACGGCTATGACATTGTGTTGCTCAATTCTCTTCTAGCAGTATTGTTGTATCATTATATTCGGGTAGTTCTCACCAATTTTGGTGTTGATCATGTGCTTTAAATTTGAATTTAAATGTGCAAACTTTCTCTGTCATTCAATTTTAGGATAAATCAATTTCGGCGGATGGGGTCCTCTCCTAATTTCAAATACCAATCGTGTTCCAAATCAATTATTTCAATATTTTCTTATAATGTTTATCATAAAAATAAAATTAAATATATAACTTAATTATAAATAATATGGAGAATTTATAAAAAAAATTGGAATTTTAAATAATTATATGCCGGGATTTTTAAATTAAATTGGAAAAAAATTAATCATTTCTTAATTGAATAATTGAATTCTAGTCACTAATGTAAAATTAAATAAATCATAACATATTGAAATTGAAGAAGCAAAATGCATACAAATTAGAACAAAATAAATTTGGGGACGATTATTACACACAAGTTCGGCTAGAGGTTTTCAAGTGCAATTTGACAACGTAGCGATCATAAAAAATTGCTTAGATTTTTATTTTTTATTTTTATTTTTATTTTTATTTTTATTTTTATTTTTATTTATTTATTTATTTATTACTATTATTATTTTTTAAAGATCTACTATGTATTTAAGAAATATAGATTTCGCCTCTGATTCTGAAACTTTTGGTCACGAGCATTAACCCCTACCACTAGACTAACTCCCTAATCTTTATGTTCACCGAACACATGCTATATAATCCAATCTTACCTATAACATATAGGATGCTCTTTTTTTTCTTTATGTTTTATAGGGTATATGTTATAGGGTACTTTATGAGTCAATGATAGGAATGGGTAACCTATAAAAGAAAAAAAAATGGTATCCATTTTCCTAAAGTGGTATGGCCTTCGAGCACAACTAGTCTTTACCGAAGCAGAACTAGTTAAGGAAATACCAAGCAACAGAGATGAAAACTTTCCAAAAATAAAAATAGACCTTGAGGGGTATGCAAAGAGAAAAGTAGTGCCAGCATTCAAGAGAAAAGATTACTCAAAAGATCATAATCTTTTTCATGCCAAAAACCACTTTAGTTCATTCTAAAATATTACTCAACAAAATGTAAATCATTAGCATCATCATTTACAACATCATTTATTCTTCATTATCTGCCAATCTTGTGCCTTTCATCTCACTATCAAGAAGCATAGAATAATTAAGTGAATAATAAGAATGTAATATATGGATATTTTATACAAATTTTCGTATTTGAAATACACTTTCATTTCATACAAATGTAGTTGGTTGCATGAGCCTTTGAAAGCAAATGATGGACCCTTTTTTATTCCCTCGAGTTGTTGTTTCTCTTTCTTTTTCTTGATGATTCACTGTTTCTTAAGTTTTTTCTTGCTGCTGCTCTTCACATTGTTCATGTCATTTTCAACCTCCTCATCAGTTTCTTCGACCTCTTCAGTGGTACAACTGATTTCTGTGTTATTTAATTTCTTGCAACGTGTGTTTGTTAAGTTGGTAATGGATGTATGGACTGCCACAATGGGATCTGGCATAAACCTAAACCCAAATTCGTTGCCTTGTCATTGCCTCCCAGCTTTCTTTGCAGGTGTGGATCGAGCTCGACGCTGCTGCCATTGTGGCCCTTCTCTCTTCTGATCGCTATGGATCTGGGACCACTTGTATCACCATCACCTTGATCCGTCTCTTGATCAGGGATTTGCAGGTTAGGATCACACATATCCATCGGGAGGGCAATCGCCCGGCTGACAACATGGCTCGCCTCGGTCATCAGCTTCATGCGATGACCACCTTTGATGCTAGCTCAACCCCGATGTCTTTTTATTTACTGGTTAGAATGGACCAGCTTGAGTATCCTAACTTTAGATTGCACATTTAGATTATTGGTGCATATTTTTTTTGCAGATCTCTATTTTCCTTATCTGGCTAGCTCGTTTGTATATATGACCCCTTGTGTGGTCTTTTTTGTAGTAAGTTAATTGAGTTGTATTTTGGAGGGTGAGCAGTTTGGGTTTGCCCTCTTCACAATCTATGTCCCTCGTTCCCCGTAAGGGGTTGATATGATATATATGGTTCGTTTAATCTAAAATGACAGTTGTTCAGATGGCATATACAACTCTTCACAATGCCAAAATTTGTTTCTCTCGTCGCCTCTATTTACTCTTCCTTGTTTTTTTTTGAGAGATCTTTGAGAGGAAAGATCTTCTAGAAGTGTATGCTGGACATATTATTTTACCGGTATAATTGACTTTAGTCTTAACATACGTGTTAGAACTACAATAAATTAATATTGTAAAAAAAATAAAATTTTAAGAAGAGAGAGAAGAGAGAGAGAGAGAGATGGATCAGAAGCATAAAGTCGTGGAATGAGTTTGTGAAAGATTTGGAGCTGAAAGAAACGCAAATGCTAGTGTTCTAGCATAACATCGATGAAGCCATCTTCTATATTTCTGTGTACGCTACCAATGCACGTGAGAGAAAAACCTCCGAGCTGATGAAAAATCATCGTCTCCTTAACAATGAAGTTGCATGTGAAGGTGGAGCTAGTGAGATGGGGTGACGGTTCGAATTTCTCCCAACCGAAAGCAAAAAATATAAATTGGTTTAGTTGAGGATGGAGGTTTGGATAGGAAGAATAGCGTGGTGCTGCAGTTTCTCCAAAAGGAAAAGTACTGGTCAACTATTCTTACCAAGAGGCCACCGCCCTAGTACAATGTTGAGATGAACGTAGGATGGTCTGATTTCAAAATGGAAGATGAATTAGTTTTTGGAAACACAGATTGCTTTCAATTCCATCGCCTCGAGAATCTTATTTTGGTTACGGAGATAAAATAGGACTATTTAGTAGGGGTGGGAAAAAATACCGAAATACCGAAATACCGATGATACCGTACCGAAAAAAAACCGAAAATATCGAAACTAACGGTATACCAAATTTTCGGTACGGTATTTATACCGTACCGAGAGATTTCGGTACGACACCGGTATTCAAAGTCCTGATACCGCGGTATTACCGAGAAATACCGATACCGCGGTATTACCGATAATGCCGAAAAATACCGATACCGCGGTATTATCGATACCGCGGTATTACCGGTAATGCGGTATTACCGGTAATGTCGAACAATACCGATACTGATATGATACCGATATCGCGATAATACCGTTAAATACTGATATTTTGCCGAATATTTTATATATTTTTATTTATAATATTTTTATATTTGACTAAATTCGAATTTTAAATACAACCTTAATAAAATTTTAATACCAGTTAATAATATACAAGATGGTATATCAGAAAGATGCTATAAATATATTATACATAATTTTTCTTTTTAATCTTTTAATGATTTTAATACATAAACTAACAAAGAAAATAATTGTATTATTTCCCAAGATTTGGCATAACTACGTCAATCGTCGACACATTGATAACTAATGAACTATGACTCTATAAAATAAAATATTATGAATAATTGGTATAATTTGGTAATTATCTTAAGATAAAAACTCCTTATTTATAACAAAGTACATATCAACAAACATGATAATTGTATTTAAGTAATATTTTCCAAGATTTGTCATAACTACGTCAATCGTCGACACATTGATAACTAATGAACTATGACTCTATAAAATAATATATTGTGAACAATTGGTTTAATTTGGTAATTATCTTAAGATAAAAACTCCTTATTTATAACAAAGTACATATCAACAAACATGATAATTGTATTTAAGTAATATTTTCCAAGATTTGTCATAACTACGTCAATCGTCGACACATTGATAACTAATGAACTATGACTCTATAAAATAAAATATTATGAATAATTGGTATAATTTGGTAATTATCTTAAGATAAAAACTCCTTATTTATAACAAAGTACATATCAACAAACATGATAATTGTATTTAAGTAATATTTTTCAAGATTTGTCATAACTACGTCAATCGTCGACACATTGATAACTAATGAACTATGACTCTATAAAATAAAATATTATGAAAAATTGGTATAATTTGATAATTATCTTAAGATAAAAACTCCTTATTTATAACTAAGTACATATAAATACGTCAATCGTCGACACATTGATATCAACAAAGTGTTCATGCAGAAGGACTATTAAAGTGTTCATGTTTCTTTAATTTTGCATTTTATTAGTAATTATTTAGTAGGTAGATCAAGATGTATGAAAAATATATATATGAATTTTCGATATTTTTTTCGGTATTTCGATATTTTCTTCGGTATTTGATATTACCGTCCGGATCGGTATTATCGAATCATCGGTACGACATCGGTATCCATTTCGACCAATACCGAATTTTCGGTATACCGGTATTCGGTATACCGAAACTTTCGGTACGACATCGGTCGAGATTCGATACGATCGGTATCGAGAATTCGATACGATCGGTATTGAGAAAAAATCTCAATATCTCGGACCGACCCACCCTACTGACTATGTGATAGTAGGTAGTCAAAGCGCGAGCATGTGTCTTGACTCGAACATGTGTGTAGGTGTTGGTTATGGATGAGTAACTTTGCGTAATTTATGGCTTTGTGGGGAGGAGGGGAAAGAAGCAGTTGATAGTCAGGATGTAGGAGGAAGCGCATGGATAGAGAAAAAAACCCAAAACCCTAAACCAAAAAAACCTTAAACCCTAAACCCTAAACCTAAACTCAAAGTCGTTGAAATTCCAAACGATTTGTTGGCCACAACTAAAATGACAGCTGTCAGATGACATATACAACTGTTACAATGACAAATTGGTTTCTCTCGCTGCCTTTATTTATCTTCGTTAGGTTATTTTTTTTGTGGATTTGTGAGGAAAGATTTTCTAGAAGTGTATGCTGAATAATTAGTAATTAGAATCTCCTTACTTGTAAGATAAAGAAGATAAAGATGAACGAGAACAAAGGAGTAATTTAGAATCTTGCGTATCTTGAGGTAATTATGAAAATTTGGCACCCTTGAATGATTAGACATGTTAATTTGCTTATCACCAAAATGGTCACATTTCATTCTTATTGAACTATCTTTCTCTCTCTAAAAAAAAACCCTAAACCCTAAACCTAACCTAAGCCCTAAATCCTAAATCCTAAACCCTAAACCTTAACCCTAAACCCTAATCCTATAGCCTAAAACCTAAACCATAACCCTAAACTTTAAATCCTAAACCCTTAACCCCTATGGGTTTGCATTTGTTACTATGGGCAGTGTTGAAAAAGCCAATGAGGCAATCAGATTGTTTGATGGAGCTGTAAGTATAGTGATTTTGATTCTGGATTTGTTAGTTTGGAAGATGTTATTTGCAGAATTCTTCTCTTGCAAAGTTGTTAGATTAGTAGGAAATCTACTCTTGCTACATGAAATTTGTGTATCACTAATGTAGGGACTAGATCGAACAACAATTTTTTTTTCCATTTACAGTAAAGATCAACATAACATGAGGACATAATGATAAAGAAATATTAATGAAGCTCGTCCCAACTGATTAATGAAGCTCGTCAATGAAGTTGATTTCAAATTGTAGGCTTCAATCCTAATTTTGACTTAGAACTTTGAGGCAACTTGTAGAATTTATGGAAGTTCGCATTTTGGTTATTGAAAAATTACACTCTGAACCAATTTAATTTATATTTTTTGATGCGTCGCCTGATGTGCTGGAAAAGAAGTATGAGACTCAGAAAGAATTTACTTTATATTTTTTTTTCATTGTTAATTCATGTTTGTTTATTTATGTTAGGGTTGGAGAAGAAATATAATGGTGTTGCTTTAGTTTTACCGGTTTTATTTTTAATTTAAGTTTACCGGTTGATCAATGTACATTTATCATGTCTTGTATTGAGATAAGTTTGTGATAATTTTATCGGTTGACCAATAAAGATGAAATGTTTTTTATAAGATTTCATATATGTTTTTACTTAATTAATAATATGACTTATAAGTTCTCTATCCTGTATGGATTATTTTCATAGCACACGCTTCTTGCATTAATTCATGCATTTCAATCCTAGTAATGCCATTACTATGTTATGATATCCTTGCATTATTTCTTCACTTGACTTGCTTACAATCTAAATAAATTTCTTCAATAGCTATCTTTAGCTGGTTTCACTTGTTAACAGAATTATGTCTTTGTGTTTGTTTTGCCATACTCTTTTATTTTCTCAAGTTCATCTCTGATGAGAAGCTTAAATTATATATATTGATAGTACTATCAGGCATGTCACAAACAATGTTGAGATTGTAAGGCACTTTGATGAATGTGTTTCTGCCCACCGCACCTATATGGGAGCACGGGTATGTAAGTTCGTGGTTCTGTATTTTTTATGCCAAGTAGTAAATTTGAATCAATATGATTTTTTTCTTGAGGGATTTTATCTTTTTCCCCTCAGTTTTTTGTTCAACATAACACTGATGCGGATATTATCCAAGGCATGAAAGAACTTATCAAGAAATATTTGCAGAAGCCGCTATCCATGTAAGTTTCGTGGTTCTGTCATTTTCATATTTCTCCATATCTTTTAATAATTTCGGAACAATATGCATTAATTGCTGGGTGGGAATGAATGCAAGCCTTTTTCTAAGTGGTTTTATTAATTGTTGTAGTGCCTCAAAGGAAGGAATTCATTGTGCTAAAATTGCCCAAGAATTGAAAGTTACCGAGTGTGAAATCTGGTTAGTCTCTTTCTCATGTTCATCATTCCTCTTTCCTCTCTTCATGAGATTGTGTTAGTCTCTCCTATAAATATTCAGCCTTTGTTTCTGGTGCATTGGCAGGCTAGCCATGAAATCTTTGGAAGAAGAAGGTGTGGTGGTTCAGTCAACCATTAATGATCGCCACTTCAAGTTCAAGTCCAATGTTTAACCAACACTACCATTCCCCCAAATTGTTACATTTTATTTGTGAATCTGGGAGGTTAACTGTTTTGAAAATGACTCCAAAGATTGCCTTGTAGTGTTGGACCTAATACTATGTTTGGTTTATAAGAATTATTGTTTTGGGGGCCCAATACTCAATACCCGGCCGAACCTCTAGTAAATACACGACTACTACATATCGAAGATTTCCCCAATAATTTTATTTAATATTCTTGGGGTAGTTGTGTACGATTCTTATAAACCTTTATTTCCTCGATGAGAATAATAATAATTAACATAACATAAACTTAACTACGCGATTTTTTATGAAAATATACCAATTTGTTACTTCGTCTCTTGAAAATTTTCACAATGGTACCCCCAACATCTATGAAATAAAATTGTTTTAAATGTAAATTCCGGCCATATAGCTCGTTGGACAAGATGAACGACATACCATTTGAAAGCTCTTTAAGTATAAAACAATTTAGGCATTATATAAAACCACAAGGTTTAATATATAAAGTTAGAAAATGCATTATATTGAATGGTGCATTATAATAGTATTCAAAAGTATTATTGTAAACGGACAACGGTGCATTATAATTGTGTATAAATATAGTTATGCATTATGAACGGACAACAATGCATTATAATTGTGTATAATTATAGTTATGCATTATAAACGGACAACGATGCATTATAGTTATGCATAAGATGTTGTTGTGTCTAATGCATATGAGAATACGAGAGACATAATGCAAATTTCAATATTTATAATGCATGTGTGTTAATTATGTAATGCATTGCAGAAAGTAAAAAACAAAAGAACCAAAATATTTTTTACATCAAAAATAAACTATTTTTTCAAGTCCATTACAAAGTGTGTTATGATGCATTACAACTAAACCCTAGTAATTGAAAACTAACCCCTACTAATTGTGGAAACTAAATAGTGGCAGAGCTAGGCCCCAAGGAATAAGAGGGGCAAAATATTTTTTTTACCTTTGCCCTTGTTTTTTAGAATTTTGGTGGGGCAAAACATATATATTTTTGAAAAATTGCACATGTTTTTAATAAATTTATCAATGAATGGAGGTAATACATAAATAATGAGGTGAGGTAATAACCCCACCAATCTACAATGTGGATTCTTTTTTGTAACCGAGCTTAAAATATTTATCAATATCTCATGCTTGACTTGAAATTACTTGATCATCTGTTTGTTTTTTTTTTTTTCCCTCTTTTGAGCCTCAAACATATGCTTACGAGCAGTGGCGAAGCCAGAAATTTACTTAAGTGGGGTCCAATTTATAATTATAAAAATAAAATTATTATAGTATATAATTTAAAAATAATTAAAATATACAAAATTAAAAATTAGAAGATATACATTGACCGGATCCATTATGCGCTTTTCTTATTACTAGCAATTTTTAAAACTATATTTAAAACGAAAGGGATAAAAAAAAAGAAAAAAAATGATAAAATGTGATTATTAAATAATAAAAGAAAAAAAAATGCAGAAGGAGTAGATGAAAGAATTTTATTTTGAAAGAAATGTGACTATTAAACACATGAAAGGAAATGTAGATAAATAAATAAAAAATATGCGATTAGTTAAAAATGAAAGAAATAAAAAAAATGTGCATAAGGAGTATATGAAAGGAACAAAAATGAAAGAAATGTAAATAATAAATAAAATAGTGTGATTAGTTCAAAGTAAAATAAATCTGCTTAAAGATGAAAGTTTGGGATAAATCTGCTTAAAGATGAAAGTTTGGGCTAGATTGCAACAAAAATGATAGTTCGGGATAGATTTGCATATTTGGTCTTCTAAGTGAAAATTGTACTCCCTCCGTCTCTTATTTGCTCATAGTATCTCGTAAAAGGAAAAATAATTTAAAAATTCATTTTAAAACTCATTTAGTGGAAGCGTGGAAATGCGTGCCGAAATATCAAAAACAAAAGTGACAACAAATAAGGGACGGAGGGAGTATCTTATAGTGGTAAAGTTGGTAAATATGTATTGTAGTAATGGTATAGAAATAGAATGATACTGTTGCAGTGGTTCATTTCCAAAAGTGAAATAAGCACGCATTTAAAGGACGGGCCAAAATGAAATTATATGCACACATTTGAGGAATGAAATGAATTTTTTTTTTTCTTTTCTTTTCTTTTTTTCTTTTTAAGTTTTAGTGATAAAATGATAGCAGTTAAATAGGTAACTTAAATCTGATTTTAAAAAATGGTTTCACCTTTAACTTATTGTAAAAAGGTCCCAACTTTTAAAATTTCCTGACAAAAATAACATGGTTTCAAATAATAACTCAAATCAATTTGTTGACCAAATTTGAAATTGCCCGGAAACTATCCAAAAAGCTCAATGTTGGAGCATAATTGTTTTCTTCTAAACATATTTGGGAAGAATTTGGAACTAATGTGATAATTGTTTTCTTCAAAACATATTTGGGAAGAATTTGGAACTAATGTGTGGATTTGTGTTTATTTGGTTTCTTTGGAATTGAGGAATAATGTTATCTTTGAGAATACAATTTGAAAGGAGGAGAATATCGCGGATCATATTAAAGTGTAGGCTCTGGAGCTGGAGAAATGGGGGTGATAAATAATATTTTTTATTGTATTTTCGTTCAAGGATTGGCAAATGGATCCTAGGAATTCTTTCGGTCATCTTTAATTTAGGATTGAAGTCATTGTATGTTCTAGCCGGGTACGCTTTTTGAAGTAAGATTTCACTTTTTTTTCCTGATATAATAATAATAATAATAATAATAATAATAATAATAATAATAATAATAATTGTTTTCTCAATTTATGACAAAATCCATAATCAATCATGACATAACTAATATCTCACTTAAAGAGCTTTCAAATGGTTTGTCATTTGTTTTCTCAATTTATGACTAAATTGATAATCAATCATGACAGAACTAATGCCTAAATTGTTTTATACTTAAAGAGCTTTCAAATGGTATGTCGTTCATCTTGTCCAACGAGCTATATGGCCGGAATTTACATTTAAAACAATCATTTATTTCGTAGATGTTGGGGGTACCATTGTGAAAATTTTCAAGAGACGAAGTAACAAATTGGTATATTTTCATAAAAAATCGCGTAGTTAAGTTTATGTTATGTTAATTATTATTATTCTCATCGAGGAAATAAAGGTTTATAAGAATCGTACACAACTACCCCAAGAATATTAAATAAAATTATTGGGGAAATCTTCGATATGTAGTAGTCGTGTATTTACTAGAGGTTCGGCCGGGTATTGAGTATTGGGCCCCCAAAACAATAATTCTTATAAACCAAACATAGTATTAGGTCCAACACTACAAGGCAATCTTTGGAGTCATTTTCAAAACAGTTAACCTCCCAGATTCACAAATAAAATGTAACAATTTGGGGGAATGGTAGTGTTGGTTAAACATTGGACTTGAACTTGAAGTGGCGATCATTAATGGTTGACTGAACCACCACACCTTCTTCTTCCAAAGATTTCATGGCTAGCCTGCCAATGCACCAGAAACAAAGGCTGAATATTTATAGGAGAGACTAACACAATCTCATGAAGAGAGGAAAGAGGAATGATGAACATGAGAAAGAGACTAACCAGATTTCACACTCGGTAACTTTCAATTCTTGGGCAATTTTAGCACAATGAATTCCTTCCTTTGAGGCACTACAACAATTAATAAAACCACTTAGAAAAAGGCTTGCATTCATTCCCACCCAGCAATTAATGCATATTGTTCCGAAATTATTAAAAGATATGGAGAAATATGAAAATGACAGAACCACGAAACTTACATGGATAGCGGCTTCTGCAAATATTTCTTGATAAGTTCTTTCATGCCTTGGATAATATCCGCATCAGTGTTATGTTGAACAAAAAACTGAGGGGAAAAAGATAAAATCCCTCAAGAAAAAAATCATATTGATTCAAATTTACTACTTGGCATAAAAAATACAGAACCACGAACTTACATACCCGTGCTCCCATATAGGTGCGGTGGGCAGAAACACATTCATCAAAGTGCCTTACAATCTCAACATTGTTTGTGACATGCCTGATAGTACTATCAATATATATAATTTAAGCTTCTCATCAGAGATGAACTTGAGAAAATAAAAGAGTATGGCAAAACAAACACAAAGACATAATTCTGTTAACAAGTGAAACCAGCTAAAGATAGCTATTGAAGAAATTTATTTAGATTGTAAGCAAGTCAAGTGAAGAAATAATGCAAGGATATCATAACATAGTAATGGCATTACTAGGATTGAAATGCATGAATTAATGCAAGAAGCGTGTGCTATGAAAATAATCCATACCGGATAGAGAACTTATAAGTCATATTATTAATTAAGTAAAAACATATATGAAATCTTATAAACAATATTTCATCTTTATTGGTCAACCGATAAAATTATCACAAACTTATCTCAATACAAGACATGATAAATGTACATTGATCAACCGGTAAACTTAAATTAAAAATAAAACCGGTAAAACTAAAGCAACACCATTATATTTCTTCTCCAATCCTAACATAAATAAACAAACATGAATTAACAATGAAAAAAAATATAAAGTAAATTCTTTCTGAGTCTCATACTTCTTTTCCAGCACATCAGGCGACGCATCAAAAAATATAAATTAAATTGGTTCAGAGTGTAATTTTTCAATAACCAAAATGCGAACTTCCATAAATTCTACAAGTTGCCTCAAAGTTCTAAGTCAAAATTAGGATTGAAGCCTACAATTTGAAATCAACTTCATTGACACATCCATTGCTTTAGTACGTGTATTACTTATGTGAATTTTAATAATTACTACTTATATAAATTATGAAAATATTACGTAATTCGTAATGCAACATCATTTTATCTGTAATGCATATTTAATTCATAAAATATTTCACCCCTCTCTTCAAAATACACGTCTTAGGAATTTTAGGGATTTTACAAGCTATAATCCAACAGTATCCGTTGCTTCCCATAAATAACTATTTCAGCTTTGCCTTTTTTACCCTTTTTATTAACTAAAATACGGTCCCATCATTATTTAATGAAATGCAACTTTAATTTCAGGCTATTAGATTGATTATGATCTATGGCTCAAATAATTTCTTATTTCTTACTCTAAGGGGCCTTTTTACTGGAACCAACCCCTATAATATAGATAATTTCCCAAATAAACCATTCAAAACAATGAATTATGAATATGCGTGAAATTAAAAACCTAATGCAATTTTGGAAAGTGAAACATTGCTTTGACTAATACTCTGTATACTGATTAATCTGACTTGTATTGAAAGTATAATACCTGATCATAATTGATTCTATTGGATACTTATAAACTTCGAATTTAATTCAGATTTTCAATACAAGAATGTTTCATAAAATAACAAATTTAACCGAAAATAGAAATGTGACTTATGAATCAATTTTGATGTTCTGCACCTTACATTGGGCTGGCTTTAATTCTAACCCAAAGTATATGGTTTGATATTTTGAAGAAGAAGAAAAGCCCAGCAAATTTTCACCAAATCACCCCAATATATAACTAATCCTTTTACAATACTTAGACTAAGTTGCATCTCTTATTGCAATGACGGATGGTCTCATGTGTCATAAACATTTTCTAAACCAATAATAATTAAAGGTCATAAATAAAAATTATTGATTACGAAAATATTAATGACACGTAAACGACAATCCGTCGTTGCAATAGAGGATCTGAATTGGTAAATGATCATGTTATTTTATATGGATGATGTAACCAGGTCCATCAATCAATGAAACTATGAGAGTATCACATAATGTAAAAAAAAAATACTATAAACTTAGAAGAACTCAAAAATCATAGATTGGCTTTGGCAGATGATGGAATAGATGCTAGGCTTCTTATCACAACTCTATCCGTTTCAACACCTATATTATCGCTGTTTTTGTGCCACGTCCAAATTGCATGACTTCCATTCACAACATAAAATTGCCCATGCCCATACTTTGCCTCTCGAAATGCAGATATTTTTGGCTGCGCCTCCATAAACCTATATAAATTTATCCCAATTAATTTCAAAATTAAATTAAATAACCCTCCATTCATCTCTTGTATTTTTAGATAATATATCTAATTAAATAAATAAATATTTTAATCACCAGGTAGCATTATAGGGGTGAGCACGGGTCGGTTAACCGACCATTTTACACCTAAAAAAACCGACCATGCGGTTTTTTATCGGGTCGGTTAATCGTTATAAATTAAAGAATAAAGACCAAAAACCATGAAAGCGGTTAACCTAAAAATCGGACCAGTTAACCGTTTATCTAACGGTTAACCATAAATAAAAGAAATATTCTATTTTCTATAGTTCATAATAGGAAAATTCGAAAGAATTCATATCTTAGAATATACATGCAAAATAAAAAATTTACAAAAATTAAAAAAAATAATGAAATTAAATTGCATAATCCTAATAGAATAAGCTTTGCAATAACTTAAACTAACAATCGAGCTACCTTCAATTGCTTATTAACTTTAGGCTCTATCAATACTCAGAATCGGGTGATCTTCTCTCAAAGTTTGTTAGTAATATCTAATAATATAATATAATATAAAATCATATATTTATTTAATTGGTACCGGTTCGGTTAACTGCCGGTTTTTTAGGCATAAAACCCGAAACCGAACCGTTAGAATCGGGTTTTGAAAATTAGAAATAAAAACCGAACCATACGGTTCGGTTACCCATATTTTCGGATCGGGTTCGGTATGGATAGTCGGTCGGTTCGGTTTTTCGGTTTCTTATGCTCAGCCCTAGGTAGCAAGGCCTTCATGGTTGCCTCCGGTCCCCACCGTTATGTACATGGGACCACACTCGTCCGCCTCCTCCTTATACACCCGCACCTAATCAACATTTTAATTACACATAATTAAAAATCGATTACGCTCGTAGGCGTGGACGTGGCCAGCGAATACGACGTCGACACGTGCCCCAAAGAGCAAGTCCTCCATAGCTCGCTTCATCCCCACCGACTCGTACTCCTGCTGATGATCGTTGTTCGAGTTGTACCACGGCGCGGGACGGCGGCGACCAGCCACGGAGTCCGCTTCCGGTCGACCTTCCCTAAATCTGACCGCAGCCACTGCAGCTGGTCAGAGCCCGGGCGGAAGTCGGCGTAGGAGCCCAGCATGATGACGTGGACGCCGGCAGCCTCGAAGGAGTAGAAGAGGTTGGAAGGGGAGCCCGATTCCTCGTAGGGCATGGCCCACCTGGCGTTGCAGGAGGTGAAGGGGGTGCGGTGGAGGACCTTGATCCTCTCCACGTCGTGGTTGCCCTGCGTCACCATCCACGCCCTCTGGCTCGCCAGTGGCTCCACCATGATCCCGAACCGGTCCCACTTCGGCTGGTTCATGCCGGCGTATGACAAGTCGCCGGGCAGGATCAGAACGTCGTACGTAGTTCGACTTAGCCACGCAGTCGAGCGTGGTGCAGCTCGTCCACGCGCTTTGTCCGAGATCACCTGCAATAAAATAATATAATAATATAAACTCAGTTGGTAACACGTTTCCTCGTCTGTTAAGTAGGGTAGGGTTTGAGTAATGTACCTACGACGGAGAATTTGATGGGGAATTGGGAAGGTGGAGTTTTGAAGGTGAATTCTGAGGAAGTGTTAGTTGTACCACATCGGTAATTATATGAAGTGGTGGGGGCGAGAGGGCCTATAATAACGTTGTGTATTTCGCCCGAGTCGTAGTTTAGGAATCGGTAGGTGTTTTTAGTGGCTTTTGCGGAGTGAGTGTAGTTTCCCGGTGAAGTGCCGTAGTATAATTGGTAGAGATGAATAGAGTAATCCATGAGATTTGCATGTGATCTTTGCCGCTCAATGATATGCGCACCTGCATTTTTGTGCATCATATTTAGCTAGTGATAATGAAACCCACTATATTTTACTATTTAATATAACTTCAATTCAACAATTAATAATCTCACATGAGCAAGAGCAAATTCTTATATATATTCACTATGAAATCGTAGTTGATTAAACAACCAAAAATCTAATTCTAGTATTCTTGTCTCTTAATTAAATTGACAGCGTTAATCCATTACAATTTAAACTCAATTCAGACTTTCAATTGCATTTTCAGGTTACATCTTATATTGCACTGACGGATAAGTACGAATAAGTACGTGTTATTATTATTTTTTTTCATAATCAGCATTTTCGTTTATAAAGATTATTAATTATAAAAATGTTATTAACATGTAGCATGTGCAATGAAACACGAAAATATAATATAAAATCCAAATCGGTTTAAACCTACTGATAATACATCTATGTAAAGAAGAAATTTATACTTTTCGTTGAATTACCTGTTGCGGATTTTCCGTGAGCGCCGGACTCTTAACAGGATATAGTGAATCGGTGAAAACTCCATTAAAATTGAGGACTGTGAATATCAGCGAAAACATAATTCGAATTGTTGGAGCCATTGAGAGAGAAATGCAGAAAGTCGCTTCAATATTTCTGTTATTGAACAGAAACAAATATATGTTTCTTTGTTACTTTTCCCCCTCCTTTTGAATGAAAATTTATAATTTTGCATGTTTTTGATATATGACAAAGATTAACGTAGTAGAAATCTTTCCTATGTTGATTATTATGAAATTTTCTTTTAATTATTTCCAGTACTATTTCCTTTATCATTGATTCTCTACTCATCCATCTGTTAAAGTCTTTTACAGTTTTGCCTGTATTTTTGCACTCCGAATTTTGCAGTTGAGATTTCAAGGAAAATGAGTTTAATTGGATCTTTTTTTTTCTTTTCCACCACACGCATATTTTCAAAATCTTGAAAATCATGACAATCATCATTTAAAAAAAAAAGAATATTTGAAATAAAAAATAATTACTCATTCAAAATTAGGAAATAGGAAACTTAAATTTGGCAATATATAGTCGTTATTCAGTTCTTGATGGTATAAGTTGTATGGTACAAGGAATAATCCCATGCATATTCCATTTCAAGAATTTGAATACCAAATAATCAAGTAACCCCATAGAATTGAAGTTCAAAAAGTCTTCTTTGCTAAGAAACATTATAGTATGAAAAAGGAATTTGATGAAGTCAATATCTTGATTTTCATCATTTAGGTGTATATCATATAACATTAGAATGCTGAAATACTAACTTAGTTATTGAAGTCATACCTCCAACCGATCAAATGCATGCCATTTAATTGCCGACCACGCTCACTCCAACGTGAAACTTCTCCCCATTTTAATTACTAGTATAAATTATTTGTTTTTTTAAACAAAAATAAATAAATTAAATTAAATAAATAAGTACTAATTTAAAGGGTATATTGAGAGTTGATTGATGATAGTGACTTAACATATAACCAGGACAGCTAAAACAATGTGTATCTCACAGGTGTAATTTGTTAAGGTTGGAATTATATATGGTACATTTCAAGAATATGCGATGCTGATTCCTCGCTTCTGAAATTTTCAATTTCTTTAAGTAATTGACATACAATAAAATAGAGGCAAAAAATAAAATGCCCTCTTAGAGATAAGGAAATCAATATTTAACCAAAATATAAGAAAACGCAAATTTTACCCTATTTTTGCCAAATGGGAGTAAAATACCCCTAGTTATAATTTAAAAATCAAAACTCTTCCCCTTCCATTCTCATTCTCATTGTTAAGGTATAAAACCCTAACGGAAGATCGACGAGTCGATCTACGAACGAAAACCAATCCGGCGCCTCGAGCAAGAGGTCGGCGGAGATAAGAACAGCCCGGCGCCTTCAACGTGAAGGTCGTCGGTGGATGAATGGCTGAACGCGGACGCGTCCGTCGGCAGCCGATGTGCGATCAAGAGAAGAACTAGGACAAATATTTGTATTCTTATTTCTTGATAATAATTATGGGACTACAATCCTCTATTTATATGACTAGAATATCTCCTAATATAAGGGAAAGATATGCAAAGATGATTATGAATCTAAACAAATAAATATAAAAGATATTATCCTAAATTAAGTGATACTATCGTATCAACTCTCCCCCGATTGAAATCCACCTTGCCCTCAAGGTGGGTACCACATTGCAACGAACCACGCACACCGGGGCGAAGTGAAACCGAACGAACGCCGAGGTGAGATATCCCCTCCGGGATCAAACACACGCCAAAGAAGGTGCAGGTGAATCCCTATGTTGAGAGCACTCTTCCAACATATATCATGGCCAACATCTTCCTCCCCCATTTCATAAGGCACGTCACAAACTTCAATCCTCAGGTAAGTCCCCGTTCTGAAACCTTCTACCTCAATAGGAGTATCTTCATCAAGTTCATTCAGTTCGACCATGTTCTTTTGCTTCTGCAGTTCTAGCTCCTCCTTTAACTTGTCAAAGAATCCACCAACACTGCTTTGACCATGACTAGTCTTTGTGTCATTCTTATCATCATCATCACCATCGGCAACTTCTAAACTATTATATTCAGCATCAAATTTTGCACGAAGAGCCAACTTTTTCAGCTTTCGTTCCTCAGCATCCAAGGCATCATCCTTGCTGGAATGGCCAATGTTGCCAGCATGACCCCCCTCAGACTGCTGACCTGTTTCCAAATCTTCAAAATCACCATGCTCTTCATTGCTCAACGCCTTCTCGTCAGCATTCGACGCCTCAGTTTCCTCCTTCTTCGGATCAAACAATGGTGTAGATTCTTCCTCCTCCGTTGCCATAACCAGGCCCCCGTCGTCCGAAGCAATCGCTTCATCGACGCACCAATTAGGGTCCTCGTAGTCATCTACATGAAGCTGAGGACGAAAGATAGGCCGGTCCCATGAAGAGAAAGAGGGTTGTTGCCGAGGCTGCCTGACCCGAGGTTTCTCAGCCGACGTCCAATACGGTGGGCAGTCGCCATACGCATTAAAGTCATTGTTGTAGCGGTAGTCTTCATAAATGTACGAGCTGTTGCGCGCGAAGGAAGGCTCCCGTGAAGACCATGAAGACCCGTCATCAGTCTGCAGACGAGCGCGAGGGCGGTCCCACGAAGAAGCAGGCTGTTGTCGGCGCTGCATGAGACGATCCTCATCCGTGTAAGTGTGTGGTGCCGTGCGACCGTACATGGGCCGGCTGTGACCCACGAAGGGGCCACATCGTGGGGAGCTGTCCCTCCTTTGGTAGTGGTTGAAATCCGGGACAGATGCGCCTTGGGGTCGCCGATGGCGTGTGTAAGAGTGGCGGCGATCATATCCCTCTAAGGATATTTCGAACGCATGTCCCAGGCAGCCGTGATCGTACCCCTCGTCGTTGGCATCGAAATCTAGATCGTAGTCCGGCACGGGCTGTGGGGGGTGCTCCGAAGCGAAGGCACGACGATCGGGGTCAGCGAGGCGAGCCTCCAACCGATCCAAACGAGCCATTAATCGATTCAGCCCCTGCACATACTTATCAATTGGTGGCTGCGGCTGTGCCATGGGATCACCAGCGGCTGGAACTCGGGCGACGGTCGCCGGATTATGCCAAAGAGGGCCCAGTTTCTGATCTCGAGGGTTTGGAGGCTTGTGTCGTGTATTCATTGAACAAGGAAAGATCAGTTTGTCGGGCCCTTTTGCAAATAACGATGATGTTTTCTTGGTTGACTTGTGATCTTGTTGAATATCACAGATTGCTTCCTTATGCATGGCTAATCGCAACTGGCTTCGAGGCAGAAGAGGATGGAATGATGGGAATGCTTTGGGCGCCTTCATTGTTGACCATAACTTTCTCCGCAATTCCGTGATTTTTTTTTTATGGCTGGCTATGAAAGTTCAGCAGTAGCGGCGGCTGTGAGGATTTTGCGGAGGGTGTCGTACGATGGAATGAGTTCGGCGATGAAAGCTCTCCGGGAGAGAGCTCTCAATGAAAGCACCAATTGTTAAGGTATAAAACCCTAACGGAAGATCGACGAGTCGATCTACGAACGAAAACCAATCCGGCGCCTCGAGCAAGAGGTCGGCGGAGATAAGAACAGCCCGGCGCCTTCAAAGTGAAGGTCGTCGGTGGATGAATGACTGAACGCGGACGCGTCCGTCAGCAGCCGATGTGCGATCAAGAGAAGAACTAGGGCAAATATTTGTATTCTTATTTCTTGATAATAATTATGGGACTACAATCCTCTATTTATATGACTAGCATATCTCCTAATATAAGGGAAAGATATGCAAAGATGATTATGAATCTAAACAAATAAATATAAAAGATATTATCATAAATTAAGTGATACTATCGTATCACTCATGCACTCCAGTTTCTCTCTTCCCTTTCTCTTGTTCTGCGTCTCTCTCTCTCTCTCTCTCTCTCTCTCTCTCTCTCTCCCTCTTCCCATGCCCTCTCTTCTCCAGTGACTGCAACCTCCGCCACTACTGTAATATCCCAAATTTTCTTATTAAATATAATTGGTTAAAATTTTCTTATTAAATATAATTGTGAAAACTTCCAGGTGATGACCTTTCACTGCAATGAAGTGACAGAAAAGAAGCAAAGATTTGTTTATTGTATAGAATTTACAATTTGTTCGTTTCTTTTAGAGCTGCATACTTAAAGAAGCATCACATATTTCATAAACGTTTATTAATTTATGCATGATTTTATATCTTTCTCAATTGGTAGAACTTGATAAGATTTAAAATAACCTTAATATGCTTTGAAAACTTTGCTTAAATAACAAAAAAATAAAAATAAGATGAGACATCCAACTTCTCTATATCTCTTAAATTTAATTTGATCCTCGTTCTAAGCTCCAAATCATTATTCTCAATTGATGTACATCTACATTATTAGTGAGTTTAAGTTATTTGATTCTTTTAAATTATTTATTTTGATTCTTGCAAGTTATTTAGTTTTATATAGATACTATATGAATAGATAAAATATTAATAATAAATATAATAATAAAATTTCAGTTTTTCGGTTGTGAAAAAAAATCATCGAATCGTAAACCGAACACCGAAATTTTTCTACTTATTTTAAAAAAATCAAAGAAATAAAAATATATATTTGAAAAACCCGGTACATTTTTTTTTAATTGTTCTCGCCCTACTCAGAAATGCGGTCATAAATTTAGATTATAAATAATCTAAAAATAACTGCTTAGTTTTTTTTTAGAATAATATATATAAAGGTAATTACGTAATTGGTTTTATTTATTTGTAGAATTGCTCATGAATACGAAAACGCTGCCGCTATAACTCCCCCCTCTCTCAGAACATCTATAGTTACTAGTTTAGTGCCGGTCGAAATTCGACGGGGCTATGGAAAATAATAATAGAGTTATTTATTTTGAGAGTATAGTTTGTTAGGATCAATTCGAAAAAAATTAAAATTAAACTGAATTAGAAAAAAGAAAAAAAGAAAAGAAAAGAATATCAATGAGGTGTGACATTTCTCGATTAGTTTTACTCGTTTTGAATGTCAAGTCGCTTGTTGATCATTGTAATAGAAAAGTAGATTATGTGAGGTCCCGTTTTCGTATAGTTATACTCGTTTTGAATGTTAAACCCTCAATTATACATTGTAATATAGAAATAAATTGACGATTGATAACATTTTTCATATCAAATATTATGTTGGTAAAAAAAAAAAAAAAGGCCAATGAGAGATAAGATTTTTTTCGCGTGGTTATATTCATTTAAAGTAAAGGCGCAAGTTCTCCGATATAATTGAAGGATGGAATGTCAAGCAGCCCGTCATTTAAATATTGATTAGGGATAACTTCATCATATTTAATTTGTTTCTATCGATGAAATCATTTTTTCAAAAACCGATTTAGCAACATCATATGATTTTTTGTTATATTCTCTTTACATATTAATCAATTAATTACACTATTTTTTTTTTTTTAATTCAAAAACTATTATATTATGAAAGGAAGTTTCCATGTCTAATTAGAATTTTGATTTGATTAGATCACTTCTCATAATTCAAACTACTTATTAATATATCTATTTACGTGATAAATTTATAAATATATATAACCAAAGATTGAGCTATCCAACTTTTTACGACAAATCATAACTTTTCATATCATAAGCAACTATAGAAAAACTTGCAGCCTCTCAATATATACACATGATGCAGAATTGAACAACACAGAGAAAAAAGTAAAAAAAAAAAAAAATCACCATTTCATTTGCAATAAAATAATTTAATGGAGGGGGGGGGGGTTAATCCATTTCTTGAGATCGAACATGGCATATTAAATATCCTCTTCCATGGTGTGTGTTACTCAATAATTTTCTAGGGATCACAGCTCAATCACAAGAAAATCAACGAAGCAACAAAAAATATGACCAAATTCTCCATTTGTCGAAACTTGAAACCATAAATCTTTGATTTACCACCAATTTGGAAGTCTCTTCTTGATCGGCTGAATTTCTTGTGGGCAACTTGCTTAAAATTTATCACAAAAAGAATTTAACTAATAGATAATCAATTAAAGATATATATTATTATGAAATAATTAAAGATGTGTATCAAATTAGATATACATATTAATTATATTAAAATATTGTTTAATTAGGCAAAATTATGAGAATTTAGTAAAATAATTAAGAAAAATCGTGGTATCAACCTTTATTTAGAAAAATCTATATATATATAGATTTTTGGATCTGAAAACCTTTGTGACGAGCGACGAGTGAGGTATCAAAATCGTTGTTAATTCACTCTCCAATTCATTAATTTGTAAGTTATAGGTTAATTACTTTGATATTCTGCGAGTTGCATCCGACTGTTCCTACTGCGCGATTTATTTCAGCATAAAAATTGAATCTTGAAGCTGCGATGGATGGAAATAATCTCAATCCCGAGGTAACATCGATTATCTTTTTCTATTATATATAATTCCCGTGCGAGTCACCGATCGATTTTGGAATTGTTATATGTCATCTCTTAAGTTTCTGTTGTAATTGATACGAGTCGCAATAAATATCAATTTCAACAATTATAATTCCAACGTAATTTTTATTTTTGTAATAATTACATAATTGTTGGAAATCCAACAATGAACACTGGTTACCATAAAAGATATGATTTTGTAATTTCAAATTTTAAGTATATACATATACATATAGTTCATAGTTGACGTATTTACTACTCATTTTATCATATAAATTATATTCTAATGACTATTTATGATAAGGAGTAAGACAGCAAGTGCATAAATACCCTAAGTATGTTAAGGTGCAACAATATCCAAATCTGTATAAAAATGGTGCAAATTCGATTATTACTTTTTGATATGAGTTTTTGCTCAGGATACTGTTGTTTAGAGATGAGAAAGTCATGATCTTTGATGAAAGTTTGATATTTTGGTATTTAAGAACGAAAGGAAGAGGATAAGGTCATGATCTTTGATGAGTTCTTGATCTTTGGATGAATTAGGATTAAGGGTTTGTGTGTGTGAGAGAGAGAGAGACACTCAGGCTGTGTACTGTGTGTGTGTGTGTGTGTTTCTTGATTATTTGGGTGCAAATGGTTGAAGCTGAAACTTGTTGGATATGATTCTGGTGGAACCCTCAATGAGATTCTTGATTACTCATGCAAATTGCTTCAGTATTTAACTACCCGAAAAACAAGCATAATTTTGGATTTAAATAATATTATTAGGCTCAAAGTCAATACTCAGTGATATGTTCATCTTCTCTGACGCTACTTCACTATTACTTTGTGTGTGTGTTTGTTTTTCTTTTTCATGGTGAATAATCTGAAGGTAATGATAAAATCCGTCGAAACTCATCAAAGATCTTGACCTTAGCCTCTTCCTTAATTTCTTTCTCAAATACCCAAATATCAAATTTTCATCAAAGATCATGACTTTCTCATCTCTAAAGATTAGTCTGGTGGATTTTTTGCAGGTCATAAATTTTTTTTTTTTTTTTTTGTCAAGAGTTTTTGTGCAATAAGTGTTTGATATTAAAATAGTTTTGAAGAAGTTAATGCACACTATTTATTCCATGAATGATTAATAAAAGCAACAACTTTCCTTTTGGCAATCTTTCAAAGAATTGTGGCAAGGTGAATCGTGTTACCTCAATCACATGTAAGAAAATCAAGAAGTGTTACAACTAGATAATATTTGAGACTTAGTTGTCCTTATATCAAAAACAATAGGATAAGTCTATGTTTGCGTGAACCGAAATCTTGAAGAAAAAAAACATTCAATTACATGAAAAATAATACTACTTCCGTCTGAGAAATTTGTGCATCCATTTTTGGACGTGGACCGATATCCATAATTCTCTTTCTACCTTCCAAAATTTCAACAAAAATACACTTTAATATTCATTCCACCTTAATATCCACTATATCAAGTGAGACCCAAAAATAACTTTAACATACAGCATTATAAATATTGAAACCCGTGCAGGAAGATCTAGTAAACAAATATTGCAGACGGATGGAGTAATTTTTGAAGCATAAATAGATTGAAAAAAATGAAAGTAAACTAACGCCCTTAAGTATAAGAGTATATTTGAACAATTTATTTAAGAATTTAAGAATTTGGATATTATTGCACCTAAACATTCTTGAAGGGTATTTTCGCACTTACATTGAGGGTATTTTTGCACCTTATCCCTTTTGCTAATGTGATGTGGATAAACTGTTATCTTGGCTACATTATAAATTTTAATTGTTACTGCTTTGCAGTGTGATACGGCGCTCCATGGCGAGGTCGATAGAATAAGTAAATTACCTGATGAAATTATTGGCGTGATACTTGATTTACTATCATTGAGGGAAGCTGCGAGAACAAGTGTCCTTTCTTCGCGATGGTTAGATTTGTGGAAACACATCCCTACCCTAGACTTCGATGCTGATATTTACGACTTTGGTTCCCCAATTAGGCGCGAGATGCGTAGGATGGAACATAGGGCAAGTTTGTGGAATGTGGAGAGGAGCAAGTATGTAGAGTTGGTGAACTCTGTTCTCCAATCACTTAAAGATAAAGCCCCTTCTTTGAAAAAATTTAGAATCTCTTTCTATGTAAACAGATTAGCCCAGTCACATGTCGTCAAATGGCTTGAATTTGTGTTTCTGAGAGGAGTCGAGGCATTGGTATTGCGCTTCGTTTGTGATGATCCAAATTACATGGTTGTCCTCGAAGATTTGTTGCGAGAGAGTGGATTATGTCGGCCTCAAAATCAAATCTTGTTTAGACCCCTCAAAGAATTGTGTCTGCATCATTTTAAAGTGAGTGGCGAAGCAGTGAAGCTGATTCTACTTAGTTGCCCGTCTCTGGAGGTATTGAGCATTGGTTCGGCTGTTTTCACTTCTGATGTTGAAGTTTGCGGCTCGAACCTCGTGTTAAAGCATTTGGAAGTGTATCTTCACAAGGGTAACAGATCCCTAAAAGTTTCTGCTCCGAATCTTACTTGGCTTAAGGTTGATAATTCATCAGAGAATTTGTTACTCGAGAATCTCCCAAATCTTGTTGGTGCAGAGTTTAGATTGGAAGAGGAAGTCCAAATTCAGTACGGAATCTTGCTTCTGCATTATTTCGCTTCAGTTCTCAACTGGAAGTTCTCAACTTGGCTCTCCTTTATCCCGAGGTTTGACTATACCTCATACTCTACATCACAAATTAAATATGGCTACTGCACCTTTTATTCTAACATGTAACTATCTGTACATTTTTACTACTTTTGCAGGTGTTGCTCACGAATGAGTTTCCTCAAATGCCTAACTTGAAGAAGTTGCTTGTCCAATATCATGGAGTAAAAGCTCACAGTCTCCTCCCGGTAACCGCATTGATTTGGGCAGCTCCTCGCCTTGAAGAATTCAAACTAGTGGTTGGTGCATTCGTTTATTTTATCTGTTCCAAAGTCATGGCTGTATGCTATACATGATTCTTATAAGTCGTTTGGTGAATGCAGTTTGGGAAGGTGTACAAGGCTGCATCTATAGAAGTTAGGAGAGATGCTCAAAGATCTCCGCACCAACATCTCAAAGTGTTCGAGTTTCAATTGTTTATCGGGGATGCTCTTCAACATATTGAATTGGTGACTTACATTTCGGAGAATTCAGTTGCACTTCGGAAACTAATTGTTTGTTGTGCACCAACAGATGAATATTTTGGGAACAAGACAGTTGCTGAATATATGGATGAGATGCAATCTAGTAGGGACTATGCCAAAGAGCAGCTTCTTGCAAAACTACCTCAACACATTCAACTGCAAATTCGTTAATTATATACAATTATATACGATCTTGAACAAGATAAGTTAGGTTTAGCTGCACAAATCTTAGTTTTTGTTTCCTTTTAATTGATTATTTACTAATTATCCTTGTTTTTTGAATAATTAAGTTGATATGTAAACTTTGTTTTGTTTATATATTGTTTTAATTTAATATAGAGATGCAAGATATATAATTAAGTTGACATGCAGAAAGGCGATCTTAATATGATTGATTGATTGTTTGTTTTGTTTGTTATATATAAAAAAAATTATAGTTTCATAGTAGTGTACCAGAACTTTTTTTCTTTCTTTTATTTTATTTGTATGCACTGCACTTTAGGTGGTTGTAGAATGCTCTAATCTCTTCTAAATATCAAAATTTTAAAGTAGTTCAAATCAAACTTCTTGTTGATATTTAACATTATTAGTTGTATATAAATAAATAAATAAATTATTAGGAATTTCACAATTAACATGAATATATTCACATATATTAAAATTTGAAATTGGATTGGGGCCTATAGTTGTCTAGACCCCGCCTAGGACCCCTTAAACTTGTCTAAGATAACTTCGACCGCCTACGCTTGTCTAGAGGTCGATCAATTTCCTACCGCCTAGAGCCAACTAACTTGTAATTAATCGGACGGCCCAACACCGACTGCCTAGACGCCGTCTAGGCGGCCAAGTCGATCATCTTTTAGAACACCGCATAGGACTTTCATCCCATCTCGTCCCAAACCTTATGTGAGTTAGCCGACGACTAGTCCAAATTAGAATGATCCATTCGGGGATCCACCAAGCACAATCCAAACCCTATCTAAACCCAAACCAGGCCCACTTTGAAAGTGGCCCTAGGCCTACTTTCAAATTGATTTGTTCAAAATTGATTTGCGCAAGGATTGTTTAGCAAAGTAGTTTTATTTATTTATTTATTATTATTATTATTATTTTATAATTAGTAACGGATAAGTGATAATGGAATGGTTAACTACAATGAATATAAGAACTCAATTTATTTACTTAGAAGGAGACGAGTTCCATCGTTTATTACAAGGGTTTTATTTGAGTAATCATAAATCTATCTTGGTCTTATGTGGATTTATTTTATAAAATTATGATTATTTTATTAAATATTCATAGTTTTGATTTAATATTTCATTGATTTTATTTAATTTAATTATTTCATGTCAAGTATTTATGAGACTTCAACAAAAAGCACTCATATAAAATAAGACACCACACATTTAATATTATTCGTTTATAAACAATTTCAATTTGAGGAATGAAAATCTAAATTTGACTTTCTAATGCAATCTCCATTCCAATGAACTTGAGTCGTTTCTTGAACGGTCCAAGTTGTTGGGACAAAGGGGATAGTAAATTTTTATGAACAATTACTTTTTTTTTGTTAAAAAAATAAAATAACAATTGTTATATAATAATAAATGCTGCAATCCAAGAGTTCAGATTAGTTATTAGTAAGTCGCTCAAAATAAATATAAAAAATCAATATTAATAATTTAAAAGCATTCTTGGTACACTCTCTCTCTATATATCTATCTATATATATATATATAAGCAAAATAAGTCTCAATCAATCTTGAAAGTTCCTCAGCATGAGATATTGTTAGTCTCTCTTTCTCCTTCCCCCCTCTCTCTCTCATGTTCATCATTCCTCTGCATGAAATCGACAGTTTTCCTATTTATTTTAATTCTTTATTATTTATGTGCGATTAAATTGTTGAGCTCAATAAGTTGCGCCTCTAGAAAATAATTCAAGCATGCATTATTACATGATTTTATTAAGCATGATTATATTTTTTTTTATACATTGAACATATATTTTTCCATTAAGCTTTATAATTATTTTTTTAGCTCAATTCTCGTTTAGCCTTTAGCTTGTCAAACAATTAGGATTCTAATTTTTAGCTTTAAGTTTATTCCTTTGCTTTTGCCGAAAAGGATTCTAGGAGTATAGGAACTCTTCTTCAACCAACTTGTCTTCCAAGAAAAAGAAATCCATTCCTATCTACAATCTGATTACCGATAGATTTTTCATTCAAAGTCATGTTTATCAAGAACCCTTTACAATTAGTATAAATAGAGGCGTCTCATCATCATATTTCTTCACATCGAGAAAGAGATCCACAGTAGTAGCGCTAAGGTAATATTCTTCTTCACAAACTTCTTAGACAATAATGGCTCGACGGCGGAAGACGATTATTATGTCTCACCGCCAAGAACCAAGATCTTCAATATTCCTACGTCTTTTCTTTATCTTTCATTCATGGCTGTGCTTTTCCTTCAAATATTTATCGAGTCAGATGTCTTCTCTTTGAATGTTTCCTTTTCGTTTCTAAAATAAATTAGTGTTAAGGTAGATAAGAAATTTAGAGCCACCATGTCTGTTTTTTATCGCAAAATAGCCGACGATCTTTCTCACAAGTCTCCCGATTAAGTTATTTCTCTAAATTGGATATTATATATATATATACGTAAAGCACGCACCTGTCTTTAATCTATAAATATATTACATGTAGTATATATAGGTTGCATCTACATATATGTATACGTAAGGCAAGACTAAAATATCATTCTTTAAATATAGTATAGCTATACATGTATATCTTGATTATACAAACATGTATTAACGCATATTTATTCCATTAGTTAGTTTTGCGCATATAATATGATTTAATTCATTATTTTAGGAACATAGAATTTTACGTAAATAATTTCATTCATATACATAGTTGCACTATCATAGATTTCATAAGATTTATTATTTATTAATCAAGGATCATATAATTTTAGGCGAGGTGCCAAGTCAAGAAAGGTTAAGGTGGGGGAAAAAGTTGCATTTTCGTGTTTATCCTTATTATACATTTTGCTCAATTGATATGTGTGATATGCAGCTTTAGCTTACGAGCTAATGAGAAAGAAGTTTCGTCTTCCGACGTAAAATAGAAAAGCTTCGTCTTCCGACGTAAAATAGAAAAGTTTCGTCTTCGGACGTAAAATAAAAGAAGTTTTGTCTACGGACGTAAAAGTGAGAATAAGAAAGAGAACATGTTTACATATATTTTTTTGTAGTAATGCTTATAATATGGATAAATGCAACCCACTGAGTTTATAGTACTCACCCCAAAACTATTTTTTCTTTTCAGGATCTGTCTCGGGGGATTAATCATTAATAAGCTAGATTAATTCATGAATAATGTTATTTTTCGTAGTCTAGACTTCCGCTTAATTTGCTAGTTTCAGTTTTTTTATTGGGTTTCCCAAGACTTATGTTGGTTTTTTTGTAATTAATAAATTGAGTTTTTTTTAACAACTAATTTATTTATTTATGAAAATTGGGGCGTTACACTTTGGAATTAGAAGGTCTGTTTCATTCAATAAATAATTATTTCCACTTCAAGCTCAATTAATGATCTCCAATTCAAGTTCAAGTTCAATTATTGTATTAGGGCAATTGTGGCTTAGAAGTTAGAACACAAACTTTTAGCGAATTTTAATTTTGATCTCGTGCTTAGAAATTTGAATTCAAGTACTAGTATTCCTTATTTCATCTGAGTTTGTTCATGGAAGAAAATAGAAATCATCCCAACACATCATATATTAAGACTAAAATCAACTATACCGGTAAAATATTATCTCAAGCATACACTACTAGTAGGTTTTTCCTAAAAAATCTCTCAAAAAAAAAAATCAAGGAAGAGTAAATAGAGGCAGCAAGAGAAACAAATTTTGGCATTGTGAAGAGTTGTATATGTCATCCAAATTAAAAACTGTCATTTTAGATCGTGCCAACGAATCATTTGCTAGTAGGTTTTTCCTAAAAAATCTCTAAAAAAAAAAATCAAGAAGAGAAACAAATTTTGGCATTGTGAAGAGTTGTATATGTCATCCAAATTAACAACTGTCATTTTAGATCGTGCCAACGAATCATTTGCTAGTAGGTTTTTCCTAAAAAATCTCTCAAAAAAAAAAATCAAGGAAGAGTAAATAGAGGCAGCAAGAGAAACAAATTTTGGCATTGTGAAGAGTTGTATATGTCATCCAAATTAACAACTGTCATTTTAGATCGTGCCAACGAATCATTTGAAAAGTTCACGACTTTGGGTTCAAGTTCACGACTTTGGGTTCAGGTTTATGGTTTAGGTTTTAGGGTTTAGGCTTTAAGGTTTAAAGGTTTTAGGTTTAGGGTTTTTTAATGGATTAATAATCAATCATCATATAGATACTTCTTCCGCTCCTTAAACAAGACACATTAACAAAGTTACTATAATAAAACACAGAAACATGAATTCAGAGTTACAGAAACATTCTTAATTTGACTACTACTTGTTTTTGGATAACATTTATGATCATGATAAAAAAAAATTAAGAAGAGGAAGAAGAAGAAATGAATTACTCTGGATTCCTTAGTTGCGAATATCATGAATATTGTTAAATATGTAACTTCAATAACGCATCTAACGCCATTAATAGCAATAACGCATCTAACGCCATTAATATAGTAAGAAGCATGACTGTATTTTTCTTGAGAAAAGCATAGTATAAATACAACATCATATTGAATAATGCTACTATGTAAGGGATTGCTTGAAACCCTTCTGTCAATTTCTTCTTAAATATTCTATAAAATGTTGGCCTGGAATAAAATAAAATAAAAAAACCACGACTTTGTTAGAACTACAATAAATTAATATTGTAAAAAAATTAAAATTTAAAGGAGAGAGAGAGAGATGGATCGGAAGCATAAAGTCGTGAAGTGAGTTTGCGAAAGATTTGGACCTGAAAGAAACGCAAAGCTAGTGTTGTGGCTTAACATCGATGAAGTCATCTTCAACGTTTCTGTGTATGCCTCCAATACATGCAAGAGGGAAACCTCCGAGCTGATGAGAAACCATCGCCTCCTTAACAATGAAGTTGCGGGTGAAGGTGGAGCTAGTGAGATGGGGCGACAGTTCGAATTTGTCCTAACCGAGAGCAAAAAATATAAACTGGTTTTGTACAAAGAATTAGTTGAGGATGGAGGACCGAATTTGTCCTAAACGAGAGCAAAAAATTGCTGCCTTTCTAATTTTATATTCCCTATGTCCATGGTAAATTCTTATCTAATCCCTTTATTATTAGTTTTTTTTAATCATCAATGACATAATTTATTTATAATAAATAAAATAAAAAGCTTGCTTTTTAAGGTTATGGAGGTACCTTTCTGGTACCGCATATGCGTCATGTACTTTTCATACGTGAACTTCTCCATATTGCATTTGAAAATTTTAAGAATTCTTCCACCTGTGAATGGCGACGCTCCAATTGTTGCTAATGGGGTACATCTCGCTGGGGAAAATGGCGTTGGTGCAGTTAACGGTGGAGTTGTTGGTGATGACGGTGTCGTCGGGGCAGAAATCTGCGTTGGTGATGTCAACGGCGGCTTTGTTGGTGATGTGGTCGGCAACGGTGTGATCGGGGATCTTGATGCCGGAAACAGTGTGATCGGGGCGGTTGATGTTGAAAATTTTGTTGCTGATTGTTGATGCAGAGGTTGAGAACAATGCCAATGGAGGAGGGGAGGCAGTTGGTAATGGAGAAGATGTTGAGGGGATGCGGATGGCGTTGAGGCCAACGGAGTTGATGGGAATGATTACTGTAAGTGTTGCAGTCTGGATCAAAAATATGTGTAAGTGTTGCAGTCTGGATCAAAAATATGATATTGCCGATAATGCTTAGGCAACACTACCAACACTAAATCAGAACAACAGCAGAAGTTTAAACGCAGAACTTAGAAGTAAATTTTCCACAAGTTATAAAATAACTTGCGGACGCCTCAGGGCAAAAGAATCCACTATATGATTGTGAATTACAAAAAGTAATCTCTAACTCAAGATCGAGTTAGAGATACAACTGAGATACAAACTTGGATCAAAGAAAACACTACAACAATCAATGTTGTAGAAAATGCTATGAAAACAATCTCAGTAGATGAATCAAATTTGAGTTCTCTTTTCTCTCTGATATTCTCCACATCTGAAGTCAGCAACCTTCTTTTATCAATCTGAGATCAGACTACACAACTTCTCTTAGCCAGATCCCACGTTCTCCATCTCGTAGAGAAGTTACATCACTGAGTGTGGAAGTTACCATTCAATTTCAAAGTCTGACTTGGTCAGCATCTCATCCAACATGAAGACTCCAGCAGATTTGATTTCCTTTGAAATAGGAGTTCTCAACAAACTCCCTTTCTCCTTACGTATCCACCTACAAAAATATGTGAAGAAAGAGCAAAATAAAATATAATTTTTATTAGAGTTAAAATAACTCTAACAATTACTAAAGAAGTAATAAGTTGGCGCCATCTACATTGGTGATCTGAATTCGAATATGAGTCTTCATCTTAGCATTAGATAAAGTTGTAATTGTGAACTCTTAGTTAGTGTGTTTGTTGTAAAAAAGACAGTTATCAACTCATGCATATCAACATGCATAAGGAGTTGAGCTGCAAATGTAAAAGTTAACTTTCTGACTTTGAGAAATAGAACAGTGAATTCAAGTTGCTTTATTACTTCATGGTACATACAAACACTAAAATTTTGCATCTATGGGAAAGGATAATCGGCGAATTCCATCGACGGGAAAGAGATGAAGATGTTCCGTTTGAACCGTATCAAATCGAAGAGATCCCGAAGAGTTGCAAGTGAGGACCCCTTCTCCACATAAATCTTAAGGTATTCAAACTAGCTAGGACCCCTTTCTCGTAATCAAACTGCTTTGGTTATTGGTTATGTTAATTGAAGTCTAGGTATCCTAATTTGTACTCCATCCGTCTCAATTCAAATGTCCCATTTGCTTTATTGACTTTTTCGGCACGTATTTCCACCGAAACCTAGTACGGGTTTTACAATATGATTTTGAAGTATGCGTGCCGAAAAAGTCAATAAAGCAAATGAAACATTTGAATTGAGACGGAGGGAGTAAGTTGCTACAAATAAATTGGAATGCACACATGTTTCAAGGGATCTGTCTTCGAAAGATTTATCAACTGGTTTTGATTCATATTTGAACTCTTTGAAGGGTATACAATAGAATTATCTTGATATCTTTCGCGTTCATGCAATGGTGGTCTTTTTTTGGTAATTGAGATAAACTATATTCACAACTAGTTGCACCGGTTTCAATGTAGACATCTAATGCCAAGCCTTGGCATTGAGAAATATCTACCGAGACCAAAATTTTCACTACAAGAATACTGTTCATCGCCGGCGGATTCGCGACGGACAAAAAAAAGAAACGCAACGGAAAGATCTCCGGCGGATCCTATACTAGGCGGATCCCTGACGGATCGTGACAGATCCCCGACGGATCTGCGACGGATTCGGCAAATCCGTCGGCAAAACAGGTGTCGGGAAATACAAATGCGACGAATTTGTCCGCCGGAAAATTTTGGCTACGGAATGACGACAGAATCCGTCGCGAATCCGTCGCAGATCCATCGGGGATCCACCTAGTATAGGATCCGCCGGAGATCTTTCCGTTACGTTCCTTTTTTTGTCCGGCGCGAATTCGCCGACAATGAACAATATTCTTGTAGTGTTTGGATGTCATAACCATTCATCACCATTTTAGTATTGTTTGAAGTTGTAATGTTAGAAACATGAATATTTGATGTCCCAACTTATATATGAGTAAATTCTAAACACAGCCCCCATTTATAGCTCTTAAATTAAATTTTAAGAAAATGATAAAATTATTTTACCCCTATAGCATTCAAACTCATGATTTATCCAAACTCATGATTTAACCATTATGTAACCCCCAATTGGACATCTCCCATGCATGCTCCATTTTGGAGTACGGGGTGCATTCTAATCGTACGCTATTTTGCAATTAAAGTATAGAATATTGAACAGTACAATTCTATATATTCTATTTTCACCATTTGGACAATACTGAACTATAAAAATAATAGTTTAACTAAATTTCATTAATCTAATTTGATTTATAATTAATCTTATTATATATTTTATTTATTACGGAGTATCAAATTTTGGAATTTTTATTTAATTTTACATATTTTATTTATATGAACAAAAAAATTAATAATCTACAATATATTTAATTCATATTATTTAAGATATAATTAAATTAAATATTAAATATTTGTGATACACTAATAAATGTTAATTATGTAAAATAAATGAAAAACTATAACTAGAGTATGTGTATAGAGTATGTGATTGGAATAAATTTCTAAAATGAAATATGCAATACAACATTTTGAAGTATAGCATATAATAAAATAGAGTTTATGGAGGAATCATTTTGTCCAATTTCTTGGGCTTTACAAAGGAAAGAGGATGACGAAGCTCTTGATCATTATTTAGCAATGCATTTGATGCATTTGTTGGAGTATTTGGAAGGCCAGAAATGCTTTTATTTTTTAAGGGGTTACTCTGGATATGAACTATGTCGTGAATGGAATCAAATTTCGACCGTGGAAGTAGATTCGATCGGTTTTCTCTTCTTGTGTTGGACTTGGAGTGTCTTTTCATGATTGATGCTCAAGTCCGTTGTTGTATTCTTCGTCTTCTCTCAAATGATGGTTTGGTGTGTTTGTTATATTATACTTTCTTTGTCTCAAAGATATTGACCCCTTTCATTATTTTATATACCTCACATATCAATATAAAAGGGGTCAATATCTCTGAGCCGGAGGAAGTAAGACTTTATAAGAGATTCGAGTACCCCTTGTACTCGTTGTGTTAATATTTACTTTTACCTTTCAAAAAATAAATAATAGAATTCATGGTTTGATATGACCTAACGGCTATGAAGAAATCTTTGTTTTTTTTTTTATCCGAAAAATAAATTTTTATTGAACTAAACAAGGCACCAGTGGTGCCAGCATGATACATACAAAAAGCAAGCAGGAGCTCGCAGCAGTGAACTAAGAAGAAGAACCAAAATCTCCCACCAAGAATTAGCAGGCAGATTCAGACTCCACACCAATTAGCCCAAGACTACAACATCTCAACAATATCCTCTATCTTGTATCAAGCCATGAACAAACCAAAGTATTGTTTGCCCACGTTCGGTAGCTAATACAATGATCCACGTCCCCCCTCACCACACACCAACTCCAATAGCGACATTTGATTTCGATTTCGATTCTATTGAAATCCCATTATTGCTTACCACCACAATTGCTTAACTCCTAATGCCACCCTGACGGTTTTGCAATTATTTCGGTTCCTAAGGAACCAATTGATGTTACCATAATTTATGCTTTGTTGGAGTTTGTGGTAAATTGACGTTTACAGTATAAGACTGGAACGAAAGTTGAAGAGCTTTATGATTATGAAAAATCAACATTCCCCATTTTGTCCTCTTCAACTTGATACGGTCATTTTGTCCTCTTCAACTTGATATGATCGATCAATGCCAACAAACCCGGCTAGCTTGAACACTTTGAGATGTCGGTGCGGAGATCTTGCAACTTTTCGTACAACTTCCTGAGATGGCACGTTTGAGAGTTTCGTATACTGCATACGCCAAAACGCTTGTAAGGAGATAGTCATGGATACTACTATTGTACTAGATTAACCACATTATATTGCACTAGAAATATACTCTCAACATTTTCATAAAAATTATCGACTAATATGAACCGTACCGTTGCTCTAGCCTCTATACATTAATTATGTATTCCAAAAACATGCATTATTGCATTCATAAGATGCATAAGTGGAATATGTGTGTGTGGATCTTCGTTCTGTAGAGAAAGAGAGCGTAGATTAGTGCACGGACCACTAATTTGAATTCTTGAAGACGAGGAGATGCCCATACGAGAGCAGTTACTGGCAAGAGACTCTGCCTTCTTACTCCATGATACTATACGACCAACTTCTCCAAGTTAGGCAGTTGAGGAAACACATTCAAAGGCCCATCATATCATTGTGAGAATACATTAGGATTAGGGTGAGCAATACCCAAGAATAATTGAAAAATTGAACTAGACTAAGCTGAAATATAAATTCAAGTTGGTTATTTTGGTATTTAGTTTGGTTTCGATTTTAAATATTGAAAAATCAAAAACCGAACCGAAATTATAATTAATATTAAATATTTAGAAAAATATATTATAACTATTTGACATACGAAATATTTCCTCTGTCTCAGAGATATTGACTCATTTTATTATTTTATACTTCACATATTAATATAAAATGGCTCAATATCTCTGAGCCGGAGGAAGTAGAATTAAATAAATAATGTTCTCCAAATATGCAAATGTCAAATAATTGAAATATAATTACCTGACCATAAACTTATTCTTCATAATTCTCTAAACATCACCATCTACATACCTATCAACTACACTACCTCAGATATTATTTTATAAAAAAAATAATTCATATTAAAAAAAACATTTTAATTTTTTGTATTCTTGTATTTTACTATAACTAAACGGAATTTTTTGGTTCGTTTATGTTTGGTTTTAGTATTGCTTAGTTTGGTTTTGATTTCCAATAGTAACAAATTCGGTTATTTCGATTTCAATAATATGGTTCGATTCAATAACCGAACCAAGCCATGCTCATCTCTAGGATGTCAATTTCTTTTTCGCCAACTCATCTACTACAATTATACAACTATTCTACAAACCCATTAGTGTGCCCATTCGTGTGTACGTTATCTATCTTTAATCAGTACGAAATTCCATTGATCCAACAAAAAGTAAATATTTGGAGTTAATGTAGACAGAATTTCCACGATCCAATAAGCCCATGATCCAAGATAGCCCTTTCGAAGTAATCATTTAACTTAATGTACACCATTATTTTAATTAATTTAATACTGTACATTAATCTTTGCGATGTACTTGCATGATTATGATGATATCTGAATTTCTTGCATGTCTCGTCACTCCTCCCAATTTATTGAAATTTGGACCATCAAAGAGAAGCCTCATGCATTGCCATTGATATTTATTTGACTTATACATACGTCCCAAGGAAATACCAACGTTATTAATTTTACAAAAAGAATTAGATACCATATTTCCAAAACGTTGTTGCTTTTCTTGTCATCTCTAAATAACACATATCTACTTTTACTACTACTGTAATAATAATGATATTAATATGCTCTCTCCGTTTCCTAATAAGTGTCTCGACCCACTAAAATTTTTGTCCTCAATTAATTAAGTGTCTTATCACATATTTTTAGACAAAAGAAAATCCAAATTACCATATTTATCCTTATAATCATTATAAATACCGACATTTTCAATTTGTATGTAATGGTTAAGGGCAAATTAAGTAAATTTACATGTCTCCTTAGTTTGTGTAATTTTTCAAGTTGGAACTTTTATTAGGGGACAGAGGGAATAGATCACTATCAAACACCTTGTGATATACTATAAAAACATAAAAAAAAAAAATTAAAAAATCCACCGTAATTTATTACCAACACCCTTAACTTGTAGGGATTTCAGAGTGAGATCGGAGCTCGGAAATCTATGTGGAATTTAAGAAAAATTGAATTTCTGCCCTTTGGAGAAAACAAGGTATAATCAATAATTATATACTACCTCCATCTCATAATTGAAGTAGTCTCATTTGCTTTTTCACTTTTTCGACACGCGTTTCCACCGAAACCTAGTACGGGTTTTAAAATATAATTTTGAAATATTTTAGAGGTAGTATAAACATTAATATATTTATAGTAATTCTTATCAAAACCCTAGCCTGTCTGTTGAAGAAAGCAAGCTCATTGGCCCAATCGAGGCCTTTGCCCCCACCCCACTCCCACACCCACCAATCAAATCCCGCCACGTGTCCCTAACACCGACACAGAGCATTCGCCTCCGCCGCAGCTGGTTACCCTAAGTTGGACTTACCCACACGTGCATGGATTTTCCCTCCATATACATTCTCCCAACGCCTCCCCAAACTTCTTCTTCTACTCTCTCTCTCTCTCTCTCCTCAATACCTCTGCAGAGTTAGAGAGAGAAAGCAAAGTTCCATGAATATATTTAGGGATGGAAAGAGGATGGAAGCCTAACATCGAGTCATCACCGGCGTGCCCTCGCTGCGGCTCCTCCAACACCAAATTCTGCTACTACAACAACTACAGCTTAACCCAGCCGCGCTACTTTTGCAAGGGCTGCCGCCGCTACTGGACCAAAGGGGGCTCGCTCCGCAACGTCCCCATCGGTGGCGGCTGCCGGAAGACCAGGAGGGGCAAATCCGCACGCGCCGCCGCGGATGCCGCCAGGAACTTACCGCACGCGAACCGAATCGAATCGAGCTGCTCGGTCCCCGCCGGAGCTTCCGCCGGCATTGATCTCGCGGCGGTGTACGCCAATTTCCTCAACCAGCGGCCGCCGGAGAACCGCGTGACGACAGGCGCAGTCGCGATTCCGCCGATTGAGTTCTCGAGTTTCCATGTGAACCAATTGAGCTCGCAATTGCCGCAGGAGAGTGGATTTTTCGATTGTGGATCGTTTCCGATTAGGTTTTCTGAGACGCAGTTGTTTGGGAATCCGACGTATTTCGGCGGCCTCGAGGCGGCGTTTCAGAAGCAGCAGTTTAACGCGGCGGCGGCGGTGGGGAATATAGGCTTAGCAGGTGTGAGCGACGTGCTGCCGCCGTTGCCGGGGGAGGAAGCGGCGGCGGCGGTTTCGGAAGGGATGATGTGGCCGAGTTCGAATTTGATTATAGAGAATGAAATGTTGCCTTCGGAAACTCAGCAGAATTCGGAGGTGTTGAGCCCTTTTGGTGGATTGAATCTTGAAGCTATTTTTAGGTCTTGATCGTCGACGAATTTCTATACGTTTGTATTAATTTTACCTTTTTTTATAATTTGTATAGGTGAAAATTAAATGTGAGAATATATATATATACTATACTTGTGTTGAAGTTTTGAATGAGAATTGTGCAATGCAGAATAAAGAGCTGATGATGAATTTCATGATAATCATCGAGCATTATCTGGGAATTTCATTGGGAATTGATTTCATCGAGTATTAACAGTTCAAATTGAACTAGTTCAACATTATTTGATAGTCTTGATCTAAGATTAAAATTAAAGATTTTAATAGTAGTTAATCGTAGGCATAATAACGTTTTGACCTAAAGATTTTGGTTGGCAAGAATGAAGAAACAACATGCATGTTACATTCATTTTTAGATATTCTTCATTTTTTGTTCATAAATTGTAGTACATATATACTACACTAATAAATACACTTCATTACTAGAGATAGTTGTGTAACGTTATGTTTAAATCTCATAATCCTCGTAACATTCTTTGCATGGAATCTGATCGAACAACTAAATAATGAAGAACTTAAAAAGTTCAATGACGTCAAATTAATATACTACTACAGAGACTTGGCATTGATGAACACTATATATAAAGAGATTTTTTTTCAAACACAACATATCTTGTTTAAATTTAATCACAGCTAATAATAATAATAATAATAATAATAATAATAATAATAATATTGCATAGGAAGTTGGAAAACCAAACATAAATTTTAGTGCAACACATGATCCCAGATATGCACATGATCTGAGAAAATATCCAGGGCAATCATCCTGGATTATTTGTCTAACACTTCATCCAAATTTTAATTAATTAATCAAGGGGGAGAGAGAGAGAGGGTCCATTAGTTCTGTATGCTAAATAAGATAATTTTGCAGTAAAATTACGCTATATATATTAATGCATATCTTAATAAATGATGGATGTACTAGTGATCTCGGAATGATTTTCCCTCTAGTTAGTATTTTTTTTCAATTTCTTCGTCTTATTGATTATTGTCCCACATAAAAATTGATATTGATAGTTAAATTAAGCTATTTATAATGCAGACGTGAACTCATCTACACCCCAGGAATACAGGGAGCCTTCATGGCTACATAATTTTCAGGAAGTCATTACATTATTTCATTAAATAAGATGGCCAACTTAATTAATAGGCTTCTAGAAGTATAAAAAAAAATGCTAAGATATCGAGTACAAGGGATATTGGAATTCCTTACAATTTACAAATCAAAGTCATTATAAATAATTGAAACCCCATCACAATTATATAACGACGAGCCACTCAAAAAAATTAGAACAACAATTATTGAAAAAAAAAATCTCAAAAAGAATTGTCAAGTGTGGGATTTGAACCCACGCCCTTTCGGACCAGTACCTGAAACTGGCGCCTTAGACCACTCGGCCAACTTGACTTTGATGAAAATCCTTTGTTGATTAAACAATATAAATTATGCACGTCATGAAAATTAAATAAGTAATTAACCGAGTTTAAATTGTTTCTCTTAGGGAAAATTGCAGTATCCATCCTATTTGCCTAAATAATTGAGATTAATTTGGTCTTGTATATTTGGTCAATCAATACTTGTAACAAAAGTCGTGACTTCTTAAATTAAATTAAGATCCTGCAATTAATACACAACTTCCAGATTTATGAAGACTCTTTCATCAATTTCTACTAATGCGGCTATATTTTATTGCAGGAGCTCTTTCGTTGAAGAAGAATATTAATTTCGTATTATTATCTACTTATTTGTCTATTACTTTGTTTTTTTCCTTGAATAAAATTCATGGCAGTCGTCTTGAACGTAAATTTGCAAATTCTTGGACCCACAACACGTATTTTACTAATCAAGAAATAAACCCAGAGATAGAAGCATAAGATAAAATCAGTAAAATGAGAAAAAAATATATATATATTATGGGACCGTTTTAATATTTCTTAGATCTCCGCAGTCATCACAATACCATATGATGAGCTTTTCACACGCGGGTTTTCCTTTTTAAAAGACACTACCTTACTCATCGTGCACGTATTAGTATGTTTATGGAAAAAATAGATGTTGCCACACACTGAACTCCATAGTTTTTCCTTTAATATCATCCACGATTTTCTCTCTGCATCACATTTCTCCTTCTCGAAAGTTACCTAATTCGTCCATTTCTAGAAAACCCCATCCACACGCTATTCACAAAAAAATTCTCATGTAATTCACGAAGGATGCCTTAGTTTTGAAGAAAGTGCTCCCTCCCTCCATTATGTATAACAACATTTCTCTCGATTCTTAATCGAACTTTCAAATATTTGAATCCCATAATGCCTTTGAAATCATCATAAGTATTTATAAACAATGAGAAATAATGGAAGATTGGAAGATTCTAGAAATAATAAATATTCCGATTCAAAATTAATGCGGGCAATTTTTTGTTTGCCCAATTTACAAATATCCGATCTAATAATCTCTTCTACTTAAATTCATAATTAATATACAATTAACTAATTAAATGTATATGTAACAAAATCTTAAGATTGAATGGAAGAAATGAAGGTATTCGGTACGCATGAAGAACTCCTCCACACTCGAGAATGCATCTTCAAAATTTCTCTCGTTCTCTCCTTCGTCTTCCCTCCGCACTCTACTTGAAGAACCAAGCACAGTTTCGCCACCACTCCGATCTGCACCATCTCCTGCAAAACCGCGGCCGTCGCCGAGAATTTCGACACCGAGTACAGAATCCTCACCGCTCTTTCGCTCGCGGCGTGCGAAATCCTCAGTATCTTCTTCGAAACCACCGCCAATCCGCCGCCGTGCTGCAGCAGAGCCGCCCTCCCCTCCGCGCATTGGCACAGTAAATCGAGCACGGTAATCATCAGCTCCGACGGTCGCTTATCGGAGGATTCGAGTAGAAGATCGATTAGTACTCCGACTAATCCAGCTTCGGCCGCTCTGATCCTATTCCTCCCCAATTTGCAGATCGCGATTAGTACCTTGAGCGCTGCTTTCGTCGCTCTAGGGCAGATTTGGTCTCTTAAGATCTGTACCAGTTCGATTAACAGCTGGGGAGTCGAATTGAGGAACAGATCTGGATCGGCGACTTCCGCCATTGAATTGAGCATCATCACGGCGTAAGCGCGCGATTCGTACCTCGAGGATTGCATAAATTTGGTTAAGCAATCGATGAAGCCAGGTTTAGAAGAGAGGGATCTGAGACTGGATTCCGATAGCTGGAGATTGTAGAGAATGCTCAACGCGTCTTCCGACACATCCTCCGACGCGGCGGCGGTTTTGTTGGCGACGAGATCGGCCAGGAAATCGGCGGCGCCGGACTCCTCCATGCGGATTCGGTTGGTTTGATTGTGTGAGGCGATGGATCTGAGGCGCTGCAGGCACTTGGCTTGCGACTGGGGGTTGGCGGCGGCGGCGGCGAGGAGCTTGAGGAGCTGAGGTTTGGTGGCGGGAGGCTTCGGCGTGGGGAGGCGGTCGACGCCGTGAGAGGCGTGGAGAGTGCACCACGACTGGATGAGGCGGCGGAGGGTGGTGTTCGGTGTGAGGTCGGCGGCGGCGGAGAGCGGCTGCTTGGTGAGGGGGCAGGTGGTGTTCTTGAGAGAGAATATCCATTTCTCGATGCTGTCTCTGTCGTAAGTTATGCCGCTCGAGATTGTGACTGGATCCTTCATTATCTGTAAGGAAATGGGGCACAGAAAATACGAAGGTACTTCGATTTCCGCCATTGCTCTAGATGAAGAAACTGTATTTACTGATTAATTAGCTTGCTTTCGTAAGAGGAGAAGATTTGAAGTGTGTATACATATATGAGAGGAAGGAGAGTAGTTATGAATTGGTGAGAGAGGGGTAGGGAGTTGGTTTATATATGCGTGTGGTGAGAAAGAGAGTCAAAGTTTTCAAAGTCAAAACACGGAAAGTTGAGTGTGTGAGATGTGTGTGAGAGAGAGCCAGTCAGAATTTAGTTTTAAATTTGATTTAATAATTGGACTAATACTTTTCGAGGAGAAATGAATACCAAGTCAAATGTGTGCGGGGAGAGTAGAATATTCACTCTCCACCGACTTTAGACTTTACAAAGAAATCACGGCCTTTTTGCAAGTCCAAGATTGAAATTTTTTGAGAGGGTTCAAATTTTCATTTGTAAATTTATAGTAAAGTGTTGCAAACAATTTCTACGTGACTAAAATGCATTAAAACTATAGTGTTTGCTGAGTTTTAAATAAGATAAACCAAATTCAAGTTCACACTAGGCTATATACTTTACACACCACTAGTACACACTATCAAACTCTGCATTTTGTACTTGCATAATATCCTCTTACCCACTGATCAATGTGGTCATACATAATGTGTTCAAAACTTTTGACATTTTGGTTAGAGGAGAAACGTAACGTCTAACTAATTGAATTGTGCTTCGTTAACTCATTTAGGATTTAATTTGTGGTAGTAAGCTTCGTTTTTTTTAGTTTTTCTTCAATATACCATCATTATGTGTGTCGTTGACACATAAGGGTGTGTTTGGTAGGTGTGATATCATGAGATTAGGGCTCTTATCTCACCTAATCCATCTGTTTGGTAGCATGTATTGTATATCATGGAAGCCCGTGTATAAGCTCTGGCCCGCGCTACAGTTACTGTTGCCCTTTAGTAAACATATCGCGGCCTACCCCCGCGTTAAGAATTAGAGGATCAACAGTAAACATATTTTCCTTTCTTCACCCTTTTTTACCCTTTCCTTCTTCATCATTCGACAACCACCTCTCCACCACCCTCCTCCCTCGCCGCCCAGTCCCTCATAATAACAGTAATTGCTTGGCCGTCGCGTTTCCCGGCAGCGGCGGCGCGCTCGACGACCAGCAACTTGGCCGTCGCCGGTCCTGAGCTCGAGGTTTCCGGCGGAGGAAATCGAGACCGCGCCGCGCGAGTCATTGATTCTGGAAAACTTGGGTAATTTTTAATTTTGGGTAATTAGTTTCTTGAGAACTGAGAATCTAAAATTCAAATTTGTGATATGATTTCTTGAGAAGGAATTTGTAGAAATTTGGCGTATGATTTCTTGAGAATGGATTTGTAGGAATTTGGGTTATGGTTTCTTGAGAAGAATTTGATGAAAAAGATGGCAATAAATCTAGTCTGTTTGAGGATCTCGTCGAATTTGATGAAGATGATGAAGCAGATGATTTGTCGCTGTTTTGATTATTTTATGATTCCAAATTTCTTGAATTTCTTGATTCAATGCTCGATTTTTTTTTTTAATTTTTTTTAGGGTTAAATTTGTAATTTTAATTTTTAATCATTGTACTACAGTAATTGTTAGTCTTGATACCAAACAGACATATCCTTTTTCTTATCATAATCTAATCTCAAGTTTTACTATTCCTCTCCAAATTCTAATCTTATACTTGCTTATCTTAACATGGCTACCAAACGAGCCCTAAATGTGTAAATAGCAGGTCGTAGAGCATTTCCCTATATAGTTATATTACTTCCATTTCAATTTTTGTTGGGCTATCAGTTGAGAATAATTTTTTACGTAAATGTATAAATAGAATTATACTTCTTCCGTCCTCCAAGTATAGACCGAAACTTTTTGGCACGGAGTTTAATGTGGTGTGATGATATATTAATAAGTTAAAGTACTAAAACGATAAAGTAGAATAATTGTAGGCCCCTTTAATATTTTTGTGTATGTTAAAGTGTTAAAGTATAAAATATTAAAGTATTGTGATGCCTACTACCATAAAAGGAAATAGTCTATAGATGAGGGACGTCCCGTTATAGTAATAAGGTCAACGGATAGGGGACGGAGGGAGTAACAATTAAGATTTTCACATTACTTATACATAATTAAATATTTTACTTAAAAAAATACTACTCCCTCTGTCCCGCCGAAATGGCTTGATTTCTTTTCGGCACGGGATTTAAGGAGGGAGTGTTTAATTCGTAAAGTGTATTTGATAATTAAAGTTTTGAGTTTCATATAAATATATTTAATATTAAATAAATATTTCAAGGAAAACAAGGTCATTAATTAATTTTTTTATTCATTAATTAATTTTTTTAATTCACTAATTATTTTCTTTTTAGGAAACAATGTCATTTCGATACACCTCATCATGTGAGTTTTTCTATAAAATAAAAGGTAAAACGCATATTAAAATAATTATTTGTGAGCATCTTCTCACTTAATGGGCCCTTAATGATCTAACTTGAGCCCGAACATTTTTTTTTTCGAATGTTTTTTTTTAATTATATATATATCAACGAGATTTCAAAATTTGCTGCAGTTCTTTCATGAAAGCTACGATGGATGGAAATCGCTCAAAACCCGACTTCAATTTTCCGAAGATGAAGGTAATCTCGAGCTTCACCAGTCTATGCTGTGTCTTCTCTTTATAAAAAGGAATTAATTTTATTTTCTGCGTTGTTCCTTTGTTTGATAGTGTGGTAGGAGCGTCAATGGAGTTGATAGGGTTAGTGAGTTGCCTGATGAAATTAGAATTGCGATACTGTCTTTTCTGCCATTAACGGATGCCGCAAGAACTAGTATTCTCTCTCGTCGATGGTTGGATTTGTGGAAACACAGCCCTAATCTCAATTTCACTGATGACATTCTCAAGTTGGGCTACAATACTCTTCTCGAAAAGAGTATGATGGAAAATAGTGGAAGTTCATGGGAAGAAGAGAAGTGCAGGTATGTAGGATTGGTAAACTCTATTCTTCAATCGCATAAATCCCCTTTCTTGAAACAATTCACTATAGGCTTCTACGTAAACAAATCTGCTCATTTACAAGTCGCCAAATGGCTTGAATTTGTGTTCTTGAGAGGGATCGAGAGATTGAAGTTGGACTTCCATGGTTGGGATCCCGAGTATCATGTTGTTCTTGAAGAGGTGTTGAGAGAGAGTGGGTTATGTAGGCCCCAAAATCTAATCTTGTTAAAATCCCTCACAAGTTTGTGTCTTAATCATATGAAAGTGGGTGGTGAAGCTATTAATTTGATCCTACTTAATTGCCCTTTGCTTGAGGAATTGATCATTCATTTTGTATCTTTTACATCCGGTGTTGAGGTTCGTGGCGATGCTGATCTCATGTTAAAGCGCTTGATTATATATGGACATAGAAGTGTTAAATACATGAGAATTTCTGCTCCAAATCTTACATTTCTTGGTATAGACACCGAACAATCAGTGAACTTGTTACTTGAGAATGTCCCAAAACTTGCAGAGGCAGATTTTAGATTTGTGAGTGGAAAACCAAATGGTGGACGAAATCTGGCTTCTGTATTATTATGCTTAAGTTCCCAACTGGAAATACTCAGCTTAACTCTCCAGTATTCCGAGGTTACAACACTTTTGTTTCAGTTTTCGTTACTCGTGATTTCTTATTCAGTTTTTTTTAACTCGCTGTTCCTCTCGTAGGTGTTTTTGGCACAGGGGTTTCCTCTAATGCCTAACTTGAAGAAGTTGGTTGTTAGAACATACAATCTCATGCACGTAACTGCTCTCATATGGGCATCTCCTTTTCTTCAAGAACTGAAATTAGTGGTTGGTGCATTGATTTATTTTATCTGTAGCTGCTCTCATGCTCTTTTCTTTATAGAACCACCATAAGTTTTTTGCATTTTACATATCACGACAGTTCATCTCCTATGGCTATGAGTGTCATCGAATATATGAAGAAGTATAGTTCATCTCCTAGTGTCATAGTATATACTATAAAGAAGTATAGTTCCTTATGTTCATGTAAATGCTCAAAAATAGCTGTGCACGGAAGCATAGCTTGTTACATGTTTTTCTTGGTGTATGCAGTTTCAGGGAGTCCGAAGTGCTGCATTCACGGAAGGTAGAAGAAATGGTGAAAGATCTCCGCACCAACATCTCAAAGTGTTCGAGTTAGCAGGCTTTCTCGATGGCGCTGGTGAGCAAGTCAAATTGGTGAATTACATTTTGGATAACTGCGTCGCTCTTAAGAAAATAATTCTTGTCTGTGGGCTGTCTGTTCTGCTGCACGATCCGGATTCTGTCTCTTCACAACTTATACATGAGAAACTAGCTGCTAAGGACTACGCCAAACGACAGCTTCAACACACAGTGCCTCAACACATTCAACTGCAAATTCTTTGATCATGATTGCTGTTTCATGTTCTTGTTTAAGATCATCTTCAAGTTCTTACAAAATTAAAACACTTGAGAACGGCGACGTTTGTATAGTTGTAACTAGTGTTTTTTCTTTTGTAAAGATTTTCATGCTGGTTAGTGTATATGGTGCTTTCCTTATCTGATGGAAATATGAATAGATTAGGTTATTTTATTTAATTATGTAATTTACTTCCTCTCCAAGTTATTATTAGTATTATAAATAGGAGTTTTTATTATGTATTTTGGAAGCTGATTTGATTAATGAAAAGTTAGGGTTTATTTCCCTTGTTTATGTGTTCTTTATCGGTATTCTTTTGTTAAGAATCAACAATGTGTTCATCGTGTTCTTCCGGATATTCTAAAGAGAGTTCACTCTATCTGCGTTTGCTTTCGGTATTCTTGGAATCAACGAAGGTATTCGTCTATCTATTATATTCGTTTATTTATCGCTTCACGCTTCCCCCTGCATCATTATCAATGTAGCAGGCACCATGAATCCATGATGAGGAGATAGAACTGCACATATATATGGTTGGTGGTCTTCAGTATATATACTAACTTCTCCACTTCTGTCTTAGCTAATCATATTTGATTTATATTTCTTGTATTCTATAAATGTAATCAAGATTTTGTTCAAATTATGATGATTTCTTTTCTTGAATCATCACTATATTCCATTCAAAATGTCTTAATTTTTTTTGGACACTGAAATTAATCAAAAAAATTTAAAGCATGGAAAGATGGTAAGGTTCAAAATTTTTGTAGAGTTAATATTTTTTCAAAAATAGAAACAAGACAGGAACATTTTGAAGGAGAGAGAGAGAGAGTAATCTACAAGCCTTTTATTCTTTAAAATAATTATGTCAAACTATGCTTATGCTAAAGTCTTGCGATAAAAGAGGTGGTTATGAAATTTCAAAAGCTCCTAATTGAGAAAATTAATTAGGAAAATATCAAAAAAGAAAATGGAAAAAAATAAAATAAATAAAATCCAAACGCATATTAAAAGAAGACAAAAACTTGTGTCAGCCAGAGGCACCGTGCGGCCGGGCACAAAGTGTCAATCTTTATACAGAAAAGTGTCAATCTATATGAATAAAAGTGTCAATCTTTAACATAATTATTTTACGAATAAAACTGACAATTTTTAAAAGTGTCAATCTTTATACAGAAAAGTGTCAATCTATATGAATAAAAGTGTCATTGTTTTATAGCCCGGCCGCACGGTGCCTCCGACTGACCCAAGTGTGTCCCTTAAAAGAATAACAAAAACTTGGGTGAGCTCGGCCACATTTAACATAATTATTTTACAAATAAAATGTCAATTTTTAAAAGTGTCAATCTTTATATAAAAAAGTACTAATCTACACAAATAAAAGTGTCAGTGTTTTAGCCGTCCGCACGGTGCCTCTAGCTGAGCCAAGTATGTCCCCTAAAAGAATTACTTAGATGGGCCGTCTTCTCACTTAATGGGCCTTTAATGGATCTAACTTGAGCCCGAACATTTTTTTTAATTATATATATCGACGAGGTTTCAAATTCTTTGCAGTTCTTTGATGAAGAAGCAATGATGGATGGAAATCATTCCAAACCCTACATCAATTTTCGGAAGAAGAAGGTAATCTCGAGCTCCGCCAGTGTATGTTGTGTCTTCTCTTTTATAAAAGGAAATTAATTTTATTTTCTCGCATTGTTCCTTTGTTTGAATAGTGTGGTAGGGGCGTCAATGGCGGAGTTGATAGGGTTAGTGAGTTGCCTGATGAAATTAAGATTAAGATACTGTCTTTGCTGCCATTGAGGGATGCCGCAAGAACTAGTGTTCTCTCTCGTCGATGGTCGGATTTGTGGAAACACAACCCTAATCTCAATTTCACTGATGGCCTTCTCAACTTGGATTACCATACTATTCTCGAGATATGTGAAATTGAAAGTAAAGGAAGCTCATAGGAAGCAGAGAAGTGCAGGTATGTAGGATTGGTAAACTCTATCCTTCAATCGCATAAATCCCCTTTCTTGAAACAATTCACTATATGGTTCTACGTGAACAAATCTGCCCATTCACATGTGGCCAAATGGCTTGAATTTGTGTTCTTGAGAGGGGTCGAGAGATTGAAGCTGTACTTCCGTTGTTGGCAATCCGAGTATGAGGTTGTTCTTGATGAGGTTTTGAGAGAGAGTGGATTATGTAGGCCTCAAAATCATATCCTGCTTAAATCCCTCAAAAGTTTATGTCTGGGTAATATGAAAGGGGGTAGTGAAGCTATTAATTTGATCATACTTAATTGCCCTTTGCTGGAGGAATTGATCATTCGTTGCGTGTATTTTACATCCGATGTTGAGGTCCGTGGTGGTGCTGATCTCTTGTTAAAGCGCTTGGATATATCTGGCCATGGAAGTGTTAAGTCCATAAGAATTTCTGCTCCAAATCTTACATCTTTTGGTGGCGACGTCGAACCACCAGACAAGTTGTTACTTGAGTATGTCCCGAAGCTTGCAGAGGCAGATTTAAGATTTGCAGGTCGAAAAGGAAATGCTGGACAAAATTTGGCTTCTGTGTTATCGTGCTTAAGTTCCCAACTGCAAATTCTCAGCCTAAGTCTCTATCCCAAGGTTAACATCACTTATGTTTCAGTTTGATTCTGAATATGTAACTCGTGATTTCTTATTTAGGTTTTTGTAACTCGTGCTTCGTTGTTCCTCCCCCGTAGGTGTTTTGGGACAAGGGGTTTCCTCAAATGCCTAAGTTGAAGAAGTTGGTTGTTAAAGCAAACAGTCTCCGGCACGTAACTGCTCTCATATGGGCATCTCCTCTTCTTCAAGAATTCGTATTAGTGGTTGGTGCATTGATCTCTCGTGCTCTTTTCTTTATAGAACAAGAGTGTGCACCATAAGTTTTATGCATTTTACATGCTACGATAATGCATCTTTTCTACGTTCCTAGTTTGCACAGATCTTATACATAAAGAAGCATAGTTTCTATGTTCATGTAAATGCTCACCATGGTTGTGCAGAGAAGCATAACTTGTTACATGTATGCAGTTTCAGGACCTCCAAACCTCTACATTCACGGAAGGTGGAAGAAACGGTGAAAGATCTCCGCACCAACATCTCAAAGTGTTCGAGTTAGCAGGCTTTCTCGAGGGCGCTGGTGAGCAAGTCAAATTGGTGAATTACATATTGGATAACTGCGTCGCTCTTCAGAAAATAATCGTTGGCTGTGGGCGAGCCTGTATGAAATCTCCACGACGTATAGCTGAAGCTGCTAAGGAATACGCCAAACGACAGCTTCAAGGCAGAGTACCTCAATACATTCAACTGCAAATTCTTTGATCATGATTGTTGTTTCATGTGTTAGTTACATCAAATTGAATCTCTGTGTGAAATTCTGTCTTTTGATAAGGTGAGTTGTTGTTTAGTTGAGATCTTTCCCCTTTTTCTTTCACTTGCTTTTGCATGGAAACTGGTGACTGCACTTGAAGAACTGCCATCAATCTCCATGGGAACTAAAGATACATAAAAGATCTCTCTCTCTCTCTCTCTCTCTCTCTCACACACAATAGATGCAACATCTATATGTGCCATGTTATTATCTTGATGAAGTAAGAATATTGTAGTAAATGAAGAAAAAAAATGCCACAACTTTCAATTGATGGTGTGATAATAATTCGGTAATAATTCAAGTAGGAAAGGAAAGGACAGTCACTATCAGTAGAATCATCATTAGCTATTAAAAGAAGAAGAAGAAGCACAAGTCAGTCAAGGATAAGTGTCCTAAAACTAAAAAGGTGGTCCTTGCCAATTCATGATAATTATAATTATTATAAACACTGACAATAATAATAGCAAAAAAATTAATTAAAAAGCTAGCCTATCAAGTGTTTTTGCCATTCAAGCAAAGGAATAAATAAAGATAAATGTAACAATCATCCACCATTCTCTTCAAACATTGCTGTATTTCATAATGTTGCATTTTAGTTTAGTGCTGCTGTCAGCTGATCCAATGCTCTTGTAAAAAGAGAAGATTTTGAGCTCTCATCTTTTGTGAACTACATCTTTTCCTACTTTGATTGGTAATATCTTTTCTTTTTTCTTTTTCAATTTTGCCATGACCTTTATCCATATGAAAGATGACCATGTGTCGTTGCAATAAAGATGCAATACGGAAATGTAATAGAGAATCCGGATCGTTACTATAGAAATGATGCTAAGACAACAAGACTCGTGTAAATAATTGTAAAAGAAAAGCACAGGAAATCAGCAATCGAAAACCACTCTTTATTCCTGTATACCACCCAAAATAAACTAGTTTTCTCCTTCCTCGTTACATTATCACAATCATCTATTTTATCTGCAGAAAAACAAAATTAATATACAATCCCCAAATCCCTAACCTCCTAAACCTGCCCCTTAACAACTTAAAACGGTTTTCTTGAAAACGTATACATATCTATAAATTACATTACATACATTATATAATGAGGTCTATATATACTATATATATCTACTCTGCAGATTACTCTAAAATCTCATACCTTTTTTCTTTTTCCGGCAACACCTTTCTTTGCCTACTCTACCCTTGTTTACTCAGGCAACGAAGTCCGGCAGCAGCTGCGCCGCGAACCGCTTCCGGTTCTGAATGTTGATGTTGTCGTAGACGTTCCCGTTGGCCGCCGCGTTGAGGGCGCCGGCGTAGTCGTTGGGCTCTCCGATCTCGACGCCGCCTCTCCCCAGCTGCATGGTTTGGTTGGGGAGGAAGTTCTGGTGGTGGGCCCCCGACATGGAGAGGTTGTCGCAGTGGGGGAGGCCGAGGGTGAGGGATACGCCGTTGCCGGAGTAGGGCTGCTGGAACTGCTCTGCCCCGAACCTCCCCAGCTCTCCGATCGGGTACGACCCGAACCCACCTATGAAATTGGCGGGAGCCCCCATGAGAGTGAAGGTGTTGTTGTTGTTGCTGTTGTCTCTGGGTTGTTGCCTGTCGGCGGCGGCGGCGGCGAATTTGATGGACATGGCGTCGTTTTCGGTGTCGGTGGGTTTGGAGTCGACGTGGAGCATGTCGGAGATCCGGAGCTTCTTGGGGCTGCTGCCTTGGGTGATGGAGTCGATGTCGGAGGCTCCGATGAGGTTGAAGCCGCCGCCGCCGGCGGCGGTTGGGGAGGTTGAGGGTGTGGAGATGTTGTTGTTGTTGTTGTGTTGGTCGGCGCTCTTGGCGGTGGAATCGCTTTTGGCGGGCTTCTCATCCGACCCGTTGAGCTTGTCGTGTTCCTTCATCTCTTCCATGTACATTTCCTCCACCATCGGCTTCCACAGCCTCACTCGAGCATTGATAAACCAATTCGAAACCTGCATATTAATCAATACAATAAATACATAATCACAATAATCAATCCATAAGTGAGGTATAAAATAATGAAACGTGTTTTTATTTCGTTTGAACAGAGTAGTAGTAATTGATTAGTACCTGACTCCTGGTGAGGCCGGTCTGCTTAGCAAGCATCAATTTATCCGAATCCTTGGGATAACTGCGCAATAATAAGAATGTAATTAACAACGAATTAATCAAATTAAGCAACAGAAACAGATTAATGGTGAAAAATAGTCGTACGGGTGGAGGAAGTGTTCGAAGAGCCAAGCGCGAAGAACAGAAACAGAACGCTCAGGCAATCCACGCTGCGGTCTCCAAGCATTGTGCTGGATCATTCCCAATTGCTGCAGAGCTCTCTGCTGCCTTATCTGGTTATCTACGTACTTGAGCCTCGATCCTTCTATCTTCCCTTCCATCCTCTCCTCTTCCCCTAAGCTCTTGCTCGCCCCTCTTATTTGCCCTAAAATCGCGTCCTTCAAGCACCGGAATTGCTTCGATATCGTCTCCAGAGCCAGGGCGGTGTAGGTTTTCGCCGATCCGATTCCGGCGGCTTGCTCGAACCACGATATCACGATCTGCATCTGCTGGTGGTACTGTCTGTACCTCTGCTCCACCTGCGGTAAATCAATTCGATTTTTTGTCAGATTCCGAAAAAAGCCCCAACTTTTGGTTGCTGATTTTGAAAGTATGGTGTTTCAATTTCCGGATTTTATCTGTCGCTTTCAGAGGCAGGGGGTTTACGGTTTAATTACCTCATCGAGCATGTTGACGAGCTTTGCTTTCTTCATCTGAATTTCCTGTCGCTCCGCTGTTGTCAGCTCGGCCGCGCGTTTCGCGCTGCTGTCGCTTGCGCCGTCGCCGCTCGCGGCGGCGGCGGAGTCGCCGGTGCTTTTTGGCGGGAGTTTGGAGGATTCGGCGGTGGTTTTGCCTCCTTTGCCGACGTTGACTACTTCGTCGAGGAGCTCCTGCGCCGCCTTGAGGTATTTCGAGCTTAGCAGGACGCTCTGGACGCCGTTCACGCCGTTCGAAACCCCCGACGCCGACGACGGGGAGCCTCTCACGTCGTCGCCGCCCCGCGGCGGTGACGACACCGCGGTCACCAGCGGCTGGGTTGGTATCTGGTCCCTATCCTGCCGGAAGGAGCCGTAGCCATGCGGCGGAGGCTGCTGGGAGGAGAGGCTTAGAGAAAGCCCCTGCTGCGCGCGCGTCACGTCACGCGCCGCCCCAGGGTCCATGGGGAGGTTGTAGAGGTTGTAGGGGACGCGGGGGAGGAAGCCATGGAGGACGGAGACGTCGTGGTGCTGGGGGTGGTCCTGCTGCGAGGTGGTGGGGGCGGAGGTGAGGGGGATTCCGACGAAATGTTGCTGGGAGTGGGACGGCGGCGCGTGGGGGAGGCTGTTGGCGGAGGAGTTGGAGTTGAGGAAGACGAAGTTGCCGTTGGACTGCTGCTGTTGCTGCTGCTGCTGCTGGGCGTCGGAGTAGCCGACGTAGGCCGGGTTCATGAGTATCAAAGTCTGCAAACCGTCGCCGCCGCCGCCGCCTTGAATCTCCGAGTTGCCGCCATGATAGTACGTCGCCATCGACGATGATGTCTCTCTCGAGCTTAAAATAATTATACTATATTAATCAATCCCTGTTGAGAAAACACGCTGAAAGAAAGAGACTACGTTAGCTTTCACTTCACATCCAATCCAACTTGCTTTTCACACACCCACACACCCACTGACACACAGAAATCTAGAGAGAGAGAGAAAGAAAGAGAAAGAGAAAGAGAAAGAGAGAGGTCTATTACACACACAAACATATATATATACATACAAATGAATTTATATATATGTACCTGTAGATTCGAATTGAAGGAGTAGTACTGCTCAAATCATCAGGTAGTAGAAGGCAGTGATGGGAACTGTTCTTGTTGACTACAACAACAAATGAAAAGATAGCCTAATTCCGATCTGAAATTAGCAATTTGTAATAAAATATTAAAATTAATAATCTCCCTTTGCACCAAAAAGTCCAACATACATACAGTACTACATAACATACCAGCAACAAAAAAATCAATCAAGAAAGCAAAAAAAAAAAAAATGGTACAAAAACATAAAATTGAAGTGGTAGGAAAAGGTGAATTAAGAAACAAACAATCTGTGTATGTGTAGAGTGACCAGTCTAGAAAAGAATTCCTAAATGGAGAAAGGATTAGAGAGAGGAGAAAAGAAACAGAAAAACAGATATGTGCATATATTAATAGGGAAAGAGAGATTGAGTGGGGAAGAAAGGGATTGGTTAGGTTTACACTATTACTACAATACCTCGTGTGTGTGGATTCAATTCTCTCTGCACGCACGTGTTCTTTATACTATATATTTCCTCCCTCATCGATTTCACAAACATATAGTAGTATTTATCAAATCAAACTACAATCTCACTCTCTCACTATATCTGTGTGCGTTTCTATGTTTTTCTTTTTGTTTCTTTTTTTTCTTTTCTTTTGCAAGTTAGATAACAAAGAAGATGAAGACGAAGAACTTGAAAAGGATGGATCCATACATGGAAACGAAACGAAACGAAGCAATAGTAAAACTCACCGGATTATTTTGAGTTGTTTATGTAAGAAGATGAAGATGAAGATGAAGATGAAGAAAGAGAGAGAGAGTAGGTGTGGGTATAGACTACTGTGTGCATTTTTTTATTTTTTTTTTCTTCAGTCCAATAATAAGTGATCGGACAAGAAATCCATGGCTGTCTGCAACTCTATCTCAGGATAAGCAAATAAACCAAGTGAGGAGAGAGAGAGAAAGAAAGAGAGAGAGAGAGAGCTTAAAAGGGTTGGAAAAAGATGCCCATCTTTATTCACTCATTTATCCACACAATTTGCCACTCCTTTTCCTCTCACACATAAATAAAAAACGGAAATAATAAAAGATAAAAAAAATACACTAAAAGAGGGGGGAAACGGCTTCTTCAAGAAAAGGAGAGAAATGAATTCCATGACTGTACATACATATATGTACATGTACTACTTCTTCATCATCAATATAATTCCCTCTCTCTCTCTAAAAAAAACTCTTTCTCTCTCTAGTTCTTGAAGCTGATCAAACTAGGGTAAGGGAATTCCCTCTCTGATTTGACTCTCCTTTCAAAATCATTACAAATTAAATATAAAAAAACTTTTTCAGACATATAAAAAAAGATGTCGATGTTTGTGTGTGAGAGTTCGTTACAATATGTGTATGAAAACGCCATTATCAAATCAAAGTTTGTGTCAGAAGAGATACTTACATACCAACACCTCAACAACGAGGTAACGTCCCCTTCCCACTAAAGATTTAAAACCCTAATATTTTAATAGTACAATTTATTTAATTAAATTTCAATAAACAAAACTTTCAAGAAGATTATGATGATAATCTTGTTAATAAAATACTACCTCCATCCCATTACATTAGTCACATTCACTATTGCGGCACGTTTTTCCACCGAAACCTTAGTACGGGTTTTAAAATATATTTTTGACGTATTCATTTTTTCACGGGATACTATGACACTCATAGTATCCCGTGAAAAAATGAATACGTCAAAATTATATTTTAAAACTCGTACTAGGTTTCGGTGGAAATACGTGCAAAAAGATAAATATGACTAATATAATGGGATGGAGGTAGTACACTATACTATTATAATGTTGAATATTTCCATTTTATCTTTTTATGAATGGAGTGTCGGATGGGGAAGGAGGGGGCCCCCTTGCTTCATTATTGAAATTTTCCTTTGTCTTTTTTCGTTAGATTTTATTTTTTATTTTATTTTATTGAAAATTTTAATATATATATATATATATATATATATATTTTGTAATATTTGTGTGGTGGAAGGAAGAGTTTGAAGATAAAGCAATTTAAATGCCCAAGGAACGCGGGACCAACTACCATAACACCTACTTATTGCCCAAAAAGCTATTGTATTGTCATCTCCATCTTTTGTTTTTGCTTAATAATTTATGGATATCTAAAAAAAAAATACAAAATTTATAAATAAATAAATAAAAGAAAAATGGGAAAAATATCTCAAGGTGGAATGCTTCTTAGGTAGAAATTCAAATTAATGGTTTTGAATTAGAATATTTGAGACGAAACCTAACTCTCCCAACAAGTGTAATCAAACCGATGGTTTGTGAAGAAATTTGACTGCAAACACATATTTTAGGTGGTTTTATTATTTTTATATGCAAAAAAAAAAAAAAATATACATGTATATAGTACATATTAAAAAATAACAATTAAAAGAGCTCGGTGGCGAATTGAGGACCCCATTGGCATGTTCATTGGTCAATGGCTTTTAAATCCAAAGGGAAATGTGGTCCTAGTGAAACCATTAACGCATGAAAAATGCTTTGATTTTCAAGAATTTATAGCCCTTTCTTTTTTCCTAAATATTAATTATCAAGCACTATTTACATGTCTCATTTCATGACTCATACTTACTCGATACGCATAATGTATGTGAGATTCATTATTAATGGTGGGCCGCATTCACTCTTTTAAAAATAAGATTATTTTTGTCTAGGTCCATAAACTATCAACATTTTCTAAAATTTTCAAGAGATCAGACTCTGATCGATTCGAATATGATTATATTAAAACGACATCATTTTGATCGTTTCTGAATCGGGTCTTTATATCATTTGGCAAGAATACATAACTACAAAAGAAGGCGGTATATAATTGTTAATAAATTGTTGTTTGGACTTTCATCATAATATGAGACATTATGGGTCACTCAAAAAGTATATATTATTGAAAAATCCATACCATAGGTATCTATATAATCCAGCTAATAAATCAAGAATTAGGTAGTGAAATTAAATAAGTTTGGGATAGCTTGATCAACTGTCATTCTCCGATCATATCAATATCAAAGTTTGTTTTTATTTCCCAAGAAAAAAAAAGAAAAAAAAACCCTCAATTCCTAAGATTCTCCCTTAAAGCTCTACAGTGTCCATCTCTTTTCTTGTTTCTTTATCCTCCAGCTTGTGGGCTACATACATAGATGCCTTTTATTTTTATTTTTTTAATACCATATAGTATTATTTTATTACAAAAAGATACAAAATCCGTATCTATCTATCCATTACGCAAACATTGACATGTTTTAGATTACACTTTTTAAAGTATAAAAATAAAATACCCATCTCTTGCATTTGTACTGCACGTACGATGTCACTAATCCCAATATTCTTCACCAATTTGTCACACGTTCAACAATTCCGAGATCTCACCAAAATTAAAGTTGAATATTTCGATTTTTAAATAATTAATTCACTAGTTAATTTAAGTTTAAAACAAGGGAATGTTATTGATTTTGTAAAGTTTATAGTGTGGGATTAATTAATTAATTAGTATAATAATCCCAAGTCATTTTCTTCTTTTGAATGCCGGATGTTGGGAGTTTGATTGTAAAAGGGATTTCCTTGTGATTAAAATAAACTTGCTGCTTTTCAAGAAAATGGAGAAAATTAATGAAACAAAACAATAATCCAATCTAGTGATAATGATGCCTGCATTAGCAACCTTAATTAAAAATGTGTTGAGTGCATTAATCTTGTGCTAAAACAATTATAACTGAACGTGTGATATTGATGTGTTGTAATCGAATATTATGAAATAAAATAGATGAGGAAATGAGAAAAAGATGTGAGTACATAGCTTATGATTGTGAATAGATGTAACCCACTGACATAATATTAACAGCTGATGCAGTAAAAATATTTGTGTACAAAACCGTACAATAAATTTTTAATTATTAATATTTTTTTATTTTTTTTATTTTTTTTGTATATATGTCCCTTTAGTGGCCATTATATGATTAATTTTCAAGAATATAAGTAGTAGCCATCACATCTTAATAATATTGCATGCACGTGCACAGGTCCCTTTTGAGTTTTAAAGTATGTAGTAATTTTTTTTAATAAAACACCCCTTTGTGTCAGATATTGAAATAAAACAGTCCAATCACAAGCATTGTTTTGGAACTGTTGCTAAATAAAATAACAAAGTGTGAGATTTAGGAAACTTTTGGATTAATAAAAAGAACAAAAAAAAAAAAACACTAACAATCATATTCTCACACACCTATATATATACACACAAATGTAATAATGAAACAAAACGTGGACTTCAAAAGAAGTTACACTTGCAAATCCATGCCCACAAATAATTAACTTCGTTTAATTCTAACATTTATGCTATTGACTATTGTTTTTAAGCTAATTTTTAACGAATAATCTCGAATCATTTCTTAAGAATTAAAATTTACAATTCGATCAAAATCAGAAAATGACTAAGAAAAGGGACTTCTACATTTTCTAGCATATATATAGGCTTGAACTTGAATGATGTAAAATTGAATTCAGTCAAACCTCCAATCATATGTTCAAAATTAGTTGCATTTGATGATGATAACTGCTGCAGTACTACTCTTATATACTTACAAGTGAAAGTATATGTATGAAGGAAGAAAAAATAATACTCTCTCCGATCCTCAACTCATATACTATAAAGTTTTATCAATTTTTTATCGGTATATATCTTAAAAAAAATTGATAAAGTTGTTATAAGTGAATAATGTGTCATACTATATAACGTGAATGAGAGTAATAGCATATATTTGGCACACGTCTCAAAAAGAAAATTTTCACACATATATTAAAGAAAAAGAGTAATAAATTGTCAACATATTTAATTCAAATGTGGAATTATTAATTTTGGGTTCTATTTTGGTCATGGGCAAGAAATTTCATGGACCCACTTTAGATGAAAGAAGTAGAGTTGGTGAACAATTTCTTGAAATAAGAGGCATCAAAGCTCGTACAATTAGTCAATTACAATTAATGGTTAAGTCCCCATACTACAATTTGTCATTTTAATCATGGAGTTGGTGGGATGAGTTAGGGAGGAGAGCTAGAATTAATAGCATATCATAAATAATACAACCATCCAGATTATGATTAATAAATTTGATTATTGCGTTCTTAACCAAATAAATCTTGGCAACCAGTCTCATCACCATTATCTCTATAAAAAAACTATAAAAAAAATAGAAACAATACAAAAGATGTCGGTATAGTATCATGAAACTTCTTTGAGGTTCCATATGTTAATCCTCTACCGCCTATAATTAACATAAAAGTTTTTAGTTCTGGGAAATTAATCATAACTTGTAAATCAAGACTTAAGTGATTTTAAATTTTTTGATTCGAGTCTAAATCTCGAATAAAATTTGACGATACCCACATCTAGTAATTTGAAGCAAGTGGGTCTACCAAATACCAAAAATATCAATTGGTGCACCACTTGCCTAGTGCAATGGCCTACTTTTGTCTCTCTAGTTATAGATGTTATATATAGAGACCAAAATTCATTCAAATACAAAATAATACGACACACATAGTTAAGCTTTTACTCCATATAGATGGATTAAATACCCTTATTGCATCAGTCTCAATTTACTAGTCCACTTTCATTATTTTATACTTCAGATATATTAATAAAAAGTGAATTAGTAGGTTGGGACGGAGGAGGAAGTACAAGTTCGTAGTAATCCCATAATTGTAATTAATTAGTTCATTCATATTTTAGTTTTATGTTTATTTTTCATATATCATGGCACCTTTCTAAATAAATTAACTTTTTTCATATATAAGTACTTTGTAGTTATGGAGGTCCAAAATACTAGTAACACACACTTAAATTATTGATTCCATGCATGTTTCCGTCCATGGTGATATTTTGGAATGCTAATCACTTTATTAGACATGAGATTTTTATTTATTTTTTTCAAAAAGTGGTATAATATCAAGAGTCCCTATTCTACAGGTAAAGAATTTAGTTCTTTTTGAAAAAATATATATACTAATATGAAATGGGTCCAACTCTCTTTAAGAGGCACAACAAAGGATGGTGCTTTTTCTCTGTTATGCGATTCTTTCTTTTGCTACAAACTCATCTAAATACGTAACACATCATCATCATTATGCATATAGCTTAAAGAATATCAAACCCCACCACACCCTGCCTATTTCCTTTAAATCAAATTGCACCACTTCTCTCTTCATGTGGGCTCCACCCTTATCTCTCTCTCCTATACACCGAAAATGGATCATGCCGGACTCACTGTACTGAATAATTATCAAAAATACCGTAATTATGATATATCGGAAATTTTCGACATGGTATGATACCGGACGAACAATCATAGCACGGTAAATATATCAATTTTTAGAAAGAACCCCATATAAATTCAATGATATAATTACTTCTCAAATATCTCATCAACATTTAAAGTTCAAAGTAGCAAAAATTCACTATATCAATATGTAACCCTACTAAGATGTTCGCCCAACTGGAAGGGGAAAAAAAAAATGAATTACAGGAAACCTTTTCCGTATATAAAAATTGATTTTGACATCTGCAAGTACACGGAGCTCGTTTTCTAAATTTTAAAAATAAAATAAAAAATACTATAATATATAGAAAACAATTATCAAAAAAAATGTGAATTTGGAACATTGGAATTTGGAAGCTACCGATTTGACAGGCGTAGAGGAAGCAATAGAGGGAAAATGAATAGTCGAATTTATAGCACAGTGCAACTTTCAACATTAGACTTGCCAAATACAGTATCATTTCATAGTATTTCCTCTATTTATTAATCTCTCTCCCCATCTTCTATGAAGATAAATTATTATTATAACATTTTCAAACATTTTCCCTCCAAACATTTCCTCAAATTAGTATATACTTAGAAGACAACAAAATTACAAAACCCATATTTTTAATAATACTTTAGAACTGATCCTATTTCTCGCCGACGGTTTGTCATTCTTTAATTATGCGTTTATTAGTGAGATTTTTTTTTTGGGTATGTAGATAGATAATTAACTGAAGTTTTTATTTTATTTTTATTTTTTAATCTATACTTTCTTATCTAGATTCTAGACAGCAAACAAAGATATAGTAGTACAAGAATTATTGAATGAAAGTAAAGGCAATTAATATACCATGAAAGTTTTATCGAAAAGTTATTTAATATGGATTTATGAAACTAGCTAGATTTCATATTATACTATTTATAAATCTATTTTCTCAAATGGATAAATATATAAAACACTTTTGCCTAAAATAAAATGTAGATTATAAATAATTAAAATTAAAATTAAAAACAAAACACAAAAGCCAGTAGCCACGGAGCAATGATCACGCGGATTAGGCGCAATGGACCCCTCCAGAAATACTAAAAAAAAAATTAAATTCAGAGCGAATTCGGATATAATCGCCTCACTTAAATATCATTACTTAATTCCAAACCAAGAAAAAACGAACAACTAATAACGAGACTAATTGTAATTAGATTTCAAAGGGAGCATGAACTTGGCCCCTTCCGAGACTCGATGGCTTTCGCTATTGCAACTTTCTCCCTCTCTCCATTTTGGCATTTAGCGGGAGAAAGGGTTGCGGGACCCACCGGGAACTGTACACGCGTCAACCGAAGGGGGAAGATTCGCCGGCCTGGGAGGGTGGGCCCCACTGGTCCAATCAATCTTTTTTGGATTTTTTTGTGGGGTGAGAGAGAGGAGAGGCGTGTAGGGAGGGGGGAGGTGGGGCCCGCGCCCCGGTGGAGAAAAAACGAAAAAAATGGGAAAAGTCAAGAAAGGGGCCAATGGGAGGGCAGACGTGTGGCCATCAGCAACTGCTTTCCCATTTATTATCTCCGAACCCCACGGTCGTTGTCGGCAGGACACGTGTCGCCCATCCGCGGCGCTTCCCGCTTGGGCCCCGTCCCGTTCCGACGGAGGGATGCCGGGGCCCCCTCCCCTCTCTTACGTCGGCGCCACGTCATCCGTCTTCGTCATTTTCCCCTTCTGATCATTTATCTGTATGTGTTTAACTGAACTTGCTTGCTGTTTGTGTGTAAATAATCGACATTTTATTATTCCTTTTAAAATAGGTTTGAACTTTAATTTTATGAAATCTAATCTAGCCATGTATTTTTTTGAATTCTAGATTTAACAATATTTAATTTGGCATATTTTCCATTTTGGAGTTTTTTTTTTTTTTCCTGATTTGGCCTATTTATTTTTTTTACCTCAACAAACACCACTTTTATTCCTAGTTAATCTACACTCATTATGATAGGTGGACATCATATTATTGAATTTTTTTTCTTATATTCCTTAATCTGTGTGCCCAAAATGAATAGGCCAAATGGGAAGAAACGGAGGGAGTATGTATTATCTTTAGAAAAAAAACTAATGTTTTATATGAAGAATGTTCATCTACCTATTATGGATAAATTTAATGTGTTCACGGCGGACGTGATGATAATATATTTAAAGAAAAAAATAGAATATCTTTATAAATATATCTCCTAAAAATAAATTCTATGGAAATAAAATAAACCCATACAACCAAAAAAAAAAAAACTAAAATTTAAATGATAAAATAATCAACATGATAATGTCATATCATTTATGTACACATCAAATGTGACTACGGTTCGTAAGTAGTGTAACATTTTTAATGTTTATATTACTAACTTTATAATTAGATGATTCCATATAATATGCATCATCATATTTTAGATAATTTGCAACATTATACTACTAATTAGTGGTGGATAGTTATTGATTGTGATAGGACTCGTATTCTTGATTGGAAGCTTAATTTAACTAATTAAACCAACTTAGCCTCGAATATTAAGTTAATCGAAATTATACGTACGTAGAAAATGCTGGATTAGAACATACTATTCAACTAAAACTTAGGTTGGAATTTTTAGTTCTTGAAATATTCTCCAAAATAATTGTGACGTTGACGGGATTGGATTGGATTGGATTAATTTACCTTTATGGAACTTGATTTAATGGCTTAGCTTTAATTAAGATATCTGTCAGTCCAATGAAAATATACAATTTTAATGAATTGATTGTGAAACTAAGATTAAGATATATATGCTCATGTTTACTACTACTATTTATAATATACTACTAATCAATGTAAAAAAGATAAATACTGAATGGGAAAGTTTCGATTATATATTTAATTCATGACTGGAATAATGTTGTACTAAGCAGAAACTATAGGCCAATTTCTATCAAATTTGTGGTTTTCTAGAAACATTTCCTAGAAAATGAATAGGGAATATATATTGAAGGGGTGGAATTAACTTCACGAGAAACTATACACATTATTTCATCCATGGTTTAAATTTCAATTAATTTGAGATGTGATAATTATATTGATAGATAGGCCCTACAAATTGCTCACAATTTCAAATGTGTACGCTTTTCAAACCCTAAAGTTAATGCATTCACCCCAAATGTTGAAATTGCTCCAAGGGTATCAATAATTGCAATACATGATAATCTTGATTCAAAAAATAATACTTCATCCGGCTCAGAGATATTGAACCCTTTTAAATTAATATGTGATGTATAAAATAATGAAATGTGTCAATATCTCTGAGACAAAGTAAGTAGTTTTCTTTAAATAAAATTCAATTCAATAGCAAGAACATGAATACACGAGGATGAAATCAATAGTAGAGATTTTATGTATTTTATGTATTTCAGTACCCCATTGATCTACATGTCCCTTCACGACCACGGTTACATTCACTATTCTAGCATACATGTTTATTAAGATTTTCTTATGAGCTTGGGGTAGCTCCAACCGCCTCCAAGCATATATGAAAATAGAAATTGATGAGTACATCGCATTACTTAATCCACTAAAATAATTTAATATATAAATTGCTACTTTTGTAAGAAGAAAATTGCTAAGTAGCCTATGATGATATCTTCAACAATTTTTACCCCTTTAATTTAGTTTACGTAATACCCCTTTACTTATGTGTGAGTATATAGCTAGGGTTCGTATATAAATAAGTCTTAATGTGCGAATATGTGAAAATACTTAAATGTATACAAAATTATGCTTAAATATACACGTAATGTTTATTTCCATATTATTCTTATTTATATATAATTTGATGATTAAAGTATTTTTCATCCTTACTATATGTTGCAACCATTCTTCAATATTAGTTGTAGATCTTAATAAGATAGGTGATCAAATCTATTCATATTTTTCACGTCACGATTTATTTCTATATGAACAAAACTCCCTCTGTATATATTAGGTGTAGGACCACTTGGAAATAATGATGAAAATTGATGAATAGAGGCAAGTCAGGGATCATTAAAGAGAAATACCTGTCAGGATTCATCTGTTATCTCAATTAATGTTTTGCAACTAAGTTGTTGAAACACTTCGATTTTTTACTAGTATATTCTCACCTTAATTTTTAGATGATAAGTCTATTGATTACTTATAATATGTGAATGTGGCGACGAATTTAAACACGGCTGTAACAATCACAATTTTATGGGAATCCTTGAATTATTTGTATTATAGTACTAAACAAAGGCCATTTGGATTTATTTTTCTTAAGAGCAAAAGACCATTTGGATATTGAATTCAAGTTAGGTAATTAATATCAATTAAAAAGAAATCAAAAAAATAGTTCATTGAATTGAAATCCGGATTCTAAGAACACTCGTGATATACAATTATTATTAAATTTCGCTCTTACATTGCATCCTTGAATTATAATAAGAAAATTCAATAAAATATGATGGTTCAAATCATCAAATGTTTCCTTGGAGTACCAAACAAGGCGTACAATTAAAGGTCAAAGCAATATCTCAAAAAAATATTTGAGAAGGGCATAACAGTAATTTTTACCATAACCTTTTGAGTTTGAAGAATTAATACAATGTCCTAGTTTTTATGTTATTTTACTACGTATAATCTAAATTGCAAAGACATGTGTGACTGAATTACCGGGTCCTAAATTTCAATTTGGACAGTAATTGTTATTCTGTTACAAGACTATTCAATGATGGCTATCTTATCATTAATATTAAAAGATTTAAAAAAACAAAAATAAAAAAACAAACTCGTTGATTTATTCATATATTTAGAAGACAACCATGCATTTTTTCTACTTTTCTACTAGTAAAAAAGAAAAGGACACTTGTGCTTTGATGGTCTCGAATTTGCAAGAAGACGTGGCAAGGTGTTACTCGACTTTATTGCAAAGATCAAAATTAAAAGTAGCAACTTGTGCGATTGGATATTGAAATCTTGCACACTTTTGTAATAGTTTAAACGTGGCCCATCCAAGTCCAAACAATGCCAAAAAAATTGGTATGTTAGGTAGACACAATATATATATCAATATAAAAATAAGTTCCGACATAAGAAATAAAAATAGATCTGAACCATTAATTTAATATGATGTACGGTTGTTATTGAATTCATCGTGATTTTAATACGTATTAAGCATGGAATTATAACTTAAGCATTATCATGCGTTTTGTGTAATGCAAATTGAACAATAGTCGTAAATTATATTTAGATCAATGATACAGATCAATTCATATTTTTTACATTAAAACTTATTTATATATGAACCAAACTCTATAAAATAAGACTTATATAAAAAAATGCCCCATTTTTCATTTTTGGCCCTAATTTAAAAAATAAAATTCATTTTGACTCGTATATCTCTATCGAGATTATTAATCAATCAACATGTTCTAGAGACAACATTGTTTTGAGGGGGTTTCTACCATACGACACCATTGAAAATTATGTTTCAAAATGAACTCTTTATTTTATTCTAAATTGATTTTTTTTTTTCGTGTGTAATTTATAATAGCCGGATTAATTCTCAATTCAAACTAAGTTTTTAAATTTCTTGGATGAAGATAAATAAAGAAATGAAGGAAGAAGAAGAATGAGTCATCAACTAAAAATTACTAGTGTTGCGCCCGTGCGTTGCACAGATGATATGAATTGTAAAGAGTAATAGAATAAATAAATAAAAGTTGAAACAATATATTTTTCTCTCACACCATTATTATTCAAAGATTTAGTTCTCATGATTTTAAAAACCTAAATTAATTTTAGAGAATATAAATAAATATAATTTTAAATATTCATGTGATAGAAATGTAAGCTCCCTATAGGCTATACTACATTTATATAGTGAAACTACTATTGCTACTAAAATATTTGAATTACTATATTTTTGGTATATTTTATTTAATTCATAGTAGCTATCTATATAATTAGTAATTACTATGTTCCTTAAATAATTTAATATTATATTTCTTTTAAAAAAAATAATACATAAAAAATTAAGCAATACGCCATGATTATAGTAAATTTATCAATCAATAGTTTTAAATCTAACTTAGTTTTATTTCACAAAAGTTCAATTAATAATTTGTGACAATGTATCCAATTAAATTTTTTATTGTCACAATAAAATTTTACACAAATTATCAATATAATTGAAAAAGTAAACAAATAACATATGAATATAACAAAATAAAGAAATTTGTAGAATAATTTAATGCAAAAATAGATATATTAGCAAACAATATAACATATTTATAATTTACAATACATTTGTTGCCAAATCCATTGGACAATTCAAAATAATTTGAAATAAATCATCTTTGAGAAACTATTGGATATGATTGTTACTTTTGGAGGGAAAATGACATTGATGTAATTCTTATCAAGTACTATCTCTATCTCATTATATTAGTGCTCTTTGTTTTTTGATGTGTCATAGTATCCCGTAAAAAAATATATATGTTAAAATTATATTTTAAAACCCGTACTAGGTTTCGATGGAAAAGCGTGCCGAAAAATCAAAAAACAAAAAGCTCTAATATAATGAGATGGAGGTAGTATTTAGCTTTTATATATTGTATAGATTATTTTAATGAGACACTTTTGAGTTTAGGAAGAGAAATAAACTATAATAAATTGGTATATAGAGAGAGAGAAGAGTAGGATTAATGATGGGGCTAGGAAATTGGGATGTAATAAAGAAGAGAGCACTATCAATTCTACATATGTAAAAGAAATGGATTGTGACCTTAAAGATGTTATCCTAAGATAATCCTTTGCCTAGACTTATTATTATCTCATGAAAAGATAGAAAGCACTACCATTACAGTCAAGTGACTAAAGCATGTCATATTTCACATAATTAAATATTTGGCATGCCTACATCCCTTAAACCAACCCCACCCCCCCCCCCCCCCCGCACACACCCCCCTATCATTTGGTTTTGACCCATTAACCAAACATCTCAATCATACTTCTATATTAGTTTTCAAAATATAAATAAATAAATAAATAAACATGGAGAATATTGTACTATTGTATTGCTAACTTAGTGAAATAGATTTGCTTTTTGCCAATAGGTCAAATTTTCAAAAGCAATTTTTGCATTTTGCCTTATCTTCCTTGTCTGTTGTGGACATATTTAATGTGTCAACGATTGACATGATAATATCACGTTAATAAAATTTTATTTAATGATTTAATTATTTTTAGTAAGGTTTGATTTTTTTAGAATTTTATGTTTATATGATACTAGTGTTGCGTCCATGCGTTGCACGGAAGATATGAATTATAAAAGGAGTAATATACAAAATTGATCTCGATGTTATTATATAATATGTACATAAATGTTCCACTACTCATCGTGACATATTTTATATGTCCAACGTGGTTGTAACAATGCGATACCAATAATGTTTCTCAGCAAGGTATAAGTTTTCTTTTGTAAGGTTTAGTTTTTTTATAAGATTTAACTTTTAAGGCATATATTTATAATAATTATATATATATATAATTAATTGTAAGCACATTAATATAGTAATTTAATACAAAAATGGATATATTAGCAAACAATGTAACACTATTTATTATTTAAAATATATTTATTACTAAATTCATTAGACAATTCACAACTCTTTAAATTAAATCATTTTTAAGAAACCATTGGACAATTGATTGTTACTTTTGGAGGGAAAATGACATTGATGTAATTTTTATCAACTATTTAGCTTTTATATAATGTATAGATATTAATAATAATTTTCGTTAAATATATCAATATCACGTCAGTCATGAACACATTAAATATGCTCACGATAGGTAGATAATATGCTCATGATAGGTAGATGAGCATTCATCTTTTTAATTAATGCCTTTTATTTTGTTAGCAAGAAATCTATATTATCCTTAGCTTTAGATTTATTTAATATTTTGCAAATCATGGGCCGCCACTTTTAGATCTCCTCTCCAAATGTAATGGAATTTATCTTTTCTTTTAAAAATAAAATTAAAATTAAGGCCTCAAAAGTGGATCTTGTGTGTAAATTATATATAACATTAAAGAAAGAGAAACTGGTAATCTAAGAAGTAATCAAATGACAACTCACACACACACGCACTAATACATCCTCTTTCATTCAAGAAATGTTAATTAATATTCTTGCTTTTGAATGATTAATCTATAGATTAATCATGTTGGTTTGTGGGTGGGTTTTGATTTTTTTTTTCTTTTCTTTTTTGTGGGATTCATGCTTTGAGGGTTATTGGGAATTTTTTGCCTCGAAAAGTTTAGACAAATTGAAGATACTATGTTAATCTTTTTAATCTCATGTCTAATTAGTGTGCATGATGCACCATTAGCATCATTAATTGCAGTGCATGTATCTTTCAAATCACTCGCTTTCCCTTTCCTAATACCAAACTAATTAGTGAAATCATTATTAATTCCCACTTTATTAACTTATAATTCAAAACACTTAAAGCTTCACTTCACTCAATCATATCCATGAACACTATATGGGCCCAATCATATACATGGGCTTTTAGATATATTGGCTTACACTTGGGCCGGGCAATTATTGGGCCTTTATCGTCATTTTTGTAATGTTTTTCTTAATATTTACTACTACTGCTGCCGCTGCTACTTTTTCTCGAGTTTTAATCGGTGGATAATTCCAGTTGCGTCATTATTAAGTGTGACTATATATATAAGTATGAAAATGCTCACCTACACACCGTGTCACATTTAATGTGCTCATGTCGGATGTGGCAATTTTATGTTAATGACTTTTCCATTTTGGGTTTTTTTTTTTGAGTAAGATTTAGTTTTTTTCTAGGATTTATTTTTAAGGTATATAATTTATAATAGTTTTATGTAAATATATCATCATCACATCAGCCGCGGATATATAAAGTATGACCATAGAGGATAGGGTAGCATTCTTTTGTATAAGCATCCTAACTAAATAGGGGGTCTATATTCATTACGTGCATTAAGGTAATACATAAATCAATGAAATTCTTAATCGTTGATTTAGTAATTTTCAAAATATATGTTTTTTTTTTTTTTTTTTTCAAATAAAAATATACATTGATCTAAAGATGCCAAAAGGAATTACAATATCAGCAGAGCTCATAAATTATTGAAATTCTTATTTGAAAATGTAAATGCTTCGCTTTATCAACCACCGCCGACTTGTATACTTATTAATTATATTTATAATAATAATTTGTGATAATTCTGTATAAACGTGAGGCTGCTGGAAAGATCCAATTCTGATAATAATTGGTTTTTCTATACACAATTGATGGTAGGTAAAACGTGACATATTGAAGAATGTTTTTGTATTGTAATTTATCGAAGTGATAATTGAAAAATCACATAAATTATAATATAAAGATTCCGCGTTATTTTCTTCTCAACTTTGGAATTCGATCTTACATCACACTTGACACCAATTATTTGATTGCTGACTAGATTTTGATGCCATTCTTAATTTGTGGATATGACAAAATCAAATTAGATTATCTATTATATTTTTATGTAATGTTGCATCTTCTATTGAATTAACAAATGATTGCTAAGTGTTAAAAATATTTCAAAAACTACTATTTTTGTGGACAATTTATTATTATTATTATTGATGTCTTAGCTATTTTTTGAGACATTTTTTATATGTTACAATCATCCGTCAATGACATAGAAAATACAATACGAAAATGTTAAAATGCTTCTTAATTTTAATTTTCTTTGGGGTTTTACGATTCTTGTAGCTAGACCACACAAAACTAATGATTTTTTTTTTTTATTTTATTTTTTTCGTATAATAACATGATAAAATATTATCGGGCCAATTATTTAATTTAATTTATCTCAGGTAATACCCCACACACATACGCAGACAGCGAAATTAGGTATTGTTTTACACATTTCAAATAATTGTGAACGAAATTGCTGAACATAAAAGCTTATGCATTGTTTAATTTCAAAGTCTCTGGACTGCCCTAGACTTGGACTCTATGAAGTCAACCCACGAATTATACACGTGTCACTTCATTGATCCTCAAATAAAACTACAATATATATTAGTGAAACACACACACATCTATATAGAGTGAGAGGGAGTTTGGTTCATATATAAATAAATCATAGTGTGATAAATGCGAAATATATTTAAAGCTATACAAAATCATATTTGTGGTACAAAATTGTGCTTATAGTGCTATAAGCATAATTATATACCATAAGCATAATTTGTATAGCTTTAAACATATTTCGCATTTCTCTCACTGGAAATTTATTTGCATGTCAAATTATTCCCTATATATATATATATAATATTTTTGGAACATACATGTCGCGTTGAATAGAAATAGAATGATTACGTAAATAATAATTTGACATACAAAAACAAACATGCGAAGCTTCAAAAAAGTAAAAAAGTTGGGCCGAAGCCAGCCAATAGCACCCCTTCCGAGCACTAAATAAACCGAATAAACAAACAGTAAAAGATATAACAAACAAATAAAATAAATTACAAGTTGCATACTATTATATAACTCATAAATTCCAAACGCATGCCAAATTGGAAAAAATATTCTCTCACGAAATCATATAAACTAATATTACAATTTACAACCATGCAGTGGGTCCCATCATCCACCATTATAAATTTGAAGTCCACGTAGCAATGGTTCACTCAAGTCTTCTTCCCTCTTCACTCTTCTTCACTCACTTCCTTGCATGGTTTCTAAACCTACTGCTCCACACTGAAAAAAAAAAAAGAGGTAGCCATGTTGGGAAAGATTAAGGAGGGCGTGAAGGCTGCGAAGGGAATCGGAGAAGAAGATCCGAGGAGAATATTCCACGCCGTTAAGGTCGGGTTAGCGCTGACGTTAATGTCTCTGTTCTACTACTTCAGACCTCTTTACCATGCAGGCTTCGGAGAGGCAGGGATGTGGGCCATCCTAACGGTCGTCGTCGTCTTCGAATTCTCAGTTGGTAACCAACCACTACTCATCCTGCAACGTTCACATTCACATATCATGTGATAGGTAAAGATAATTAAATTTACAATCATATTTTAATTAAATAATTGCAGGAGGAACAATTTCAAAAGGCATAAACCGAGGTGTCGCCACGTTATTGGCTGCCGCGTTAGGAGTCGGGGCGGAGCTCTTAGCCAGTGAATGCGGGGGGAGAGCGGAGCCTATCGTTCTTGGCCTCATGGTTTTCGTTCTAGGTACGTAATTAGTTAATTGATTACTTAATAATTAGTCCAATTATTATAGAAATTAATTCGATGAATTAAAGAAAGAAAAATCGGGTGCAGCGGGTGTATGTACGTTTACGAGATTCATTCCGAAGGTGAAGAGGAAGTACGACTATGGAATGATGGTGTTCATACTCACCTTCAGCTTAGTAGCAGTGTCTGGAGCTCGAGCTTCGGAGATATGGGAAATGGCGCATCAACGCCTCACCACCATTCTCATCGGTGGGGCCACCTGCATGCTTGTTTCCCTTTGCATTTGCCCGGTCTGGGCCGGTCTAGATTTGCATAATCTCATTGCTGGAAACATAGAAAAGCTTGCTGCATTCTTACTAGGTAGGTAGGAGTAATTCATTTCTTTTTTCTTTTCTTTTTTTTTTTTCTTTTTCTTTTTTTGGCAATGAAACGAATTTTATCTTATTTTTATTTTATTTTTGTGGATTTGCAGGTTTTGGTGGGGAATTTTGTGTGGATGTTGAGGATAAGACGTATTTGCAGAGCCATAAAAGCGTGCTAAATTCGAAGGCGACCGAGGAAATATTGGTTAGTATTCCGTCTCATTTATAATGAGCTATTTTAATACAAGTCTATAATAATAATAAAAAAAAACTCATTAATTATTAACGGGACAGAAAGAGTATTAATTTAAAATTATTAAGATATATGTAATTACTTCTTTCTTTTTTCTTTTTCTTTTTTTCAAAAATAGATGTTAAATAAAAATGAATTTATTGCAGGCGAATTTTGCATGGTGGGAGCTTGGACATGGGCGTTTCAAGTTTAATCATCCGTGGAGGCTCTACTTGAATGTGGGTGGCCTAGTTAGGCAATGTGCATGCCAAATCGAAACTCTTAGTGGTTGCATCAATTCTAAACCTAAGGCAAGCACAATTTCAATAATTAATGATATACACTATATATATGTTATGCCGATCTGATCCGGATTCTCTATTGTATTAACAGACGATAGCCATGTGTTAAGAATATTGTCGGAATCAACATTTTTGTTTATGGACATTAATTGTTGCAGATTATGAAAATGTTCTCAACACGTGGCAATCAGTTGTCGGTGCAATACAAAAATACAATAGAGAATCTGAATCGGTTTTTTACTGATCAATAGTTGATCTGATAACTAATTTTCACACAGGTTATATCCGAATTCCAAGAGAAAATCCAACCGGCATGTGAGAAAATGAGCATAGAATCAAGCAAGGCTCTGAAGGAAATAGCAGCAGCAATAAAAGAGATGAGATTTCCATCTTCAGCAGTCGAAATCCATTTGAAAAACTCCAAAGCTGCAGCTGAGGAAGTGAAGAACGTGATGGGAAATTCGTCACTTCTAACTAAAGCGGACCTTCAAGAACTAGTGCCGGTGTTGGTGATCGCATCGGTGCTCGTCGACATCATTGAATTCGTGGAGAAAATATCAAATTCTGTTAATGAACTTTGCAAGAAAGCAGGTTTCAAAGAAGCTACTGAGAAGCAAGTGAAGCCAGTGGAAGAAGAAGAAGAAGAAGAAGTTGTTATAGAAATTAAGACAAATTCAGTACAGAGCTAGTTATAGTATATAGTGTACACCTTCTAATCTTTTCTGCGATTTTGTACAAGATTTTAATATAATCTATATATGATGAACGGGTGAGATCATCCTTCAACTATGTACCAAAAGTAGTATTAATTTTATATTTTTTTATGAAAATAAAATTGTTATATTACAATAAAATATAGAGAAAATAGGGAAAAATAACCATTTTTTCAAAAAAAGATTAATTGTAGCAACCCTCTTAAAAGTATATTATTAGTAGTCACTTGTGTTGTAAATAGCCAAATTTACCTTTGTCAAGAATTTCGTGTCTATCACGCGAATGCAGTGCGTCATAGCATGAGTGTGCTTCGCTTAATAGTGTAAATCACATTGTCACGTGAATCGCGTGTGATCGTGTGATCACACGATGATGTATTTTATGCTATCACGCGAACAATATATATGTTCACACGATGATGTATTTTACGCTATCACGCGAACAATATGTGATCATGTGTTCACATCATATCGTGTTTGTTTTCATGCGACTGCGTGATCGAGATATAGTGGCGGCGTGCTTGTGGTGGTGGAGTGTCGATAGGGGACTTGGGGGTTTGGTAGCATTTCAGTACTATGGGATGAAATCCCGTACAAAAGAGATTTTCGTAAAAAATAAAAAATGATGTATCTTATGCACAAGTATAATGCACGATATGTATAACTATAATGCATATTGCATCATAATGCATTGTCTATACAATCATAATGCACCGGTCATCATAATGCAGTTTTAGTATAATCATAATGCACCAGTCAATATTTACCATAGATCACACTAAGATCAATGGTTCAGATCACTTCTCATATCTTACGGAACATATCTTTTGTACGTGATTTCTCTACTCAGTATAAGTTAAAATTAAAGGTATTTTTGTTGGAAAATCATAAATTGATGAATAATATTAATATATTTTTAAGAAAATGGCCACTATCAATAGTTTTATTTAAAAAGTGGCTATTTTAATAGTACCGATAACTAAAAATTGAAAGTTTTGCAAATAATGCACCAAAATTAAAAAAAAAAACAAAATGAAAAATTGCTGCTGGATTTCTATTGTATCTACATTATATTACAGCTGCGATTGAATTCTAGTTCTAAATTTACTATAATCGTGATTTACATTTTGAGTACGTGCTGGAGTTCTATGAAGTTAAATTCTATTCTACTATTGAATTATATTTTCCATCGTACAACTGCTTATTTTTAGAAAGATAGCATTCAATAATATATAATTATAAAGTTAAAACTCATTAGCGTAAACAATTTTCAGAAGAAAGCAAAGCGAAGGAATCACTACCTCTACTGACAGCATAATATTATCACATTAACTGCTAATGTAAATAATCAAATATTCCAGATTAATTTATTTTTTCCAAACTTTCAAAATTTCTTATCATCTCATTTCATTTAACCATTTTAACAAACCAGCCAAATAAAATGTGATGGAGGAATTACGCCACGTACTTATTATACAGTAGCTATATGATTGCTGACTAGACTTCGACATAATTTGTACAGTAGTAGATAAGACAAATTGCTTTTCAATTACTATAATACAAATAATAGTACATGAAATGAAATAACTTATCCAAGCAATTACAGTTTGATAAAAAGGTATCGCATAAGCAATCCTTGTTTAAGATTTTCCTCAGCTATTTTTTCTAATGCTCCTATATTCATAATAATCATATAGTAGTACTTTCAAGAGAGAGAAAATACATCACATCATCACTGGCCTAATATTCTCTCTTTAGATTTTTTTTATTAATACCTAAAACTAGTCACTTTGCTATTGTTAATAATAGTTATTTGTATAAAAAACACAAATAGTAGTCACTAAGATAAAAAATAATAATAATAATATAAAATTAAAAATAGCCACAAATACATGAATACATGAATGACAATTCATGTATTCGTGTATTCGTGTTGATCTGTCTTTAATAACATAAATCACGATTCATGTATTCGTGTAACCGTGCAGATTTGCCTTTAATATATGAATCATGATTCATGTATTCTTGCAGATTTGTCTTTCATATCTATTTATTTCAGAATTCATGAATCACGATTCATGTATTCATGCAGATTTGTCTTTAATACATGAATCACAATTCATGTACTTGTGGCTATTTTTTAAAAGGCTTTTTTTTTAAATCTTAGTGGTTAGTTTTTTTTTTTTAATCTTACTGGCTAATTTTTGAGTTTTTAATATGATAATGATTATTTTAAGTGTTTCCCCTTTTTTTCCTTCCTTTTTTTTTTTACATATATTTAAAATATTTTTTGTAATTTATTATTTATATAAAAGAATAAGACATTCTTAGCCCAAATTCTCTGCGCCAAAGGTTTTAGTTACTAAAAACGACTTCGTTTTACTCATAAACAGTAGATATTTGATTGTCATCTAGTCTTAACTCCTTCTATGACTACGACATCAACCGAATATTAGAATGAACATATTTAAATAAAATCAAGATTAGTTTGGGCCAATGTCCATTAATTCTTCTAATTGTCTTTCAACCTTTTTTTATTATTATTTTTATTCACGTGATATCATAAGTTTGAGATTTGATATTTTCCTCATCATTATATTATAGTGGAAAATAATCATTTAAGGTACAAAGTTCACAATATACCTAACCAAAAAAAAAGGCTTCCAAAACAAATCAAGACAATGAGAGCTAGGGACTAAAGATCCAATCTTCCAAATCAAGAAACTTAATTTGGGATATAAATTTGACATTCAAAATCAAAATCTTACGTTGATTGGGCATAAATGGATAAACTTGAAGCAATGGACAACACATCACAAAATTTCATAGAGAAATAAAAAATATAATTTGGGCTTGCATGTGGCTTTGGGAAAAGTTTAGAAGTAAATCAAATCTTCCATCTACCTATGTATATACATTTTGTTAGTAAGATTTCTTCTCTTGATTATGGACTAAGATGAGTTGTATGAAGAAGTCTAGCTAACTCTTTATTTATCACAAATTTTAGTACTTCCCACTTTTTATTATGTGGCTTTTGTTTAATAAGGATGGTAGTGACATGAAATATTCTTATACCTACTTAAAAGTGACACCAATTTTCATACATACATACATATATATATATATATATATATATATATATATATTGATATGGCAATTTATTAATGAGTTAATTTGGTATTATTACACAAATTATGTATTAATTCTTGTTTTTCCCATAATAATTAATAAAAGTTTGGTAGATATATATAAATTTTTAATTTTTCCTGAATTTCCCCAAATTAAATTTCGGCCAGCCAAATTTGAAAGTAATGTGACATTGGATATTACAGGAGTGGTTTATCTTTATGAATTGACAACCATGTTGGCATGGATACAAGAGATGGCTCACCATCATTTACATAGTGAAAGAAGGGTAATAATCCTAGAATCAAGATATTAAATTAGAATTTAAACAGTGCAACATCATTTGGAACTAATCTAATATTGCGTTTTTTAGGTGCCAAACGCTTATGTCACGTATGCAATATTCTATGTCACCTCAGTTACAATTTTTGGGGTCATTCGACTTTGTGGGAAATTTCTAAACAATTAAAAGTTTATATATTTCCGTTAAACTTTTATTTATTATGAGAAAGCCATAATTTATGTATGATTCATATATTTACACCAAATTAACACTTTATTAATCGCCCATTTCTTCTCCCATAATCCCAATTAGCATGCTAACAAACTTAAGTAAAATGATCTCAATTCTATGTGTAGAAACTCCTTTTTTTTTTTTTAGCTCTGTTTTAAAACACAAAATATTGTTGAATATTATGATTTCTCATATAGGAACAGTATCACGACAAACCCTAGTGATATGATGCACTCTCGACTGAAAGGAGTTTACTTCCTTAGGTCAAATTATAGAGTTTGGGAGCTTTTATTTCCCAATTGTACGGAACACAAATAATAATTCACTCCTCATGAATTTTAGCTGTTTAATTAATTCATGTGTAGAGTTGACCAACAAAATAGAGTTTGGGAGTACTATTTTATTTTGTTTCTTGTAGTTTAAAGTAAAAATATTCAATGAAACAATATTTGTGTCTTAATTAGCTAATAATGTGGGGTATATTATAAAAGAGGGGATTAGGGAAATATTAAACTACCCATTCAATTAAATTTGTGAGTTGACTTGCTTATTATGGACTCTATATGCCCAGATGGCACCCCAATTACAAAGTTCATTAATATTCGAGAGTCTCATTTTACGATATATCCTTGGACCTTGATCCAATGAAGTTAACGTACTTTTTTTTATAAGTGTCACGTATCGTTAAATTATACAATCAAGAAAATGTATAAATTTATATTTTAATTTTTTTTTTCTGAGCACCAACTTATATATTAGTACGTGGGAAGAATTTAGCTATTTCATCATCAAATTTCGAAATATAACACTTAAAACAAATTAAAATATACCCAAATAGAACACTTAAAAAAACGGGGGAGTATTTTTATTTTTATTTTTTTTGAAAGATCGAAATTGACAAATAACGAAAAAAATTAAATATAGCTCATCTCAAATTTTATATATTTCATATCAAAGTTATAGAATTTGCGTGTTAAATACATTGGCTCGGTAGAATTTTATTTTGAGATTGGTAGAAGATTGAAGATTCCCATGAATGAAATCTAGATAAATTAAGGAATATTACCTCACCACAAAAAATGAATTAGCTGCCCCAAAATTAATTTACTAATTGGTCATCTTAATAATATTTAATTTATAAAATAATAGTCCCTCCGTTTTAAGTATTCCGACACCCTTTATTTATTGAACCGTCTCAAGTATTCTGACACCTTTCATTTTTGGGAAATAATTAGCTAATTACTCCCTCCGTCCCGGACCACTTGGCCTGTTTGACTTATTGACTTTTTGGCACGCATTTCTACCGAGCCGGGAAACGGGTTATAAGATATAATTTTGAAGTATTGTTTCTTCTACGGGATACTTCTTCTCAAGTATCCCGTAGAAGAAACAATACTTCAAAATTATATCTTATAACCCGTTTCCCGGCTCGGTGGAAATGCGTGCCAAAAAGTCAATAAGTCAAACATGCCAAGTGGTCCGGGACGGAGGGAGTAATACTCTTTTATTACACTTAACATTATCTAATTAAATCTCATCAACTACTCACCTCTCAGCATGTATCCCAATATAATTTAAATCCTAAAACTTTAAACTATCATAACTTTCTCGTTTGTTATTCGATTTTTATAATTTTTATACCAAATTAAAGGTCTTGATACGATCTTTCATTTAAGATCAAATATGGATATATTTTTATACATCTATGATGCTCTAGTTTAAAAATATGTCTAAATAGATAAATCATATCATATCCCTACACACATTACACTTTACACACTAAACACTCTGGTCTTAAGTTTCGTGCCGAAAAGAAAAGTGTCGGAATACTTGAGACGGAGGGAGTAATAATAATTTATATTATTATTATTATTATTATCGTAATAATTACTAAGTACTATCTCCATCCCTGATTAACACGTATTTTATGTGCATGTTGAGTGTGTTTTGCATGTGTTTGAGTCTCGATTTATGTGTTTAAATGTTAAAAATGCTAGGGTTTCTTAACTTGTAGCATACTTTTTACCTTTCTCGTTTTCTTTCGGTTTTCGATCCATTTTTGTAAGAATTGGAAAGTGCATTCATGTGGCTAAGGATCGAGGGCTAGAAACGAGGAGGAATCGAGCTCAATTAGGATGAAACCTAGGGTTGAAAATGTGGAATTTGAATTCATAGAGTTAGGGTTTCAATAGTTCAAGTTGTTTATGTTTTCCCCGTTCTCTCGAGTCTCTTTGTGTCTTTTTGCAGGTTGATGGAGAACTCATTTGGCCAATTTGATCATTCCATGTCGAAGAGGAGCTCGTTAGGAAGCCGTAGCAAAAAGCGGTTCGTAAATCGGAGTTCGGACGAGAGAGAACGAGCGAAAACGGAGAAAGCGCGCAAGAGACGAAGAGTTGACCGGTCAAGAAGAGGACGACCGGCGACCCAGCCAGCGCCGCCGGCCCCCCTCCTCTGGACCGCCATCAGCCACAGAGATTTCGGCGGCCTGGCCGGCGACCCAGCCGGCGGTCCAGCCGGTCGCCGGTCAGCCGCCCTTCTTCACTTAAGGGGCGAGTTCGGCTCGTCCAAACTCGCCCCGGTTCGTCCCGTTTCGCTCCGATTCGACTCAAACTTGATTTTAATGTATTTAATCCTATAATTCACCCCATTTGGAAAATTTTACTTATTGTAACTCCTCAAGAACCCTAGAATATTTTTCCCTCTTTCCTCTTTAGTATTTTAAAGATTGTTGAAGCTATACTTTGTGGATTTGAAATTCAAGACCATCTTCTTCTTCCTTATTGAATTCTCTTTCTTTTAAGCATGATTTCAATTACTTTTTATGGTTTATTTTCCTTAAATATGTCTAGCTAGTTCTCTTTGTGATTTCAATTATATGTAGATTAGGATTAAGTGATTGGGTTTAGGCTTTAATTGTGAGTTTACCTTCTAATTTCATGTTCATTTCTCTTGGGGCTATGTTTTATTATGTAATTGTGATTGATCACCATAGTTGCATACCAAGTGTTTGATCTAATGCTTAGGAGGCTTAGATTAGATGCTAGGATCAAGAGATTTGCATGCTAGAGTATAGTAGGGTTAAGGAACTCCATGAGCTATTGGGAGTTAATGAATTGCTTGATGTCTTAGTCGGAATTAGGCCTTTCATTAATCTACTTGTCTTCATTGCAATGAGAATTGAGTGAACCATAGTTAGGAGGTTTCCCACATGAAATTGGATTAAATTGGTTAATTCTAGTTAGAGTTCTAATCACCCATCACTTGAACCTAATCGAAGTATAATTGGAATCACGTTTATTTCCTATTGATTTCATATCCTTTGCTTATTTGTTACTTGTTTAGTTAAGTTTGAAGTTGATAATTACTTTTTGGTGTCATTAGTTCATTAAAAACACAAAAACATGCTTGTCGGTAGCTTGAATAGTAGTTAAATAGCTAGATTACTAGTTGAAATTCTCACGCCATAGCATTCCTTGTGGTTCGACTCGATTACTCAATCGATTATTATTGCATCTCCCTTACACCTAAAGTGAGGGCGGATCAATCCCATATAAAATGTTCACCTTTCCTATTTGAGCTATCCCAAAATTTAGTCCACTTTCCTAATGTGGTATGGATTAAAATCACTTCAGCCCATCTCATCACACTTTAATTAGTTCAAAAGTAACTTTATTAGCCTAAAAGTATATTTATTATCCCAAAAGTAACTTTATTACCCCAAATTAATATCACTTCAACCCATCACATCACATTATTACATAAATGCATTGGTTTGTGATCCAATTTCAAAATGAACATTTTATATGGGATGGAGGTAGTATTAGAGCTTAAAAGAGCCTAACGGTGGAATCGCCAACCTTAACAACATCAAATCAAATAGTAATAAATAAAATGAAGTTACATGATAAAAAAAAGAAAAAGAGATACTGTATAACTATAAACCCTAATTAATGATTAAAAAAAGTAAATTAAAACACCAAATATTGAGGAAAAAGAGACGATTAAATAATTGAAAAGGTGCAGAAGTGGGCACAAGGTGGTGGGGCATAGGACCTAAGTGGACTTTCCATGTTATAAATATCCTACAATTACTAGAAACATGCCAAAAAGGAATAGATCACCGTCATTTAATTAAATTTACATTCACTTAAATAAATAAATAAATTTTGTATATATTCTCGGTTTTTTTTTTCTTTCTTTTTTTTCGAATTTCCACCCCTATAAATTCTCGAATCCACCGTGTAAAGGTCCACGCAAGTCTCTCTTCTCCCTCTCGTCCTTGCATGGCTACTCCTACACACTCTGCAGCATCCATGGCGACCGCTTCAGCTTCAGCTTCAACCATCAAAGAAAAAATACACTCTTATAATTTCTTCATAGCCATGTTCGGAAGGATTAAGGATACAGCGAAGAAGGTGAAGAAAATCGGAGAAGACGATCCCAGGAGAATCTTTCACGCCATTAAGGTTGGATTGGCGCTGACGTTAGTTTCTCTTTTTTACTACTTCAGACCTCTCTACGACGGCTTCGGACAAGCCGGAATGTGGGCCGTCCTAACGGTCGTCGTCGTTTTCGAATTCTCCGTCGGTAAATATTTGTTTTACCAGACTTTTTATTATTTTATACCTCGTATATATTGGAATGGAATGGACTTTAAACACCATTTTTTTGTATTTTTTTATATACATTTTAATTATTATTATTAATATTCAGGAGGAACGATATCGAAGTGTTTGAATAGAGGGGGTGCAACGTTAGTGGCTGGTGCATTAGGGGTTGGAGCAGAGTATTTGGCCACCCTATGTGGGGAGAGAGGGGAGCCTATTGTTCTTGGTCTCTTAGTGTTCGTTCTAGGTAATTAAGCAGAATGTCTTTCTCTTAATCACTGCTTTAATTACTATTGATTAGTGAAGTGAGTGTTAAAAGTCGTGTTTTGTGTACAGCCGCGGTGTCCACGTTCACGCGATTTATCCCAGGCGTGAAGAGGAGATACGACTACGGGGTTTTGATATTCATACTGACTTTCAGCCTGGTGGCGGTGTCCGGCGCTCGCGTCACCGACATCTTGGAGGTGGCTCATCAACGGCTGTCCACGATCCTTATCGGTGGGGCCACCTGCATGGTTATATCCCTCTGCGTTTGCCCGGTCTGGGCCGGTCTAGATTTGCATAACCTCATTGCTAATAATATGGGGAAACTTGCTGCCTCTTTAGAAGGTATTTCATTCATTCATTAATTAGTAGTAGTAGTAGTAACAGAATTGCGATTTGGATTCTCTATTGCATTTTCGTGATGCATCTTCTATTGCACCAATGGATGACCGTCACATGTTAAGAATATTATCAGAACTCGCGACGATTATATGCGATAGTGCAAAAAAAGATGCAACACAGAAATATAATGCAATAGAAGATCTGGATCGACAGAAACTGCTTAATTATTTTGTCTAAAATTAGGAAATTTGTGGATTTAATTACAGGGTTTGGTGGAGAATTTGGTAAACTTACATATAAGGATGGTGAGAGGGAAAATAAGCCATCAAATTTGGAAAGCTTTAAAAGTGTGATGAACTCAAAAGCAAGCGAGGAATTACTGGTTAGTAGTACTATAATTAGTATATTAAATTATTCGTTAATTTGTGCTATTTCTTTCCACTAAATAAAATAAAATAATATGAATAATAAAAAAATTAATTACAGGCGAATTTGGCATGGTGGGAGCCACGTCATGGTGGATTCAAGTTAAATCATCCATGGAAACTCTACTTGAACGTAGGTGGCCTACTTAGGCAATGTGCATGCCAAATCCAAACACTGCATGGCTGCATAATTAAGTCAACACCTCAGGTTAATTTCTATAAATACTTTCAACAATTAATTAATATTTCTTTCGTCCCATTTTTTTTACGCGTTTCTTGAATATACGTGAGTGTAAAATAATAAAAACGTGTCAAGAAAAACGAGACTGCGGGAGTATTAATTTTGATAATGGGCAGGTGGCATCAGAATTACAAGAAAAAATCCAACCATTGTGTGAAATAATGGGCATAGAATGTGGCAAGGCTCTGAAAGAATTAGCAGCAACATTAAAAAACATGAGAGCTCCATCATCAGATTTTGCAATTCATTTAAAAAACTCCATAGCTGCAGCTGATGAACTCAAAAATACAATGGAAAACTTGTCATTTCCAACCGATGTAGATCTCAATCAAATCTTGCCAATGCTTGTCGTCGCTTCGGTACTCGTCGACGTCGTTAAATTCGTCGAAAAAATATCGGTTTCCGTCGTTGAACTGTCTGAAAAGGCATATTTCAAAGAGATCAAACCGCAAGGGCAATTGATTCTTCACCGTGGAATAGTGAAGCCGGTGAATGATGAAGTGGTCGTAGAAATCGTCGAGGCTCCGATGAACTCGTCGGAGATCAAGAACCCTAGCTAGCTAGAAATAGTAATGTAGCTATATATTATTTGATTTTAATTTTTTTTTAATTATGGAGGAGATTATAGTTACATATTTCTTGATGGAAATGTGAAACCATATGAGCTTATTGCACATAGGTTGATGATGTATTTTTGTCGGAAATAATTATTAATATATGATTTTTCATGTGGAATTATTTGTGAGTGATCACTATAGAAAGTTGTGATATACTATTCCTTAGTACGAGATTAAAAGTGTGTGTAAATGAATTTAATATTGTTGGTGGTGGAATTTGGTAAACTTTGTCCATATTTGGCTGCATGCCTTTTTGTTGATTTAATTCTTTTTCTGCTCATCTCTTATTTAAAGCATTTAATATATTTAACTACTAGTAAATTTATCTATCGATTGGTATACCTACTCCTCGGTTCCAACTATCTTGTTTCATTTTTATTTTTTTTTCAAGTAATAAGTTTATTTTTTTCAAGAACATTAATTAAATTCCAATATATGCTGAGGAGTGGTTTAAAAATCTTTATTTAATACTATAGGTCGAACTAATTAATTAGGCTCTAGAGGTCTTTGACTAACTTCAAATTAGTTAGTTTAACATTGGTCCTATTTATAGAGACTACGTACCCAGTGTCATGCCAAGATTAAATTATCGAGTGAGCTAATTTATAAAGTAAATATTCATCGGCATAAAATTTTGGCAAAACAAACACTAATACAATGAGATTCTGACGACTACCGCGTGAGCTTCAGCCTACGCTTGCCCCTGCATGTATTCTTTGCTTAGAACCCGATTAGAGATATCGAATGAAATACAAAATATACAGTAGTATAATATACTGTAACACAGTATAGATTAATGTTCCAAAATACTTTGCCAGTTAAAGTCCATTGAAATTGAAGAATTGAGTGTCATGCTAGCTAGTGAGTGCAACACAGGCACATTGGAAAGGACAAAATTTTGTACGGATAAGGAAAAAAAACTAATTTACAATGTTAGAAAAATAGAAAATAATGGCTTCACGTTGTCCACTGCATTACTACAAAATGGTTAATTACTTCTAGTGATAGTGAGTTACTATAAAAACGATTTCTTTATAAGAAATTTGAAATAAATGGGGAGTTGGGCACTCAAGAAATTAATGCACCCTATAAAGAAAGGGTTTTTTTTTTTGGCAATGATATAAATGAATTTGAGTTGTTTTCCACTTAAGCTCTTCAGCAAGTGGCAAAAAGAATCTGATTTTTGATTTATTAGTTTTACTTTAGAGGGAGAGAGATTTTTAATACTCTTGTTTAATTTGATGGTTTAATGTGTACTATATTTTAATTCGTACGTGCTACTGATCTCTTTGTTTGTTTGGTTATGCAGTGAAGTTTGTGTTTTGGAAATCTAATCAAGTAGGTACAGAGGTTTAAGCACATGATCAAATGCAGAAAGCTTAATTTGGGTGCGATTTATATTGCATCAGCTTACGTAAAAAAGAATACTTTCCAGTACTAATTTTCTTATATCACGTGAGATCACCTATTTTTCTTGATTCTTACTCATTTTTATTCTTCAATTTCTCGATATTACGGTTTAATTGAACTTTATACTAATCGACTAGGGTTCACCAATCCAAATTCCAAATAGAGTTTATTGTTTATTTTTAATATTTAACTAGAATATTAACCCACACGATTAGCGAAAATTTTACTATTTAATAATAAAAAAATAACCTGAATAGATTTTATCATTATTTCGGTAAACATATATCGGTTCACCTGAAAAAGTCTCAAACTTCACATTATGAAAAGTAATATCAAAGCAAAATTTTCTTATAAATCAAAAAATCGTTATTTTTGTTAGAGAATTAAATCAAGGTGTCTAGACATTGAACAAAAGGAAAAAAAGAATAGAGATATAAATGAAAATAATTTCAAGAGCCCAAATGCAATATCACATAGTGGCACACAAAACTGGATTCGACCAATACATAATTGGACTTGAATAAAAAATACATAAAGAAAGATAATATGGTTTGTTCTGGATTAAAAGACGATCACACATAATTTTCTGAAACCAAAACCTTTGAACTTCATCTTTTTCTTTCTACCACTTTCGTCGCCGATTGAACGGCTTGTCTATCTATATATTAAAAGCGCAGTTGATTTTATCAAATCAATTTCAAATTGATTAGCAATCAATTTTGGTGGTATTTGTAATTAATATTAATTTGAAGGGTAATGACAAATGTTGTATAAACTGAATTACCAACACCCGTAAGCCGTAACTACTTGCCGCAGGAACTGAATCAATTTTCCTTCTCCAACAACAGCAATTATTTCTCATCTACATTCAATGATTGACCACAATGAATTAGAGAGAAGAAGATAATTCAGTCACAAACTCCCAATGCAACTAAAAGTTTGAATATAAAGATGAAGGTATATCTTTTATTTCAATGAGTATAAAATCCTTTGTTCAATAACTTTTGACGACTTAGAATTTTTGTTTATTTATGAACAAAAAAAGGATATTCAAATACTCTACAAGGTGTCTATGAAATCATGGCTGCAAATTTCAATTATGAGATATCAATTTCAAGTTCTTTTTTTTTTTTTTTTTTTTCCCTTTTAGTCAGTTGAAACAAGCCTTTTGTTATGCGAATTCTGTACTATAAGCTCTCAAGCTATGAAGCTTAGAATATTATACTCCGTACATTATTATTTTCTACATGATACATATACATATACATATACATATATATACATAGCATTCAATTTGTAATTGCAATTTTGTGTTCATGTTGCGTCAGTGGCATTTTTACAAAATTTTGACTTGAGCTTATGTTTTCTCGCCCGCGAACAGCTATTTTTTTTTTTTAATGTGTTATGATCATAATGGAGAAATTACGATGAACATAAGGTGAGAATAGCTTGAACTGATCACATCAAAAATATTGATGTGGTGCATATCAATATGTTATCGTGCATTATCAATTCTATATATGTGCATCTGCATATGAAGAAATGTAGGAGCAAGAGGCCAAAAGTAGTGCTGCAATGTTATACTTGAAATTTCAAATAATAGCTTTATTTATATAAATATATAAAGTTTTGTTCATGTAGAAATAAGTACCGGTCCTCTTAAAAAAAAGAAATAAATACTGGGGCGTGAGAAATAAAAATAAATCTTAAGCATGATTATATTTAAGTATCAATTTGTACATTAAAAGACACAATTATATAATATGAATAGAATATTTTATGCATATTAATTTAAACATGACTTTGTATATTTTAATGCATCGTTCTCATTTTCTCACACCAAAAATTATTTATATATATAGAGAGAGAGGAATGGGATCATATATATAGAGAAATGGTATGCTACTCACCTCCCGGTGGGCACCTTCGTGTGCACCTCGTCGTTTTATCACGTTTGCATTGCTTTTTTTTAATTTTATTTTTATTATATGTTCTAGTATCTTAGAAATTAATTCACAAATCATAAAATCTAAAAAATCAATGTTCAATTTGTTTTTTTTATTTTTAACTTCAAAAAATGAGTAATAAAATAAACCGAGCTTTGATTTTTATGTATTTTTTAGATTTTATGATTTGTAAATTAATTTCTAAGATACTAAAATATAGAATAAAAATAAAAATTAAAAAAAAGCAATGCAAACGTGATAAAACGACAAGGTGCCCACCGGGAGGTGAGTAGCATATCATTTCTCCATATCTATATATATATATAGAGGTTGGTTCATATGTTAATAAATTCTGGTGTATTAAATAAGAATGAATCTAGACCATTGATCTTAATCAAATCTATGGTTGTCATTGATTTAAGCATGATTTCAAGGGAAATAAGCATGATTTCATTTAAGCATGAATTGGTACATTTAAAAGCATAATTATATAATAAGCATAATTTTATGCACATTTAAGCATAGTTTTGTATACCTTTAAGCATTTTAAACATTTTAACACGCTAGGATTTATTAATACACGAACCGTTCCCTATATATATATATATAGGATGGGTCATATGTAAATAAGTTCTGGTATGAGAAATAGGAACAGATCTAGACCATTGATGTTTGTTAGATCTATGGTTGATATTGATTTAAGCATGATTATAAGGTACAATAAGCATAATTATATTTAAGCATCAATTTGTGTATTAGAAAGCACAATTGTATATTAAGCATAATTCAATGCAGGCTTAAGCATGAATTTGTTACCTTTAAGCATTATTCTTATTTTCTAACACCATGATTTATTTACATGCAAACCCTTCCCTATATATATAGAGAGAGGAATGGGATCACATACAAAATCATGAAAGCACCATACTCAATTATCCTTTATATAGGCGACACATGTTAGTAATAATGTAAAAACTATATATAAGTATATCATAATTTCATGGAGTCAAATCTTTCCACATATGGAGATTGCACTAAGGGGTTGCATAAATGTTGATGTTTCAGATACTCATGATTAAGATTTTCTATACATGGTTTCAAATTTACAATTTTTGATGAGATTAAACATCACGGTCAGCATTTGGCTAAATGACTCTCCCTTCCTAAAAGTAATGCAGAAATATTTTATTTGCTTTCATCATTTTGCAGAATAATTTTTGGACTAATACGACCAATTCTTAAATCCATCTTCGAATGACATTAACTTAATTAAATGGACTTTTTAATTAAAAATTTTAAGCTTGAAATTTATGAACTTCATACCATATTCGCATACGTTATATACGTATGGTATGGAAGAGTTTGCTGAAATGATTTTGCATGGTTGGGTTGGTCTCATCGTTCACTAAAACTTTTGAAAGGAAGTTTAACTAAAGTCAAGTATGAAATTGTTTTACTTTTTATAAATATAAAGACATCAATGTTATAAATTTTGTAGATTTATTGAAAATTTTATAGATTTTTACAATTACATTAAGAATACTCAATTATTTATTGTATGGGAAAACATATTAGATAAATCCATATGTCATGAGCCAAGACATCTTAATATATAGAGGCAACTATATTTCTATATGTGACGTAAACAAAATTATATTCTTTCCAGTCATCTCATTGATCTTAATACATTTGGTTGAATTCATCTTAACATATAGAGGCAACTATCATTTTATTTGACGTATACAAAATTATATTCTTTACGTCTTATTGATCTTGACACATTTGACGGAATTTCAGTCAAATGTATCTAGATCAATTAGGTAGAAAGAGTAATATATAACTTACGTTTTAATTTGATTTAAAAACAAATTAATATTTCAAAATTTAGTTGTAACAATTATTTTAATGATTCAATTAAAAAAATATTTCGGTGCATCGCACCGGTGCAAAAACTAGTTAGTATGAAGATCCATATTCATCAGATTTTTTTTCTCCATTTTCACTTTGTTTTTGTCATCATTGATGATGGATATATGGGAATGAAGAATCAAAAATGATTCTACGAAAGAAATTAGAAAGTGAATGAATCGAATTTGAATTTTTCTAGTCATAGATCACCTACCACCAATAATAAAAAGTAGTAGAAGAAAGCTTCTTTAATGGGAATTGGTAATTGATATTGATAATCCTTTCGAAAAATTTAAGTAATTGATATTTCAATTTCGATATAAACCGGTTAAAAAAAGTTCTACAGGAAGAAGTGAATGTGTATTACTTTTGTCATTGTAGGCGTGTTGCAACCTTAACCTTTAGGTGAAAAATTTGATAAATTCAAAGATGGTGGAGAAGAGGCATGTTGGCTGGGAAGGGCATCTATGTATCTGCAATTTGTTGATTGCGTCGTTTGAAGAAAACCAACATTTTTTTTTACCATTACATTTTTTCTTCTACGGAGTATTATTTATCTACTTATTTCACAAATGAATTTGAATTTGGTAGAAACTGAAAATTTACAACATTTTCAATATTTTTAATTGTTGTGTATACCCTAAATAAACAAATCTAGATACAACATACATAAATGATATATTGATCTTATAATGATACTATTGAATATCAAATATAATATTTATACTTGACCATATGTTGAAGGATGTAAATATCATAAGCATACCTGATTTTCATTTTGTAATACGCCAATTGTCTTTACATTATGTCACTCATTTGTGTGGGTCACCAATTTGCGTGGGTTCATTACTTAACAATATAGGCACAATGTAAAAAAAGTACCTACAATAATCCTGTTCAAAGCCGGCAGATTCGCGATGAGAAAAAAAAAAAAAAAAAAAACAGAGCATCTCCGGTTGATCCTATACAAGGTGGATCCCTGACGGATCTGTGGCGGATCCCCGACGGATCTGTGGCGGATTCCCGACGGATTCCGTCGGCATTCCACAACTAAAATTCGCCGGCGGATAAATCCGCCGGCGTTTGCATTTCCCGACGCCCGCTTTGCCAACAGAAAGTTGGTCGTTCCGTCGGCGAAACAGGCGTCGAGAAATGCAAACACCGGCGGATACATCCGCGGGCAAATTTTAACTGCGGAATGCCGACAGGAATCCGACGGGAATCCGCCACATGTCCGTCGGGAATTCGCCACAAATCCGTCGAGAATCCATCATGTACAGGATCAGCCGGAGATGCAAGTGATATTCCTGTTTTTTCTTCTTCTTTTTCCGTCGCGAATCTGTGAGCTTTGAACAAGATTCTTGTAGTGGGTTATCTGCAACCAAATGATTAATTTGTTCATAAACACATGTATAGATAAATTTGTCATTCGAAAAATAGTGTTTATTCAAAATTGTGATATAAATAAATTTATATAAATAAAAAATAAAAAAAACTTGTCATTTCGAAAACTTGTCTGTTCAACATTGTTTTGCAATGTGATCTATTGCTTCTCTCTCTTTGTTTGCCTCTCTTTATTATCGCCTCTTTTTGTTTCATGCGCTTTATTATATAAAAAGTTATTACTCTGAGATATATGAAGAACTATTTAGATCTTTTGCAATTATTTAATAGAAACTTTAAGTTAACAGATGAAGAACTGGAACGGAAATTTCAGAGATTTGTAGATGAGGTGGAAAGTCACACCCGTTAGAAACGATTTTAGTGTATGAAATCCTAATTTAAAATAACTACTAAAGAAAAAGAAAAAAGTTGTCACTTCAATTATCTTGCATGAAGAACTATGTTGACACTCTACGCCTCTGAAAGCAAATCTTTTAAGACGGCATTTGCAATATTTTAATGGAGAAAATGAACATATACACCTGTAAATTCTTATGCATTTATTGTCCGAAAAGCGAATATTGAGGAAAAAATATATATAATGTAATGATAAAAATTTGTGCACATTTCCTCTATTTATAGTTTGGAGACACGCCTCTTGGAAAAGATTTCCATGAAACGAAAGGGTGTGAATTCAAAACCAAATCATTTAAAATTAACAAATTGCAAAATTAGAAATTGATTAATAAAATTACAAAAATACCCCTCATACTCTGCTTTTATATATAGATATATAGATTTCAATTTATTAGTTAAATAATAAATAAATAAAACTAAAAATAATTATGCATCCTAATTGAATTAATTAAAGAACAATTGTTAATTAGTACTTACAACATATTACACTAAATCATATTTTATCGAAATTGAAAAAAAAAAATATATATTTCAAGGATACGGTTGGTAAACTCTATATACTGGCGACAGAGGATCCTTACAGCAAACATATTATTATTAATTTTTTTTCTTTTTTTTTTCTTTTCTATTTCTTGTGATTTTATACATGGATTCCTCTCTAGAACAAAGGGTAATCTCACTTAACACGTTTATAAACAAAACAAAACACAGAGACTGAATCAACCTATATTTACATTCAACTTTCAACTGCAAAGTGTACTAATATCAAAACTGAATATCGCCACCACTATCGAGTACTCGAGTCCAAGCTTGCGCTTCTATATATCCTAAACAGCTTCACCTATCTATCTTATATTATATAAAAAAAATATTAATGATTTACAATATACCTAAAACCTTATAATCCATCTACCAACCATAGATCGGATTCTCCACCTGTGGAGGCAGGAGATTCAGATCTTTGCAGTGCTGCATATCATAGTCCCTCGTGCCAGGTGTCGCTCCCGTACACAGCCTAAGGAACTCGTTTCCGGTCAGGCAGTAATGCGCAAACGCCAGTCCTCCATCAACCATTTCGTTTAGATTAGGCAACGACGTTGACTTGGTCATACTATTACTTCTACGCCTACCCAGAGTTTTGTCACGCGGGTTATTCAGAACTTTGTCGAGCTCGGAATATTCCATGAATCTTTGGGTGGCTGCCTCCCACGAGAGCCTGTATCTTTGCTCGGGAGTAAGCGGCTGTGGTTCTTTAGCCATGGCTTCTTTTACTTTGGTGACAAAATCTTCTGGAGTGTTGTATGTCAGGCAGTTTGGGAAAGCTCTGAAAAAATCATTTGAAGGGTGGTCGGAGCAGACGACGAATTTTCCCATTGCAAGGGCCTCAGCTGTAGCAGTGCAGAGGACGTCGCTCACACTAGGATTTATGAAGATTTTGTAACTGCAGAGATAAAATCAAACACTGTTACGGAATTGTGTATTTTTAACAAATTCTACGAATATAATGTAATGAGAACTCGACTTACCCTTGTAGGGAATCATCTGCATGGTCTCTGCCTTTCATGAAGTTGACGTTTAAATCTAGACGTTTGGCAGTGGTCTGAACTTCATGAGCGTCTTCTCCATTGCCGTACACGTCTAAGTTGAAGCCATCGAGGTCCTTTTTCTGCTTCGATAGCAACTCTATCAACTCTTTATAACCTTTTGCCCATACCATCTTGCCTAGGAAATACGCTCCTTTTGAAAAGGTTTGCTCTCCACGCTCCTTTTCTTCTGCTACTTTTTCACCAATCTTCAGGAACTTGGGATTTACACCATGGACATTGCAAACGACGGATTTGGGCAAATCCTGAGTGGCAGCAGAGAGTCGAAGGACCTAGTGTAGAATCATAAAGACAGTTACTACAGAGAAATTAAAACCAGCACATATCAAAGCAAGATTAATAATCGAGAGAAGAACAATACCTTGTGACAGTATGCTCTTACAACCCAATTATTTATGTGTTTGACAAAAAAAGCTTGTAGAGCACCATTCCTCTCCCTCTTGATGTATTCCAAGTAGTTTGTGTGAACAATGCCAACAACGTGGTTGAATTTATCAGTCCAACGTTTACCATGATGGTACCAGTTCAAATGCTCTGGTTCTTCTAGGATTGCAATGTCGGCATCCTTGGATGAAATACATCGAGATGTATCTCCAGTTGGTATGATACTCCGTCTTGCTTGAGAGAACTAAGAAGCAGAGAAAGTGAGAAGTGAGAAAAGGTTTTCCACGTTATACAAGAATCTTTTATAGTATTATAACTACGTATCAAAAAAAATTGGCAGATTTCAGCAGGAAAGATGAAATGTTTATGCATATGATACAAGATTTGATGGAACTACCTTTCCGGGGTAAAACGATATCTTGAAGTCAGCCTTGAAGCCAATCCTTTCTTCAAGCCAGCTACGTATGTAACTTTCCTGTTCCTCAGGCGAGCTAAATGTTAGATTGTTGGGATAAACGAGCTCTTGATCAGATTGACAAAGCCACGGAACCAAAAGTGTGACATTCTGCTTGGCAGATTTTGCTAGATATGCTGCCCGGAACAATGGATTTACAGCAGTTCCTGTCATCCAAGGAAGGCTGGCGGTAGTGACAATAGCCACATGCCTCTTTTGGTCTGAGACATCGCTTTTCCCAAGATCACTCCAAAAGCCACCGTCATAATGATGCCCTGTACTTTGCAGTACACTGGCTACCCTTAAATCTAACTCATCATTAATGTTGTCACTTTCAACAATAGAAGACTCTCCATCAGATAAAGAACGTAGCATAAGCTGGTTTTTCCGTTTGCTGCACAAACTCTCCACTATCTTGTCTGATATGCCTGAAACCAATGTCAAATATTATGAAGTCAACTAACGGTACTGTAGCACAAAATTTTAAACTACAATAGAACAAATTAAAAGCATCGATAATATCCTCATTGTCCAAGTGAAATACTGGGATACAACTGGACTAGGCCACTAGGAGCCATTTATAACCTTGATAATGCCTTATACTAGGTTTTCTATCCACGTGTTGTTTCATAGAGCAAGATGTATACACAAAGGATCCTACTCCCTTAAAGGGAAACAAGTCATATTTCTAATAGCAAGCAGATAATGTTATCTTAAAAGGAATATCCATTTTGTCCATCATTGGCTACCTGGTATCAGTCTATGAACTATTTCCATTATCCAAGAAATTCAAGGCACTGAATCTCATAGATATTCCCAAGGTCAATTGAGTATATAGTGACTAGTGAGAGATCATGAACTATATGATGCCAAATAAAACCAGCTAAACCACCAGGTCGACAAAGAACAGATTCGATAATATAGCAACTTCATCATTTCAAGGTAACAGTATGGGAAGAATATAGCTGCAGTGATCCACATACCTCGACCAATGCCCAGTTGATCCAGAAAGGGGCTAGACTGCCTCACTAGGCATGCCAACAGTTCCGGTACATCAAGGGGTGGGACTTCCTAATCAAAAAAACAGAAAACCGAACAAATTATTGGATGAATGGAATAGTAACTTCACAGACTAAGACATACACAGGAAGAGTCTATCTTGGGGATTTTGTACATAACCTTAATTTTTTTTACTTTTTATATTTACTTGTATCATATGTTAATTGCCCTTCAGTAATAATTGACAAACTTGGTTATTTCAGTGTTTTACATTCATGAATTCCTTCAGTTTCAGCTAGAAAGGCAATGAGTCACAATTATAAAAATACATCTTCGAATCTCAAAAGACCATGCATGTGTAGAATAGTACACTAACCTTTGACTGATTAGGATCCTTGCATATTGATTTCTGCAAAAAAACAATTTGGAAGAGAAAATAATAAAAGATCAGCATGGTGTATCTAAGTAACTAAATGCCAAGCATGGTACTAGCCAGTACCCTAGGAAAACAATAGGAGAAGCGAGAAAAAGTTGTTCCATGGAAGTATTCATGAAAAATTTGACATACAAAGAGATAACCGTGCCCAAGATTTTCAAAGGAATAGAACGATCAAGACTGCTTATGTGCAGGCGCCAACAATAGTGGCAGGTCAGGAATTTCTCTTTTAATGATTTGTTCTCTTAATTCAATGCATTCTTACATTTTCTTTCTCCGATTTGTATATGATTCTCTAGCAATAACAACGATTCATTACTGTAATAGGTAAGTATATGCCTGCTAGGCTGCTACATCCAACAAACTACGATGAAACGTTACCTTCCCTCAGAAACAAGCCCTCTTATTTTAATCCAGGAATCTCCCATACGTTTGCACTTTTATCTAAGGAGAATTAGCATACACATAACTAAACTACAATTTTATCCCTACAAATTAGTCTAAGACAACACATTAGTCCCTCAAAAAATCAGATCACTATTCTGCAGTCTAAACGTATCATAACTTAGGCTAAAAAACTTCTGCACAAGTTCTTGAAAATTGAGCTAACCCAAGGGAAAATTCATAAACAAAATTCTGGTAGAAAGAAAAGGGAAATTCGTACCAGGCTCGACTTGAACTTCTCGACGAACTCACTATTCTTAATCCCCTCCAAAATTTCACTGGAGCTCTTCTGCTCCAGTTCCCTCAGCCTCGACTTGAACGTCCGTATCGGCTCCCAGAATTCCCCGAATTGCCCCTCCTTATACCTCACACCCCTCCACTTCCTCAACGTCTCTCCCTCATCCTCCTCGTCCTCGTCTTCCCCCACCTCCGCCACAATCGCGCTCTTAATCGCGGAGAAACTGATCTTAATCTGCGGCTTCGGGTAGAACTTGAAATCCGGCGAGGAATACGCCCTCCGGATTTCCGACAGCTTCGGCTGAAGCTTCTTCACGAAGTCGATCTCCACCGGCGGAGCGGGGTTGAGAGTGGCGGAGGCGGTGATCGTGGGGACACTGAAGGGCGATCTCGAGGCCGAATTGAGGAAATTCTCGAGCTCCTTGTCGGCTAGGTTTTTGAAGGAGTTGGCGCGGTTCTTGAGCAGCTGGAGATCGGCGTCGGCCGAAGAGCGCACCTCGCGCCACCCCTTCGATATGAAGGAGAAGGCCTTCTCCGCCGTCACGACCGAGCCGGACGTCCCCGCCGTCGCGGAGACCGACCGCGCCTCCGGCGGCTTGAAATTCATGCTCTCTTCACTACTTTTCGCTACGAATTCCGCGTGAAATCTAGGTTTGAACAGAAATTTTCCGATTGAAGGAAGGGAGGAAGAATGCGAATGGCGAAGGAGAAGTGTGTGGGAATTTAACGGCTAAGATTACGGTATGTTTATTGCGTATGGAGACTATACGAATGTGCTAGCGTTAGATGACAAAAAAGAAAAAGTGGAGATTTTTTTTAATTGGGTTAAAATTCCGAGGAAGACGCAGTGACAAGTCGGATGCCACGTGGGATGAGACTTGCTGCTTGATTGGAACTGGGTGAGATGTGGTGACGTGGATGTGTCTCACGTGATTATGAAATATGATGGGAGATTAGACATAATAAAAACATTCATTTTATGAAAAAAAAATAGACGGTTGTCAATTTATCTAAAGGCTTATTTATATTTAAAAGATTGTTTGAAAAATCCTTAAAACAAAAAAATAAATAGGGTTTGGAAGATTGTGTAGTTGGCAAAATCGCTTTCAAGACATATTTTGTTATAGGAGAAAATTATGAGAGAAATTACGGTAATAAATTTGCATTTATAGTTAGATGAGAAAAAATGTGAAATATATCAAACAAATAATGCAATTTATTGTATTTCTCAAAACGAAAATTATTCTATAAAGACAAGAAGATGACATTGTCAAATGATATGATTCTCAGTTGAATTTAACATGTGATGATCGGTTAAAGATCTTCTTAAAAAAGAATAAATCAGTACGAGTCAGTTGCATAATTTATTGATCGTCATAGATTCGATATTGTTGGCATATTTAATAAGTAGTTACTATAAATCAAGAAAAATATTTGACCTAGTATTTAAATATAAATCAAGAATAAATTTACATACTATTGTAACTGTTTCCCGTTATATTTTAAAAGGTTATGCTCAAAACACAACTCGAAAAACTTAACAAACTAGCTAACTAAGAAATTTCTTAAGTCGTTTTTCAAAAGGGAAATCATGAAATTCCGTGCATGGCTTTATGTACTTCATTTCCTCTCATCTAAAAGACAAAAACTTATGTCAGCCGGAGGCACCGTGTGGTCGGGCCCAAAGTGTCAATCTTTATACAGAAAAGTGTCAATCTATATGAATAAAAGTGTCAATCTTTAACATAATTATTTTACGAATAAAATGACAATTTTTAAAAGTGTCAATCTTTATACAAAAAAGTGTCAATCTATATGAATAAAAGTGTCATTGTTTTAGCCCGGCCGCACGATGCCTCCGGCTGACCCAAGTGTGTCCCAATGACAATTAATTTACTTATTTATAATACTACTGTATAATAAAAATATATATAAACTTTTTTGTGGTGGTTGTGAAACTTTCTTGTGAACCAACAAACTCACTACAACTGTCTAGTTGTCTTCGCCTTTGCCCATTCCACTCCATTCGTGTACACAGTGGTCGACTAGCCGTGATTTTTTAAGTTTTGGTGCCAAAAAAAATAAAAATAAAAATTAGTCTATTTTTCCACAATGTGATCAACTAGGGATCTATAGCCATACCTATGAATATTGAATACATCGAAAATTCTAAGCCTTTCTTTGTCTAATTTAATTTCTACTTAGGTATTATGACAAAATTACCAACTACTTAGGTATTGTAGCCCATCTTAATCACACGATACTTACATTAGCATTATCCAATAATTATCCACAAGCTACTATACTTTCATAAGTATAAAAAAGTATAAATTATGAAAAACTCACCTCAATAGTTGCGCAATAAACTGATTTTTTTTTCTTCATATATTCCTTTTATTTTACGTAAAGGAAACACTATTTTCTGCTAAGCACAAAATTCGTGTCTCGTAACGTATACACCCTTTATATTGAATCTTTTAATTTTAAAAGTCACATATCTAAGATTATAAGCATTTGTGAAAGTCAAAATCGAACACAAAATTACTATATAAGTCAGTCAATTGGATGAGAGTAGTTTAAGTTTATCTAAATTAATAATATAGTACTGTAATTATTTATTATCGACTGCTAAATAATAATAATTCTTTCAATAATGTGGAAATGCTGCGATTCTTGTACTACCTTCATCCCATTATATTAGAGCTAATTTGACTTGCATAGAAACCAATGAATGAGAGGATATGTGGCTATAATTAATTATAAAAAAATATAGTTAATTGTAGCCAAATATTTTTGTCATTTTAGGAAAGAACTCTAATATAATGGGACGGACCAAAACAAAAATAAACTCTAATATAACGGGATTGATGTAGTATTAATTAAACAATAAGATAATTAAGATTATGATTTTACATGGGGTTCACTAAATTATGTTTTCAGCCGACGATATAAGGATAGAGAAAATAAAATAAAATAAAAATAAAAAAAGAAAGAAAGAGAGGATATTCGCTTCCCTAGAATATTCTGCAACCTTCATACACTCACCAATGAATAGCCGCCACCTGTCATGGGCCCAAGCATATGTCACCTCTGGTCAAATGACAAACAAAAGACAAGGTGGTATTTAATTTAACTGATTTTCATTATCAAACATAGTCAAAATCAAATTTATTTATTAGTATTTTAATTGCCTTAAAAAAAAAGAAAAATATTACTCCCTCCATTTCGTTTAAATTGGCTCATTTCTTTTTTGTCTTTTTTGGCACGCTTTTCCACGCTTCAAAACGATGGGTTTTAAAATGGATTTTTGAAGAATTCTTTCTTTTACGGGATACTACGACTATCGTAGTATCCCGTAAAAGAAAGAATTCTTCAAAAATCCATTTTAAAACCCATCGTTTTGAAGCGTGGAAAAGCGTGCCAAAAAAGGCAAAAAAGAAATGAGCCAATTTAAACGAAATGGAGGGAGTATTAGTATGCATCACATTTTCTGGACAAGAACTGCACGATATGAGGAGGTTTGTGTGGGACTCGAGAAAAACTCAACTTCCCCACAATATTATGACAACATCATTATTGATTTTTAAAGTATTAGTGTAATAATTTTATCCATTTTATGATGAAAATAATAGAGCTAATGTGGAGATGGAGACATGGTGAGTTTTTGTAACGCCCCGACTCAAAAAAGATTAGGGCGCTACCAAACGCACACGAAAGAAGAAAAACTCAAAAATTACAATAATAAAATTTCCAAACATTGTACCTATTTTTCTCATATCGAAAAATGATATTGAAAATATATTTCCTTTATAAATAATTTAAATCGATACACAAAAAAAAAACACTTATTAGTAAATTGACAATGAGAAAATAGATCGACTAGTCAACCTTAATATTTTAAAAAGGCTTCCAATAACAAAGACGAGTCAAACAACAAATTTAAAATATTTATTTATTGAAGACTCGTCAAAATATGACCATATTACATATAAATTTATATCATACAAGGTATGACATTATCCATAAAGTTGTTTCGATATTATTGAATATAGCGGAAGCATAATCTTTTCATATAATTGACCACTTGAAAAATATATGACTACAAGTAACTATTCAGGGTCAAAACTTGAAGAAAGAGGTCTATAGGCCCACGTCTTCCACCAGCTCTCGCCTTTTAATTACCTGAAAATATTTAAAAGTATTTGGGCTGAGTGTTTGAACACTCAGTGGGCATTGCCATACAATTTTCGTCCATAAAATATCCATAGCAAGAAATCATGTTTGGCCATTCGTAAAATAACTGTAAGCTCATACTGTAGTGGAGACAGACCATATGTGATCACATAAACTATATTCTGTAAACTGTATTCGGAATTCCTCTGTACAGGTCATTGTCAAATCCACATGAACAGTAAAATCAACACGTAATTCAATAATGGACGGAATATTGTAAAACATATTTCATAAATTTTGATAAGTAAAAACCCACCTCGTAACTGGAATAATGGCGTAACTGGTAGCGAACTCGTACGGTGGTTCTAAGTCTGACGTCTTGAAATGGAATCTACAGTAAAATATCTAATTTTAACATCGTTATTTATGTGGGAACTAACAGTACATCATGGTAAACATATGCCTTGAATCTTGGCCAATCCATCAAGCCGTCAAATTTCTTTAATTAAGAATGGTGCTATGATCCGTACGTATAAATCTATATTTAATTACATATGCTTAATTAGTGGAAGAATTGAATATATTTATGTATTCAGGTTTAGTTTAGGTAAATTCCACTTCCATCATCATATAATATCTTAATAGAGGCATGTATCTTGAATCCATACTTGTATTATGTACAAGAAGCAATCATTTTAATTATATAGAAATGTCCAACTTAAGAATTGATTTAATAGCTTACAAAAACTAGCAATTTAGATTCGCTATCCCGTGTGTAGGTCCCGATAAGTATTCATTGGTGTATGGGGGGGGGGGAATACACCAATTAGCCAACAGTTTTGACTTTTCAAAACAATTTGATCTTACTGAGTCGTCACTCAGTTTATCAGAGCAATTTAGTTTTTCCAGCTCAATCAGTAAACTGCTAAGCTAGCAAAACTAACCTGCGTGCGGAAGTTTGGTGGAAAGGTTGGCTAACAATTTTCAATGACAGTTTTCAAAGACAGTTTTCAATGACTGTGCTCAAAGACAGTTTTCAAAGACAGTGCTCATGCAAGACAGGTTACTATAGTGCAGGCTGTGAGCATGCAAACTGTGTAAATAAAGATGTAAAGATAAATAGCAAGAGAGAGAAACACAAGGAGTTTTTATTGTGGTTCGGAGTAAACAGCTCCTACGTCCATGCCAGATCCCGTCGAATCTGTAATCCCTTAACTTGAGATTTTCACTCCTTTTAACACTGGTGGAGGTCCAGTCCAAATTCAAGTCTTTCTCTTAGACTGAATCTAGCACGTTTCTAGAGTCGTATCTCTTCTTACTTACATACAATCTTACATACAAACTTACTAACACTAAATGACTAGTGCTACTATCCAAACTTGAAAGCTGTGAATAGCTATCGTCGTAAGGAATACAACTCAATCAACTACACTAGTTTTTCAACTTTGATGGTAGTGAGAGTGTGTGTGATGTGTTCTAGTAAGACCGATTCCAGGTAGATCAGAAATCTACAATGATCAACACTTGGGAAAACTCTAGTAATTTCGAGTGTTGATTTGAATAATTTCAGCTTGAGATTTCTGCAGTGCTTTAGCTTGTGTGTTGATTTTCCCGTAACTTCAATCTGGAATGAGTTGAGGTATTTATAGAGAAGCATTTGAAATAGAGACGTTGGAAGTGTGTCAGGATTTGCAGATTCCGTACACTGACACAATTCTTGTCGTTGAGTGAGAGCAGGTTTCATAACCATAGCTCAGGTTGGCCTTCACAGGTTGAGCTTCCTATACCTCGAACTGTCTTCAGTCTTCTGTAACCTTCGTGTGAAATCTTTGAGTATGTTAAGAGCAGGTTACATAGACAGATTACATAATGGAACAGTATGACAGGTTTGAGTAGATTAGGTACAGGTTGCACTTCCAACCTTGACCTTTACATGAGCAACCTGTCCGAGTAAAGCTTGACTGATCCAAACACGGAGACCAGCCTGTTCCACTCAAAAACTTATATCTAAGTGTGGTTTCTAATAACATTATCAAAACTCAGTTTCAAAGGGTTCCTAACAATTTCCCCCTTTTTGATAACGCCGAAACCCACACTTTACATTTTTGCTTAGAAGTGTTGAAAGGTTTGATGTCCAGCCAACTGCATATCAGAAAATGTTGGAGAGTTTAAAGTATAATATGCGAAGGCCTGGATAAAGAGAGATTGTCGTCAGGAACAAAAAAATGATCATTTTTCATTTATAGTATCAACCGAATTGATATTCACAGATTACAGAGTTGATACATAAAATAAATGAAAACGATCAGGTTACTTCCTCACAGTCTTGAACCTTTCTTCAGCTATCTTGTCCAAGCTTACAGTTCCCATGGCAGCGTATATACTGTCGCGAATCAACCTGTACTCATCGCAGCTTGTGGTCTTGCAGCCATACTGAGCTACGATACTCCTAATGAATGTATTGATTTGGTTGAAGTCTGGAGTGTCAGTGCCACAGACAGTGGGAGGTTGGAAGGTCTCTATCTTTGGCGGATTGAGTGTGACCTTCTCCTTTGCAGCTTTCTCCCTGACTCTCTTTATGAATTCGCGATCTGGGAAAGTCTGCAGCCAGTTGTGGAAGGCTGTCTTGGTAGCACCAGTATAACGAGCATCAATTTGCAACCAATAGTGATGCAAAATGAACTGGTTTAGAAACTCGTCCCACAGAGGCTGATCTTCCACTGGTAGCCAATATGTTGGCTCTCTTTTGTCTGCTTGTTTCTTGCAGCTTTCAAGACCTTTGAAGCTTGCCACGCGAGCTTTGTCCCTTGCCCTATGTTTCTTCAGATCTTCTAGAAACAGCTTCTGCTTGCCTTCATTCTTGCAGTCTTCTGCGGTATATCCAGCTTCTGCCATCATTCGGATGACGGTGGCTTCACCCTGTGCTTTTTCTTGTTCAGACAGCTTGGCGGCAGTAGGTTGAGGGGCAGTTGTCATGGGCTGAGTGGCTGCAGTTGGCATCACAGGTTGGGAAGAGCGACCTGTGCCTCTGCTTTGAACAGGTTGAGTAGCCTGTTTCTCCTTTCCTTTCCCTTTTGCAGTAATGCATTTGCCTTTCCCTTCCCCCTTTTCAGCATTATCGTCGATTAGGTTTTGAACAAGGGTGTTGAGAGAGGCTTGCTCGTCGGAAAGTAAGGATAGGTCTGTGCAGATCTTTTCCTTGAACTGCAGGAGGGAGTTGATGTTCCCTTGCATCTCCTCCTCTTTCTTCAATGAGCTTGAAGTGGTTTGAGTGAGCTTCATAGTGAGGTCGTGTACGAGCTGATTGAGTTGCTCAAACTCAAAGTTCAAGCCATCGATGGAAGACTGGGAGGCGACCTTCAATTTAGACAGCTGGTGCGGAAGCAGCTTATCTGTCTCAGCTCTCAGTTGGGTTGAGATGAAGGTTGCGAACTGGCATGCCACAGTTTCCTTAATGACTTTTGGCATCTCCTCCTTGATATTGGACAGCATGGCGGACGCAGCTTTGTCCATTGCTTCAATTTGATTGGCAATCTTCTGGTGCTCTTCTACCTCTGTTGCCTTCACCTTGGCAACCTCCTCAGTGATGAATTTCTGTAAGTCCTCTTGCATCACAGTGAGAGGAGTGCCAGTGGTTGCGACAGATTAGACAGGTACACGATCATGATCGGACTCTGTGTCTTCGCTGTTCCGGGTGGGAGAGGGAATGGGACTGAAATCTTCATCCTCCGGAAACCTGAAATTATAGGAGCTGCGATCATTAGTGTAAAAAGGTTTCAGGTCCAAATTGAGAGCCTTGACCTCTCTCTTCATCCTAGAGAGGACGAACTTCTTGAAGCAGTCGCGGGCTTCAGAATGGAAGCATAACCGAAATACTTCCCAAGTGTGTGCTCTTCAATCTCCAGCTGTTCGATGGGAGAAATTAGGAATATTGACTTTAAGTCACAGTAAGACTTGTCCTTCCCATCGAGCAACGTTCGCAGTCTGTACGCCATCTACCTGGTCTCCGGTGTTAGATCAATTCCGGGAAAAGACTCCATGACCATCTTTTCAGCATTGATTTCGATGGAGTTGACCAGCATGGCAGCTGCAGTTTTCACAGGATCTTCCTGTACATCATCATTGTCGGAAGATAGGATGATGTTGATGTCAAGCTCTGGAGGGGAGCTAGTGATGATGAGAGGTTCCACCGGACTGCTGGTGGACAATAATTGTAGAGTCGGGATTTTCTTCCTCGAAATCTGTGTCGTCTGCAGGTTGGGACACAGATGGACTCTGGCCAGCTTTCTCCAGAACCTGTGCTTCGAAGGTTTGGCTAATAGAAGGAATGGGTATGGAAACCTGTGCGGCGATCTGTTCGGTGATATCTTTATGTGAGGGGAAGATTGGGCGAGCAGGTTGGGGCTGCACTTCCATCTCAGCAAACTCTATATACAACCTGCGTGAGATAGGAGTCGGAGATTTAATCCTCACAGACTTGGCAGGTCTGTCAAGCAGTTTGCTGGGGATGAGCTGCCTCTTCTTCTTGTTGTCTCTCTGAACTGGAGGTACCCAGGCTGGGTTGGACCTTCCCATCTCATACAGATAGGGTTTGACGGAGTCGTCATACTTGGCGAAAACTGTGTTGTCGATGCCAATTATGAGTTCGAGCTGCTTCTGGTCCTTGGGGACCTTTTCTTTGTTGAAGGGCGTCCTTCCATTCCAGTGAAGGTCGGGGTGGAGACCTTGAATCAGGGAACAGATCTTGGTGCCCAGCCGCAAGTTTCGGGCAACTCGGAATTCAGTTAGCTCATCGCCTTCGAAAGTGATCGAGAGCTGCTTGATCTCTTCATTTATAAGCTCGAGAAGAAATCTGGCCCAGTTCACGTCCAGACCTTGCACGATTGCAGTCATCACTCTGAATTTTGCTGGAGTGACAGCGTCGTGGTTACCAGAGTAACCAAGAAAGACCTTGTGAACAAAGTCGAAGAGAACTCTGTATGCAGGTCGCAGCAGAGGTCGCGAGAACCTCTTGCCATCGTATTTCTCTACAGGTTGCATCTGAGCTTTCTGATACACAGTTTCCAAATCTGCATCAGGAACCTCCAATATGAGACCTGAGGTCTTGTGATATAGAATTTCGACAGATCCCGAATCTGCAATTTCGTAGGTTCGAGAGATGAGCGGCAGAATGGGAATAGGCTCATCGGGCTGGTTGGGCATCGGAAGATGGAAGGCGGCAGAGTCTACATCCTCCGTGCAAAAATATGAGAGAATGAACATGGCTACTTGTTGCGGAAGCCAAAATTTGGGCTCGTGAGAGATAATTTTGTAGAACCCTTCCGCAGCTTTGATCGAGACCGGCGTAGCCGTAGGTAGAGAAATTTGTAGAGGGCTCCGTGAGAATATACTGCTGCATGTATTGAATCTTCTGTTCCGTGGTTGTAGGAAGATTGTAAGAAGTGGATTCTCCTGCCATTGCGAAAAAGTATTAGCGAACTTAGAGTTTCGAATTTTGAAAGGAAGAAGTTACAGAAAAATGGCGGAAGAATACAGAATTCGTGTGAGGAAGACGATGCACAGTTATGTGAGTATATATAGAAGATAAGATGGGCGGTTGAGATTGAGGTAAGTCAACCGTTCAACGGATATGATTAAAACCCTAGAAATCCGTGAGGTAGTGGGTGCGTGGGGAGGTTTGTGAAGCCTACTCGCACGACCCCTACACTCAACCGTCGCCTCGCATTTAATGCGAATTTGACACTGTGCATGCGCTTTTTGACATACATGGAAAGTGAAGTGCGAATGTTAAGTAATGTGTCAGAATATCCTTAACATTGATTTCAATAAATAACAAAACACATGCTTCAATAAATAAAAATGATTGATGAGGCATAATTCAAAAACATGGAGACTGATACAGGTCGTCCATGACACTTCCCTATGCAAGTTGTGACTTATTCACAGTTTCTGATCTCGCAGTTTCCTCATTTTCTGAACTCGCAGTTTCCTCAGTTTCTGATCTCGCAGTTTCCTCCTAGCTGGACTGTCATTTGTCCACCACGAACTGCCCATGTGCATCCTTTTCACCAATGTGAGCTTTGATGAACTCCCACAACTTGGCATTCTCAGCTTGCAGAGCTGCAACCTTTTCATCAATATACAACTTATTTTCCAGCTCCAACAGGTTAAGCTTACGATGCATTTTAAGGAATTCAGCATTGAAGAAGGATAACATCTTGTCAACTGCACTTGAGCTGTTGAAAGAGGATGAAGGAGCTGCGGAGTTGGAGCTGCGGAGCCTAGGGCCTGGTCCTGAACTTTGGACGGGGAGGCTGGAGTGGACTTGTCGCCAGCAGGTTCCACATCAACCTGTGGAGGGGCAGGCTGCGTTGCACTAGCAGGTTTGGAATCTGCCTCCACGAAGGTCACTACTGCAGATCGAGTGGTGCGTTTTTGTGAGAGCGCAGACTGCAGATCCGTCATCTTCCTTTTTCCTTTTTTGACTTTCTCAGCATGTTCACGGTTTTCTTCTTCATTCTTACTGTCATCTTCACTTTTATCTTCATCTTCCTTTGAATCGCGCATCTCTGTGAGCAAACGCTTGGCTACACCGCTTGCTTTGTTGATCTTGTGTGGCAGAATGCCAATTATCATAATCAACTGGTTGCAGGTGTGAGGAACCAGCTTGTCCTCAGGAAATCCGGTGCAGACAGGCCACATTCGATTTGTGAGTGTTCTCTGCAGGATGATGGAGAGCTTGGTGCCATGACGAAGTTGCGTGTTGGCCTTGATCCTTGCAGGTTGCTCCGCGGCCTCTTTGATGAACAGGTTGACTAGCACCCTGGCTCAGTTAACATCTAACTGCTTCACCACAGCAGTCAGCAATTTGAACTTCAACAGAGTGACAGCTTCATTCGAGCCTAGATACAAAAAGAACACGTTATGGACGAACTCGAAGAGGAATCTGTACTCAGACTTCAAGTCGTGGCGGTTGAAGGTTTTCTGATCGTAAATCTTCTTGGGCTCGAACAGAGCTTGCTGATACACGTCATTGACAGCATCCATGGGCACATCATCAATTGTCGTGATAGCCCCTGCATCCGTCAATCTGTAGGTCTGAAGGACGAGTGGAAGAAGATGACGCCGTTCTTCTTCATCGTTGACTAGAAAAGTCGCCGTCGCGGGATCTCTGGCCATTGATTCCAAAGAACACAGCAAATAGGCAACATTCATCGGTAGCGTCACTCGCGGATGTTGAGTGATGATATTGAAGAAACCATCACATTGGGTGATAGTAGAGCCGGCCATCGGAACCGGAACCGGCGAACCGAACCGGAACCGAACGGTGAAGTCCGGTCAGTTTCCGGAACCGGAACCGGCGGTTCGAACCGGCTTAGAAACCGGCGAACCGGGATTTTTTTTTTATATTTTTTTTAATTTTTAATTTCTAGATTTTATTTGTATGTGTATAAATTTCATACTAATTATTTGATCTATCATTTTATTAGTATACAACTATACATCCATTTTAATGAATTCTTAATGTACAAATTATAAAATGAAAGAGATTTTTCATTGTTAAGTTATAATTCAAATTGAAAAAAAGTACAAATGAATAAAACTACATACATATGTGATTTCTATTCATTCAAAGTTAAAATATAGTAGCCTAGTGATGTTGTGCACTTGTGAGTTGTGATAATGTCAAAACTTTAAATTTAAATATTTAAACAAAAAATCAAATCATATAAAAATGACAAAATATTCAATTAACAATGTCACATGATGATGATGAATTGAAGATGACAAAATATACAATTTAGTGATTTACATAAAGATAATAAATTATCCAATTCATGAAGAAGACAAGATGAAGTGTCAATTTTGTAATTTTTCATTCCAATTAATAATGAATTAATGATAACATGTTAAATTTGAATGAACATTGCATATTTAATTATCAATTCATAATTTCATATCATATGAAATATTTTTTTTTAATCATGTATTAATATTATTTATAACAAAAATTAAAATAAAAAAAATGAAGCGTGGAACCGCCTGTTCCACCGGTTCCGAACCGGCGAACCGGGTGGAACCGGGGAACCGTGGAACCGGCACGGGTGGAGCAGCATGGCAGAGGCGGCAGAGCAGGCTGAGCAGCCCATGCTCCATTAAATTTTTTTATTTTTATTATTTTTTTTATTAATTCAAATTCAAATTTAAAAATTTCCCCCCAATACTCCCACAATCTACACCTATAAATACCCCCCTATATCAAACCATTTCTTCACACCTTCAACTCTCAATCTCTCATCTCATCTCTATCATCATCTCTCAAGCTCTCAAGCTCTCAATCTCTCAAGCTTTCATACTTTGATTTGATATACTTTCAAGCTTTCATTTTTATCATCTCCATTCTCTACCCTCACTCACACTTCATTTTTTATACTCTTTAGCATACTTTATTTTTTCATCTCCATTCTCCACCCTCACTCACACTCTCAAGCTTTCATTTTTATCATCATCATGAAAAGATTATTTGGTCGTGGATCCGGAAATTCCTCTGGAGCTGACAAAGGCAAGGGTAAGGCGACCCAACAACCCCAACGTATTTCTCGAAGAGCCCCTCGAAAAGGTGTTGTCATCCATGAACAAAATCAAGAAAATGAATACTACTCTCCCTACACTTCCTCTCCAACAGATTTCGGGGGGTACGGCACCCCGACTCGTGAAGATACGCCGTACGATTCTCCACCGTTTGACTTCGAGCAAATCAAAAACGACGCCCGTCTAGCTCGGGAAATGGAGGCGGAGGAACAAGCTCGAGATCGAGCAAGGGGTCATTTCCATGCCGATGAGGTCAACCTCGACGAAGAAGATAAATGGACGAGCAAGGCGATGGCGGTCTAGGTGCGGATCAACCTCAACACGAAGAGCCGGAGCCGCAACAAGAAGGAGATGCTGAAATTCCCGGCTCGGAGATATTCAAAATTTGGTTCAAGAAGGTGAAATTTGCTGGAAAAGATGGCGGTGCGGATTATATGAAGGCATGTTGTAATTTCTGCGATAAGAGGTACGCATGGAGAACCGGATGAGGATATGGTACCTTGAGAAAGCATGTTAGAACAAAGCACCTGGCTAAGGAAAATGCTTGCGGACAACCTCTCCAACAAACACAGCTTGCCACGGCGGGAGGTACATCTAACCTTTCTTTATTTAAGTATAATGATACAGTCGCTAGAGAGGTAATGGCTAAGTTTGTTGCAACCGAGTCACTTGCATTTCAATTTGCTGATAGTTTGCGTTTTGAACATACAATGAAAACTGGTTACAACCCTCTTTCTAAAAAAATTTCTCGATCTACTATGACTAGAACCATTATGAAACTCTCTCTTAGGTATAAGAAGGCTCTTAGAGACATGTTTACGAAATTTCCTTACCGAGTTTCCATATGTTCTGATATTTGGTCATGTGCATGGCAGCAAAATTCATATCTTGGCATCACAGTGCATTGGGTCGATCAAAACTGGGTTTTATGCAAAAGAATTTTGTGTTTTAGAAAATTCAATTGTGCACACACTGCAACAAACATTGCACTCTGCATTATTAAAGTTTTACAACAATTCAATATCCTTACATAAAAAATTTCAATCGGTTTTGATAATGCAACCGCGAATACCGCAAGTGTCCCCGAACTCATCGCTGCATGTAATCCCTCTTTGGCTGGAAAATATTTTCATACACGTTGCATTTGTCATATTTTTAATCTTTGTGTTCAAGATGGTCTTAAACTGCTCGAGAAGTCTATAGAGCCCATTAGGAAAGCTGTCCAAATGCTTCGAGATAAAATCAAACTCCATAGGGCCTAGGTGAAGTTCATTAAATCTAGGAGGGGTCATAGTAAAAGCTTCAATGTAGATGTCTGCACTAGATGGAACTCAACCTATGACATGCTTAGGGACACCGGAAAGTATAAAGAGGATTTGTGTGCTTTTTTTCAAGTTGAGGTTTCAAATCACATACTTTTAGAGTCTTATTGGGGGGATTGTGAGAAAGTGACTTCATTGTTAGAAGATTTTCATACTGCCACTAAGGATCTTTCCGGTGTTTATTATCCTACTTCTCCTCGTGTACTATATCATTTTGCCATTATAGCAGTTAAGTTTGAACAACTCAGCCATATTTCTGATCTCAATGCTACCGTTTCTAAGATGATATTGAAATGGTTAAAGTACTTCTTTGTCATACCCGACGTCTTCTTAGTAGCAGCCATCTTGAACCCTAGTCTTAAGCTTGATGGCGTCACCACACTCTTAGATTTCTACTACAACGCCTTAGGTGAAATGAGATTCGCAAATGCACCGGGTACGGAAGGGTTAGAATTGCCTAGCCTTGATCTTGTTAAAACGAACCTAGATCAATCTCTTAGGTACCTATATAATGACTTCGTAGAAAAGTATGGGGGGAGTGTTGGGAGTTCTGCTTCTTCTGCCTGTAGTAGTAGACCTAGGCCCCCTTTTGATTTAGGAATTACTGGTGATAGTCAACGAGCTCGACAACTCCAAAGTTTCTTCAAAAACATCGGCTCAGGTTCGTTCTCTCAAGGTGATGAACTTTCTATGTATTTAAATGAACCTAGAACTGCCGAACTAACAAGTGCAGGTTCCAAAGAGTCCGATTTATTGAATTGGTGGATGAAAAGATCAGCACAATATCCAATCCTCTCAATTATGGCTCGAGAAGTCTTTGTCGTTCCTGCCTCAACGGTGTCGGTCGAGCAAGCATTTAGCAGCGGAGGATACACACTCGACGAAAGACGTTCGACAATGGCTCCAAAGAATCTCGAGGCACAAGTATTGCTTAAAGACTACGCCTTAGCCGAGATGCGAGAGCAAGAGAACAAATGGGAGGAGGTCTTTCAAGATGATCCACTAAGCACCACGGACACCGGAACTGACACCGACACCTCTCAAGTAGAAACTGACGAGTTCGACGATGATTTTGATTTCGATAACATGTAAATGTAATCTTTTTGACCGTCAAATCTTAGACGAGTACTCTTTTTCCTCATTGAGGTTTTAACGAGGCTCGACCTTTGAAATCAAAATGTGATCTTCAAAGGTAAGTTAAGTAAATAAAAAAAATTGAATAATCGTCTTATTTGTTATATTTCCAATTTTTTTACAAATTTCTTTTACGGTTTTCGATTATAATGCTCTTACAATTAAACTTGAAACAATATAAATGAAGTTTGAAAAAAAAAAAAAAAAACCGGGAACCGGAACCGGGGGACGGGAGGAACCGTCGGAACCGGCGGTGCGGTTCTGGTTCCTCCCGGGTGGAACCGGAACCGTGACCGGCTCTAGGTGATAGCTTCAATCATCGGATCCAGGCCTCTGTATCCATACTGGTCTAGCACAACAACTTTCTCAAAGAAAATGAGAGGGGTTGCTTTCTTCACTTGATCACTTAGTGAATCTGTAGACATTTTTGCAGAGAAGGTAAGGAATGATTACGAATTTGTGATTATTGAAGAAGAGAGAAAGAAATTTTGAAACTTGATTTCAAAGGATTTCAAGAAACGCGTAAGGATTTCAAGCGATTCTCTCTATTTATAGAATCTTCTCCAACGGTTAAGATTTTATTAATAAATCTCAACGGCGGGTGAGTTTCACGCGCTTCAGAGAAAGTGAGTTTCACGCGCTTCTTCTCTCTCTTTTTTTCTTTCTTAGATTGACAGAAATCCCTTGATTTTCGTGAAAACATTTTTCAAATACTTAACAGTAAAAAGATTTAGAAAAGATTTTTGAAAGGATAAATAAGGAGTGGAAATAATAAATTCTGCTAAGAATTAAATGGAGAGTGATACGACATCTCCAGTTCCCCCTTAAAGGTTGCCCAGTAATTTTGACTTTCAACGCAGTTTGTGTCCTCAAGCTGCGTGTCGCCGAACTGCTTCTATTGAGCTGCAGTTTCCAAGTCAGTCTTCTCTTGGCTGACCTGCTCTAGCGAACTGCTTTTGTTGGCGTGCAGTTTCCAAGTCAGTCTGCTCTTTGCTGACCTGCACTAGCGAACTGCTTTTGTTGGCGTGCAGTTTCCAAGTCAGTCTGCTCTTGGCTGACGCGAACTGCTTTCATTTTCTGACTTAACTTAGGTTGTGTATCCATTCTGAGCATTCCAAGCTTTCCACATTGCATATTGAATCTCTCTTCCATGAGAGGTTTCGTTAGAATATCAGCTCTTTGAATGTCAGTGTGAATTTTCTCAACTGTTATATCTTGTTTTTCCACATGATCTCTGATGAAGTGATGCCTTATATCAATGTGCTTGCATCTAGTGAGGTAGACAGGATTCACAGTGAGTGCTATGGCACTTGTGTTGTCACAAAAGATGGGAACTTTCCGAACCGTGACTCCATAATCTTTGAGTTGTTGTTTCAACCAAAGAATATGCGCACAACAGCTTCCTGTTGCCATGTACTCAGCTTTTGTTGTTGAAGTAGCAACTGAAGTTTGCTTCTTTGAAAACCAAGATATTAACTTGCTTCCAAGAAACTGACAAGTCCCTGAGGTGGACTTTCTATCCAGTTTGCATCCTCCATAATCTGCATCTGCATAGCCAGTTAGTTCAAAATTATCATCACAAGGGTACCATAATCCGAAGTTTACAGTTCCCTTGACATATCTAAGGATTTTCTTAGCGGCTTCTAGATGAGATTCCTTTGGATTAGCTTGATACCGGCACATATTCCAATTGCAAAAGAAATACTCCCTCCGTCCCCCTTCAATTGTCCAGTTTGACTTATTGACTTTTTGGCACGCATTTCCACCGAGCCGGGAAATGAGTTATAAAATATAATTTTGAAGTATTGTTTCTTTTACGGGATACTATGACACTCATAGTATCCCGTAAAAGAAATAATACTTCAAAATTATATTTTATAACTCGTTTCCCGGCTCGGTGGAAATGCGTGCCAAAAAGTCAATAAGTCAAACTGGACAATTGAAGGGGGACAGAGGGAGTATCAGGTCGACTTGCAGTAAGATAAAGTAAAAAACTAATAATTCCCCTATACAAAGTTATGCTGGCAGGTTTCCCTTCAGAATCTGGATTCATCTTTCCATTTGCCATCATTGGAATCTTCAGTGGTCTGCTATCTTGGACACCGAATTTGGTTGCCAGCTCGTTAGCATATTTAGATTGACAAATGAAGATGCCATCCGCAGATTGCTTGACCTGCAGGCTGAGGAAGAAGTTCATCTCCCCCATCATGGACATTTTATACTCATCCTTCATGAGTTCTCCGAACCTGTCACATAAAAACTTTGACCTTAGATCCAAAGATAATGTCATCAACATAAATTTGCACAAGAAGAATATCATCCTTGTACTTGAAAGTAAATAAAGTTATGTCGACCGCAGTAGGAATGTAGACAACGTTTCATACCAAGCTCTGGGAGCTTGTTTCAAACCATATACTGCTTTGTGAAGTTTGTAAACTTTCTCTGGACCTACTTCCTCGAAACCTGGTGGTTGTTCAACGTAAACTTCTTCACCAAGAATTCCATTGAGAAAAGCACTCTTCACGTCCATTTGGTAGACTTTGAACCTCTGATGAGCCGCATATGCTAGAAACAACCTAATTGCTTCTAGTCTTGCCACTGGTGCGTAGGTCTCATCATAGTCTATCCCTTCTTGTTGACAGTAACCTTTGGCAACTAATCTTGCCTTGTTTCTGATTACTTCAGCATTTTCATTTTTCTTATTCCTAAACACCCATTTTACATCAATCACTCCTTGATGTGTAGGACGATCAACTAGTGACCATACTTCGTTTCTTTAAACTCGTTGAGTTCCTCTTGCATGGCTGTGACCCAGTCATGATCAGCAAGAGCTTCTTCAATAGTTTTGAGTTCAGAGTAGGAAAGATAACAGCTTAGTAGACAGCTTTCACCTATCTGTCTTCTTGTCTTCACACCCGCCTTTGGGTTCCCAATAATGAGATCTTCAGTATGAGCATCGACCCATCTCCTTCGACGAGAGATTTCTTCTTCTGTGAGAATTGGTTCAGAGTCTGTTATGGGATCTTCAAACTCAGGTAGAGGTTGAGGAGTGAAGGGGTCAAGCTGTTCAAATTGTTTAGCAAGCTGATCCACTGACAGTTCTGTATTGACTGCAGGTTCCTTTGAAGTTTCTGGATCAGTTGAGGAGGTGCTGGTTGGAGGAGCTTCGGTTCCCCCTTGGTTTGTCCCCCCTTGCTGAATGGGTGGATTTTGTGAATTGGAATCTTGTACAGGCTGACTTTCTTCTTCCAAGTCAGTTGGACTCCATATTAGTATTTCATCTCGAAACTGCATGTTGGAGCCTGTTTGATTTTGATTTGCGCCTGTACTTTTTTCAGGTTGAGTCTCCCTATACTCACAGATAGATTCATCAAAAACAACATCTGGTGTTACTTCCACAATCTGAGTTTTCTTGTTAAAAACTCTGAAAGCTTTGCTGATCTCTGAATATCCTACAAATATTCCTGGATCTGCTTTGCTATCAAATGTTTTTAACTGTGATTTCCCATTATTGTGAACGTAACACACGCAACCAAAAGATTTAAGATATTTCAATCGAGGTTTCTTATCTTTCCACAGCTCGTATGGAGTTTTTCCATGTCGTTGATGAATGATTGATCTGTTCTGAGTGTAGCAAGTTGTGTTGATTGCTTCCGCCCAGAACTTCTTGGGAAGATTGGTTTCATTCAGCATTGTGCGAGCTGCTTCCTTTAGCGACCTGTTGCGTCGTTCAACAACACCATTCTGTTGAGGTGTGCGAGCTGCTGAAGTTTGATGTGTGATTCCATTTCTAGTACGGTATGACTCAATCATTTGGTTAAGAAATTCCGATCCACGATCAGATCTAATTGAGATCACACTTTTGTTTTTCATATTTGACAGTTTGGTGAGCAGCGCAGGTAGCTCCACTAGTGTCTCCTTCTTTTTATGTAAGAAAATAACCCAAGTATATCGTGAGTAATCATCAACAATAACGAGAGTATACTTTTTACCATTAATGCTTCTAGGAGTTACTGGACCAAATAAATCCAGGTGGAGTAATTCCAAGATTCTACTTGTGTTGTGAGCTGCAATGCTTGGAAATGACGATTTGGTCTGCTTTCCAGCTTGACAGGCTTCACAAACATGATCTTTGTAGTATACTTGATCTGGAAGGTCATCTGCAAGCTTCTTGCGAGCAAGCTTGTTGATGGCTTTGAAGTTCAAGTGACACAGTCTCTTGTGCCATAGCTAGCTTACTTCAGGTACAGGTTTGGTGACCAGACAGGTATCTTTCTCATCTGACCATTGTACTAGGTACAAGTTATCCTGCAAAATACCGGTAAGAAGAATTTCTTCTCCTTCCTTGTTCTTTATGGCACATTTGTTAGCATAAAATTCTACTTTTTTTCCAGTAGAGCAGAACTGGCTTACAGAAAAGAGATTGTGATTTAAACCTTCAACATAAGTGACATTAGATATTGTTGTTTTACCAACAATTAGATTACTGTAACCTCTTGTCTTCCCTTTAGAGTCTCCTCCAAAAGCGACTAGAGGTCCGTCACATTCGATGAAGTTTGTAAGCAAGCTTCTGTCGCAGGTCATGTGCCTTGTGCATCCACTATCAATGATCCAGACTGTGCCGCGAGCTGCTCGCTTTCTTCTTTGAGCTTTCCCATACTACAATTAGACAGATTTAGCAACTCACATGAATTTGGGTGCTTTGTTAGCAGGTTGGGTTTTAGCAACTTGGTTTACAAGCTTCTTCTTTTGAGAACTTCTGTTGACTCGTGGCTTGGTCTGTTGCTTATTTGTTGAGTGGACGGCTTCATTGGAGTATGCAATTTGCAGTTGGTAGTGAGCAGGTTGATAGTACTTCTCCATATATCCACATCTGCAGCGATCAATTCCATATCTACTTCCATGTGGAAATTGATAGTGCCTACTTGACAGCTCAGGATATTGGTACCAATGATGATCGTACCAGTAACCTTCATTATCAAGTGTTTGTCGATTTGCTCGCTGCTCATAGTGATTGTTTCTTTGTGGTTGAGCAGTTTGAATGGTTCTTGGATGAGAGACTGTTTTTCTTCTGCTAGCAGTTTGCACTTTTCTTGGAGCAGGTTGGCTTCCCTTTTGATAAGCAGGTTGACCATACAGTTTCCTAGGAAGCTCAACCTTTTTCTGTTCAACTGACGGCCTTAGCTGCTGCTTCTTGATAGCAGGCTTTTCATGCTCTTTCACCAAGATTGCTTGAGGTTGTCGAGCTGGATTCTTCAATTTGAGCTTCTTGTCTGGTAGAGTGTGATGAGCTTTGCATTCAACCAATCCTTTTTCTTTCACGAACAAAGCCTTCTCCTTTTCTTTGGCTTCGCAGGTTTCACCATGGAATCCAATGCCAAACTTTATCTGAGCAGGTCTCTGGGCAGCTTGCAAGGCTTCAAGCTTTTCACCATTTTTGTTCATTTTTATCAAGACTTGTTGAAGCTTGAGCTCTTTCTGCAACAACTTCTCATGCTCATTTGAGAGATCTAACAGTTTGTCGTTCAAGCTGTTGATCTCACTGTCCTTTTCAGTGAGCATCTCTTTAAGGTTTTCTTCCCTTAAAGCTGATTGACTCAATTGGATTTTTAGGGTTTCTATCTCCCTTTTTCTTGCTTCATCATGGACAGTGAAGTCTTCATTCATAGCAGCTTTGAGTTTCATGTTTTCAACCTCCAGCTTGGATCCTTCTATGACTACTTGTTTAAACATTTCTGAGAGCTTCTTGTAGTCATCAAGCTGTTGTTGAAACTCTTCATACGTTGGCATTTCGGATAGTTCGAAATCTGCATGTTCGGAGTTAGTTGAATATGAAAATGAGGTTTCAGTATCAACCTTGTATTGAACAAGATCGAGATCTTTTCCCATGTAGCATTCCTCATATTCAGATTCCTCATCAGCTAAGTGACATTCCTCCTCATCCAGTTCATCATCATCATCTTCGTCGGAGGAGGTTGAGTCTGATAATGTGGCAATTGCTTTGGCCTCTTCCTCAGCTGCAATCATGGCATTGCGCTGCTCCTTAAGCTTTTGGTCTCTTTTTGCGCGGAGCTCTTCGCGTTCAGCCTTTGATAGGTCTAGGCAGTCTGACTTGTAGTGACCTGGTCTGCCACATTCAAAACAACCACCCTCGGGAGTGTTAGAAGAATTGAATTTAGAGGGTTTTGTTTTACCTTCACCTTTCTTGTCGGAAGAAGAGGTGATTTGATTTCTCTTGAAATCCTTGTGATATTTACGGAATTTGTTGAAGCGTTTTTCAAGCTTTTCATTCCTTCTTGCCATGAGTGCATAGTCCTTCAATAATTTCTCCATTTTGGAGCATAAATCCTTTGGGATTGTTGTTTCCTCAGTCATTGATGCAGCTTGATGCAACATCCTTTTCTTTCTTTTTAGGCTCGGTCTTCTTGCTTGAAGACGCTTGTCCTGACCCGTGCAGTCTGATCATTTCAAACTCATTTCCGATGAGTAGATCAAACAGTTGCTCGGTTGACAGGTTGCTGATATCCGACCTGCCGCGGTACATGACACTGTACACATGCCAGCTTGCTGAGAGAGATTGGATAACTTTGAGGTTGAGTTCGCGCTGTGTATATTTATCTTTCTTGAGAGTTGCGATCTCCAAAGTGATCATTGTGAATCTGTTCTTGAGCTGATCAATGGTTTCCGTTGGCTGCATTTTGAATTTTTCAAATTTGCTGCATGCCACTGACAGCTTGTTCTCCAGCATTTCTGTTGAACCAAGGCTTATAGTTTTTAAGGTGTCCCACATCTCCTTTGCAGTTCCAAGATTTCTTATTTTGGCAAGGTGGACTCCCTTAACTGTGCTAGAGATCAATCCCTTTGCAAAGCTGTCAAGTCCAGCTTCCTTTCTTTCTTCGTTTGTGTATTTTCTGGGATCTTTGATCTTTGGCACATATGTTGCTTCGGAAACTTTCTCTCCAGAAACATCAATATCGTAGAGCTCGTAGATTGGTGTTGGGCCATTCAGAATGACATCCCACATCAGTACATGATGAGCTTGGGGGCACATCTTTATTCGAAAGCTTCAGTCTTCATATCCCTGCACAGAGAAATCTTCGCAGACGCAGAGAAGTGAAGCTTCCATAGTGACAGTTTAAGTAAGTATGCACAAACATAATTCTTAGAGATCTAATTCAATTTGACACTAAAGCACAAAAAGCTTCTAGTATGCAGAAGCAGTGGTCAAAAGAACCACCGCTCTGATACCACTTGTAGGTCCCGATAAGTATTCATTGGTGTATGGGGGGGGGAATACACCAATTAGCCAACAGTTTTGACTTTTCAAAACAATTTGATCTTACTGAGTCGTCACTCAGTTTATCAGAGCAATTTAGTTTTTCCAGCTCAATCAGTAAACTGCTGAGCTAGCAAAACTAACCTGTGTGCGGAAGTTTGGTGGAAAGGTTGGCTAACAGTTTTCAATGACAGTTTTCAAAGACAGTTTTCAATGACTGTGCTCAAAGACAGTTTTCAAAGACAGTGTTCATGCAAGACAGGTTACTATAGTGCAGGCTGTGAGCATGCAAACTGTGTAAATAAAGATGTAAAGATAAATAGCAAGAGAGAGAAACACGAGGAGTTTTTATCGTGGTTCGGAGTAAACAGCTCCTACGTCCACGCCAGATCCCGTCGAATCTGTAATCCCTTAACTTGAGATTTTCACTCCTTTTAACACTGGTGGAGGTCCAGTCCAAATTCAAGTCTTTCTCTTAGACTGAATCTAGCACGTTTCTAGAGTCGTGTCTCTTCTTACTTACATACAATCTTACATACAAACTTACTAACACTAAATGACTAGTGCTACTATCCAAACTTGAAAGCTGTGAATAGCTATCGTCGTAAGGAATACAACTCAATCAACTACACTAGTTTTTCAACTTTGATGGTAGTGAGAGTGTGTGTGATGTGTTCTAGTAAGACCGATTCCAGGTAGATCAGAAATCTACAATGATCAACACTTGGGAAAACTCTAGTAATTTCGAGTGTTGATTTGAATAATTTCAGCTTGAGATTTCTGCAGTGCTTTAGCTTGTGTGTTGATTTTCCCGTAACTTCAATCTGGAATGAGTTGAGGTATTTATAGAGAAGCATTTGAAATAGAGCCGTTGGAAGTGTGTCAGGATTTGCAGATTCCGTACACTGACACAATTCTTGTCGTTGAGTGAGAGCAGGTTTCATAACCATAGCTCAGGTTGGCCTTCACAGGTTGAGCTTCCTATACCTCGAACTGTCTTCAGTCTTCTGTAATCTTCGTGTGAAATCTTCGAGTATGTTAAGAGCAGGTTACATAGACAGATTACATAATGGAACAGTATGACAGGTTTGAGTAGATTAGGTACAAGTTGCACTTCCAACCTTGACCTTTACATGAGCAACCTGTCCGAGTAAAGCTTGACTGATCCAAACACGGAGACCAGCTTGTTCCACTTAAAAACTTATATCTAAGTGTGGTTTCTAATAACATTATTAAAACTCAGTTTCAAAGGGTTCCCAACACCGTGAATTTATTTAAAACCAAGCAGTATCCCCCCAACCCTCCCCCTATATCTCTGCATCTCGTATTCTCTGTTTTCATAAAATTCCAATACCACACTTATCTTCTCTCTCACATACTCCTTTTCTTAAAATTCTTAATTCCATAAAATCTGAAATCCCCCGATTCCGTCTTCCATAGTTCCGCTTCTTCCTTTCCGGTGGCCACCAGAGTCTCCGCCGCCGTCCACCATATCGCTCATCTTGGTGCAAAGGCAGCTGCCGTTGTTCAGCACTGCCACCGATTCAATATATATATATCGACACTTGATATCAGATTTACTACTTTCTTTCCTCCTCGCGTATATATGTTTTCTTTTCTAGTTCCTCCCTAACATTGCAGAGCCTCGTGTCAATTATAATTCCCCCTCCCTTTCTTATTTATCCTAAATATTCTATTTCTTTACTACATTCCATCTTATATGATTCGAGAGTTATTCTGTACGCGTATGTTTATGTATAACTTTTAGGAAATTAACTTGAATTATTGATTAAAGCTTATAGTTTCTACTTGTTTAAGTCTGGAAAAAGGAGATGTATTTTATTATAAGTGAATTCATTCTCGGTACGAAACATATATGGAGAAAGGAAATTAAAGCAAACTGCAACAACTTACTTGGACGAAGATTTAGTTAAAATGGAAATAGTGAGACTTGCAGGGAATCCCTACTTGAGAATGAGAAGGAAATGGAGAGCGAGGTGGTGGTGATTTAGATTTTCCGGAAGAGTACTGAAATTCTAAAAGTAAGATATATAAATTCTGAGGTAATTACACGCGTAGGAGTTTTGCAAGCGTGGAAGAAGGGGAGAAGATATGAGAGATAAGGCCTGGTCCGCTGGGATGTGTAGTTCGATGGATAAGTTTGTAAAAACTAATTGTCTGGCATCTTAATCTATATTGATGGGGGTTTAAGTAGTCTATTTAAATCCAATGTTATGTTGGGCTTTTACTCAATTAAACTATTTATCATTAATAGCTTTAGTCCAATTACAGTGAATTGAGTCTTTATTCATTTGGTGAATCACCTCCTAGATTTTAGGCCGAACTAAATAATACTTTTATAGCCTATTACATATTCTAAGTCCAGCCCAATTATTTAGGGTGTTACAGTTTATAATTCTTCCTCCCACTTAAAATAAATGACGTTTTGCCCTTAATTAATTCATATCAAAACTCAAAATTTTAATCAATGTTCACTAATTTAAATTCATTATTATATTTATTAGGAGCAAATTTGGTAAAATCACTTTTCTTTTAATTTTGTGTTCGTAATGCTAGAATGACACTTATTTTAGATGGGGACACACTTGGGTCAGCCGGAGGCACCGTGCGGCCGGGCTAAAACAATGGCACTTTTATTCATATAGATTGACACTTTTCTGTATAAAGATTGACACTTTTAAAAATTGTCATTTTATTCGTAAAATAATTATGTTAAAGATTGACACTTTTATTCATATAGATTGACACTTTTCTGTATAAAGATTGGCACTTTGGGCCCGGCCGCACGGTGCCTCCGGCTAACACAAGTTTTTGTCATTGTCGTTTAGGTTAAGTCACCGTTTCAGGCAGTTAGTTAAGTAGTACATATATATATATTCCATGCAAGATTCTTTTTTATTTCAGTACCACACTATTGCGATCATTAATTTCCTAATTAGTAATTCAATAATGATATTTGGCCATAATGTGGCCGGCCACACAACGACATTTTTCATAATATATGTCATTTTAAAAATAATCAATAATTATTATACTTAATTACTTTTATATTTGAAGTAATTAATTGAAGTTCAATTAGGGTTAAGTGCAGGTAGCTTCTAGGAAGGAGAGTGGTGTATTATGTGTATATGTTTGTGGAGCACCAAGAGTGTGAACCCACGTTTATTTGTCTTAATCCAAACTACCATTATTAACATGCGTGTCGTCTTCACTCTTGCCCATCAAACTTAATTGACCACATGATATACGAAAGGATATTATAGTTTATTATAGTCAATTTGAAAGGATGATAATAGTTTCATTGTGCTGAGAATTTTTGTAATGCAATGGAATTACAAGAGTGAATACTCTTTCCCTTTTAAGAAATCACGAAAAATGTTGTACAATATTTTTATTTTAGTATACGGGCTTTCACACCTTTTTATATTTTAAACTCCTCTTTTATCATTATTTACAATAAAACTATTTATTTCGTTCACGAAAAGTGCAATATTTTTATTATTTTCGTCTATCCACAAAGAGTGCAGTATTTTTATTTTAGTTCATGACCTCATACACCTCTTTATACTACTTTATACCGTATCTTCTTATTATTTAAAAAACCAACAATTCATAGCTTAACGTTTTCTCATTAAACATTTTAATTACAATTCGTGCTATTGAAAACCCATCACACTCTTAGTAGACGGAATGGAGGGAGTACTAGAAGTGCCCACCGGAACCATCGGTTTTTAACCAGAACCGGGCGGTTCCGGAACTGAACCGGAACCGACGGTTCGGAACTGACCCGAGAAACCGGTGGAACTGACGGTTCGGTTTCGGTTCCAAAAGTTTGGAACCGGGAACCGACAGTCGGTTCCGGTTCGGAACCGAAAAGAACCGGGTTTTTTTTTTAATTCTAATTTTATTTTATGTTTCAATATTATACTTGTATTTGTATACTTATTTGATGTAACATTTGATTACTGATTAGTGTGTTACACTTTTTTATATGGAAATATTTATATTTGTAAAGTTAAATAGTTTTATCATTTAATTTATAATTCACAATTTAATAAGCTAAAATAAAGAAGACTAATACAAAAAATATCTTTAAATTAATAATAAACAATGTCACATGATGATGATGAATTAAAGATGACAATTTACATAAAAGATGTCATATTAAAAATTGTGAAATTAATTGTAGATGTTTTTAAATACAAAAAATATTATGAAAAAAAGGTATAAGGAGGAATTGTGTGGTTTTTTTGGAGTCGAGACAAACCATCTGCTCATGGAAATTCATTGGACTAGTTGTGATAAGGTTATCGAATTGTTATGAGATTTCGATACTGCTACTAAGGAACTTTCAGGCGTTTACTATCCCACATCACCTCGTGTCCTCTATCGTTTGGTTGTCATTGCCCTTAAGTTTGAAGAATGTAGCTATCTAGATGAGCTTGAAAAAACTATAGGTGTCATGATTCTGAAGTGGTTGAACATGATCCAATCAGTACCACCGAAGCAGAAACCGACACTGATGCCTCTGAGAAAACGGATGATTTCGACGGCAATTTCGATTTTGACAATATGTAGTGTTCTATTAAAATGCTTAGACGAGTACTCTTTTTCCTCACGGAGGTCTTAATGAGGCTCAGCCCTTGGAATCGACATGTGATATCTAAGGGTTTAGGATTAATAAATAAATTTTTTTAAATAATCTCACTCTCAAGTATTTTTTTACATTTTATAATTTGAATTGTCTTACAATTAAAATTAGATCAATAAACAACGAAGCATTGAATTATAATCGAATGAATTTTTTTTTTAAAAAAAGTCGGTTCCTATCCAGTTCCGGAACCGAAACCGAACCGGAACCGTCAGTTCCAGGAACCGAAACCGGAACCGCCGGTTCAGTTCCGGTTCCGGAACCGTGGGCACCTCTAGGGAGTACTACTTTACTACGAGTACTTAACTTTGTCTCTAGCGTGTACGTCGGAAGGAGGAGTAACATTTTTTCAGATATAAATAAATGTTACACAATTTTCCAAAATACATAATGGGCGCATTGAGAGCTACTAAAAATAAAAATAAAGGTTCAATTCTCACCGCCGGCATGTAGAATGTGTAATAGTCTTTCCACCTTTGTATGGTGTAGGATTCTCACGTATATGAATAGAATGTGCTATGATTTGTAATAAATTTGATATATAATTCTCAAAATAATTTAAAAAAAAAAAAAAAAAACAACGAAGAAAGCAAGAAGCCCTTATTCTCTTGAATGCAAAATGGGCCTGTGATTGGGCCCAATAAAAGCCATTTCGTTTGGTTTTAATTTCCCATAGAATTAATTAAACGTTCGATAAAGGAGGAGGCGCAATCTTGAAAAGTGAAAACGCTTCGGCGCCGACATCCAACGCGCGAAACGGCGACGCGCTAACTTAGCTTCTAAGGTTTGAAATTTGGGAATTAAGTGAAGGGTACTTCCGTCATTTCAGGTATCTGCACCAAAGACCGTTCCATTCCGTTAATTAGGAATCGCCCCTTGTCTAAAGGCAAAGTTCCCAACTTGCGTAGGCGAAGATAAATCATCTACCGTTTTCGTTCATCGCATTTCCTTTCCTCGATCTTCAGCAGAACCGCCGTACAGTAATGGGGCTTCTCTCAAATAGGTTAGGTTTTACTCCGTATCAAATTGTTGTGAATTGTTTGAATATGTTTATTTATTTCCCCTTTTTCTGCTTTCTGCTTATCATGTTTTGGCTGAATTTTTCGGGGTGTGGTGTTTTTTTTGTTAATTCGAACGCGAAGAACCGTAAGGAGCAGCCTCAAACCTGGGGATCATATCTACTCTTGGCGGACTGCTTATATCTATGCTCATCACGGTTCGTTTTAAATGAATTTTGTCTGATTTAAATTTGTTTAATTTGATGTTGGTGCAAATTGGAAACTGCGTGGTTGCTGTGATGGTATTAATTATTGCTGCATGTATTTTTTTTATTTTTTTTTCGGTGCTGGTATTTAATTATGGCTAAATTTTAGGGCTTTTTCAGTTAGATCTCGACTTGTTTTTTTTTAATAATTGCAGCAGCATATAGAAAGTGATGTGCTTGAAGTTTGAATTAGAATGCAAGTGATTTTTGGCCTAAAATCTATTGAAATCCAATTAGAATTTTGTGTGGACTTTCTCCTTATCTATGGAGGAATTTAGATGTGATTTGTGAGTAGATAGAAAGCGTATGGATTGAGTTTGTATGGAAATTGAGGTTACTATATCAATGTGTGCGCTTTAATCTTCGAATTCGAGGTTAATCATGTTTCCTGTAATGAAATTGAACTGCTTTTTCGGTATTTTTCTCTGATAACATTTCAAATCTGCTGCATTGTACTTGAATGAGAACAGGTATCTACATTGGCGATGATAAAGTCATACATTTTACTCGTCGCGGCCAAGAAGTCGGAACAGGCACCGTGTTGGATGTTCTGCTTGTGAGCTCCGGCCCAAATCGATCTTATGTCCCGTGCCCCACCTGTGTCACCGCTGGAGACGGCCACGGAGTCGTCTCTTCCTGTCTGAACTGCTTCCTAGCCGGCGGCATCCTCTACAAATTCGAGTACGCAGTCAGCCCTGCTCTCTTCCTAGCAAAGGCGCGGGGCGGGACCTGCACCCTCGCCGTCTCGGACCCCGACAACGACGTCGTCCATCGAGCCAAATACCTGCTTGAGAACGGGTTCGGGTGCTACAACGTGTTCAAGAACAACTGCGAGGACTTTGCGATCTACTGCAAGACGGGGCTGCTCGTGGTGGACCAGAGCACGATGGGGCAGAGCGGGCAGGCAGTTTCGATCATCGGCGGGCCCCTCGCGGCTGTCCTGTCGACGCCGTTGAGGCTCGTGACCACGAACGTCTACGGGATGGCGGCGACTGCAGTCGGGGTTTACTGCGTGAGTCGGTATGCCGCGGATATCGGGATGAGGAGGGATGTGGTGAAAGTTGATGCAGAGGATCTGACTAGGAGGATCGCTACAGGTATGCTTCAGGTTCTTGAACCGAGTCTTCCTCCTGCACCTGCTCCTGCTTGTTAGTGCGTGTGGTGTGTGTGAGAGATGCAACGGAGAAAACAGAGAGAGAGAGAGTTATATGTCTTCGCTTGATATCTTATAATAGAGTGTGCTGTTGTGTAATGGTAAGACTATGCTTTATTTATTGGTGCAAGAAATGAAAGCAAAAGTTAATTTTAGTATATACGAAGTTTGTTGGAGCACAACTTTTTCAGTATAAGATCGTGTTTATGTATTTAGGCCTTCCACAATGTTGAGCACAAAAAAGTGGGATCTCTCCCACTTTCCGGTGAGATCCCACTCATGGAGAGATCCCCAATGCACGGGATCTCTCCGTGATCTCTCTTATTTATTTTTATCTTTTTTATTATTTATTTTTTTTCAATTTTTTTATTTCCTATATCTTTTATATTTCAATTACTAATTTACTTTAATAAATTTAATTCTAAACCACACTCATTAAAATTAATTTTATTTATTAAATTAAAATAGTAGACATTACATGAAACATAATTAAACATCAACATAAAAAAATAAAAAAAACACAACTTAATCAACACAACCACTACGAGTCCACAATTCCTTGATCAAATCATTGATGAGGTTTCCGTGACGCACCGAATCGCGTAAAGTGAATGAGCGTTCAACATACTCCTGAAAGGATGCCGGACCTCCTCGCTCCAGTTGGTTTGATTTTTGCAGATGTTCGAACGCTTGTGGGATTTCGTCGGCGTCGCTCGAAGAACTTGATGAGGAAGACATTTTTATTTGGGAAAATTTGAAGATAAATTTATGTGTAAAGAAGGAGAATTGTGTGATATGTGAGTGTGTGGTGTGTTGTATTTATAGGGAAAATTTAGGAAAGAGCCGTTTGTCTTCCAACGGCTCCTTGAATTTTTTTATATTTTTTTTAATTTTAATATGCAGAAAAAAAAGAAAAAAAAAATGCCTTGCTGACCGAACTTGAAGCGGAGCAGCACACAAGCAAGAGCGCTCACGCCCTCCACCAACACGGAAAATGATCGGTCCCGGGATTGCCCGCGGCGGCGCGCGGAGCGATCCCGGCGCGCGTTGGGGGACGCCTTAGGGTGCTCTTGTTTGTACACATTAAGTTTGTTTTTGTTCGGTTTTGGGCCTTTTGGCTTTAGATAGTTGTTTTCCTTTTTTGGCAGAGCATATAGAAAAGAAAAAAGAAAATAGATGTTTTGCTAAATGACAAAATAATAAAAATGGAAAAATGCCCCATGTAGCAAAAATTGAATAATCAAACGTTATCAAAGAATAATCAAACCATAGCACTTCATATATGTAGAAGTTGTGCTTCATACTCGTTTTTTTTTTTTGGGTTGATTGATATTGCAAAGAGAATATGAAAAGTATTACTAGTAAAACTAATGAAATGAGTTGGTTCACTTTATCATATTTTAATTTTACTTTTTGCTAATTTGAGTGGAAATCCTACTTTCAAAGTCCATCAATATCCTCCGCTGAAAATATTTTTACAAATATTGTATTAAAAATATTCTCCGCTAAATACTTTCGAAATGAAACAAATGTTAGTATTAAAAATACATACTCCATTTTACATAAGTCCAAAAAGAACATATTTTCCTAATATTTATGGATAATATAGATGTAGTTGTTCTACTATTTACACAGCCTATAAGGTTTTCATTTCACTGATTAATTAATACTTCCTTCATCTTATGGAGAATGACCTATTTACTTTTAGAACTTTTGACACGTTTTTCCACGCTTCAAAATGATCAGTTTTAAAATAGATTTTTAAAGATTTTTTTCTTTTACGGGATACTACGACAGTCGTAGTATCTCGTAAAAGAAAGAAATTAACAAAAATCCATTTTAAAACCGATCATTTTGAAGTGTGGAAAAACGTGCCAGAAATTCCAAAAGCAAATAGGTCATTCTCCATGAAATAGAGGTAGTATAAAATTAATGAAAAAGAAATTCCACGCACAATACAAGATTCTCCCCCATTTTTACCATAAACAAGGATTTGTAGATATTGTACCCGCAATTTTAAAAAGTATCCAACCACCAAAATGAAATACTAGTGGAGTACTATAATATTAGTGGGAATATTTCAATATTATTTTATTGACTGGAAAATGGGGCCTCAGCCTTTTTGACTGATTGGACCTTAATTTTTCTTATTTTCCTAACATAGTCGAGACAAAAAGGCTTAAATAGCGATTAGATTTTGGGGCCCATTTTTGTCCCAATTTAGCCCCCAATCAAAAGCAATAAACTTTGCACCGCCACAAACCACCAAATCTTTTATTATACCTTTTCTTTTTAGTAAAGACACCAAATCTAATATGACGTCATTCAAATAATTTGAATTAATATTATATATTGCCGCTCAAGGATTGAAAACAATGATTTATTTAGTTGCACCTCAATTTAAATGGTTTTTTTTTTCCCACCGTTTTGTAAGAATAATTATTGGAAAAGCTCACGAGTTTTCCCTAGAAAAACTATTACAATTTTAATAATAATATTTGACAGCCGCGTTTATGATTTTGAATTGTATTAATGATTTCTATTGAACAAAAAAGTTAGGTATGCATTCAACTCTATAGTTATAGATGCTCTCTATCAAACTTATTATATCTGCATTTTTGTCATAATTGTCTTAGGGCGAAAATTGACAATCTTTTTTGTAGCCACCGGCAACAATTATAACATCTACTACATCCATCTCATATATTTAGACCATTTTGCTTTATGTACGTATTTCCACCGAAACCTAGTATGAGTTTTAAAATATAATTTTGTAGTATCGTTTTTTTACGGGATACTATGAGTGTCATAGTATCCCGTAAAAAAAATGATACTACAAAATTATATTTTAAAATCCGTACTAGATTTCGATGGAAATACGTGCATAAAGCAAAATGGTCTAAATATATGGGATAAATGTAGTATAATATATAGTCTCAAATTCATAAGATTATAGCCGCCCTTAAATTTTAAGGATTTAAACAAAATGTAATTTCATGGATTTCTAATTGCACATAATAATTCGAGATTTAAATCGAGAGTGATTTAAAATGTGAGAGAGTGTGGGTGAACTTCTATATCTTTCATTCAGTGTTCGAAAAGAAGGCCGACTTGGCAGCCTAGAAGGCGTCTAGGCGCTAGAAGGTGTCCGGTCGTCCCGATTAATGGCAAGACGGTTTGCTCTAGGCGGTGGCGAATTAATCGGCATCAAGGCATATGCCTAGGTGGTCCTAGGCATATCTAAGCGGGTTAGTTGGGGCTGGAAGGGTTGGAAGATTATATTATATTTGATAATTACGGATATTATACTATAACTTATGAATATCATGTTTAAATATATGAAAAATTTAGCAGACTTTGATGTTTACGTGGAAGACTATTAAGTTTGTGGAATTTGAACTAATAATTGACATATTATATGTTTTTAACCTTTTATATTGATTGTACTATAGCATAATATAAAAATTGTACATTATAATTCTAATCTGCCTAGCCCGCTTAGGCACCGCCTAGACTCCCGCCTAGACCGCCTAGACGCTAATCGTCCCTCCACCGTCCTACTAGCGTCTAGCGACTTTTATAACACTGCTTTCGTTAATTCATTAATGAATAAAAGATTATGTTAACCAAAAGTAATTTACATACATATAATCAGAAAAATGCTATCTTATTCGCTGTTGAATTAGTTGAGCTAACATTTACTATTGGAGATCATGGGAACTGAGGTAATGACGAAATAAGGTCACATCTTATTTAATACATATAGTACTACCTCCATACTATATATTTAGACCAATTTGTTTTATGTACGGATTTCCACCGAAACCTTGTATGAGTTTAAAAATATAATTTTGTAGTATTATTTTTTCTACGGGATACTATGAGTGTCATAAAATCCCGTAAAAAAAATAATACTACAAAATTATATTTTAAAACCCGTATTAAATATTGATGGAAATACTTATATAAAGCAAAGTGATCTAAATATATGAGATGGAGTAGTATATTTTTTGTTTCATTATTATTGCAATATAGCTGTATCATGTAACCATTGGAATTCAATAATCCCCACATGCCAAAAGATTGAATGGCAGTTTTGTTTGTTTATTTTTATTTTTTTCCCTCTGTATAATTAAATTTATCTTACATACGAAAATTTCCCAGTAAAGTTTTAAAATTGGGTCACAATCACTTGCCAGCATTTAAAAAAAACAAAAACAAATACAAACTATAATATTTATGGGATGGGCACGTAATACAAGTATACAACTAGTAATAAATTGACGTTTTCTATCTTCAGTTCATTACTCCCATTCACATGAAAAAAATGAATATTACCACTTACGTGGCAATAGATAATTGGTAATTGCTTTATTTATTTATAGACATAAAATGTTTTCCATTTCTTGTGACCATAGGCCTATAAATTCCACATACTCATTTATGGTCATGATTTTTTCCCCTTTCAGTTCACGAAAACAATAAAATCTTCATCACATGTAACAAAATTTATTGGGCATATCGCTTGATATTTATGTACAATATTCTTATAGCCAAACATTTTTTTAATAAAAAATAATGATAAAATAGCCGTTCGACCTATAGTCATACTGAGTACTTATAACTTGTAAGTAATTTGAATAAAGAGCATCAAATTAATTAAGCAATTTGTATAATTAATTACCCATACAGATAAGTACCCATATTTCCCTCTCGTAAATTAAATACTCCCTCCATTTCGTTCAATAGACTACATTTCATTTTGACAATTTTGGCACGCTTTTCCACGCTTCTTGATGATGAGTTTTAAAATGGATTTTTGAAGATTTTTTTTTACGGGATACTCGGACAGTCGGAGTATCCCGTAAAAGAAAAAAATCTTCAAAAATCTATTTAAAAACCCATCATCAAGAAGCGTGAAAAATCGTGTCCAGAATTACCAAAAGCAAATATAGCTAATTGAAAGAAATGGAGAGAATAATTTTTAATAATCGAAAAAATTCCGAGCAGGTGGACCTATCTAGCACATGCCTATTAGATAAAGCTGAAAAAAATAACTTTTATTTTCTTTATTAGTATACTACCTCCGTCCATGAATTCTTGACCCTTTTGTTCTGGGCACGGAATTTAATGTGTTTTGATGATATGTTAATAAATTAAAGTGTTAAAGTGCTAAAGTGGAATAATTGTGGGCCCATCTAATATTTTTAATAGTATTAAAGTGTTAAAGTGATAAAGTGATAAAATGTTAAAGTGTATGTGGGCCTACGTCCCAAAACAGAAAGGGTCAAGAAATGGTGGACGGATCGATATAGTAACTGGGTCAAGAAATCGTAACTGGGTCAAGAATCATAGACAGAGGGAGTATTATTTTTCGTGAAGGAAAAATCCAGTGTAAAGAATTTTTGTGTTTACTTTAAATAAAAATTAATTCTTCATAATACTCGGTAAACAACATTGATATAAATAAATAAATAAATAAAACACAGATTGCAATAAACTTCGTACATTCATTCTAATTTTTTTTTATAGATATTTGTGGGATTAGAATTTAGTTAGTAGAAACATGTCTTTTAATAAATTATTTATATTTTTGTCTCCAAACTCCTGTCCAAAATAAATAAATATATATATATATTTCATTTTCCATTTTCCCCTGCTGTTCTGCTACGTTATCCATGGACAACGCACACTTGAATTGACACATCATACTGAATTTGTTTGACTCCTCCATATATTCCAAAGATGAAGATAGAATCATTTTTCATTCAAAAGTAAGCTCTAGGCTTATTATAATTATCCATAATGGGATTAGTATAATTTGCTTTCTTTAATTGTTCGTGGGATTTTATATATAGATTCATACGAATCATACCTACAAAAAGTAGTACTAATGATTTTAATATACAACAACAAAATAATTCAATAAAATAAAAGGTATGAAAGAAATTATTACCTCAGAACAAAGCAAAATTTAAGAGGTGCTACATGATGAAATGAATATCAAGAAAAGTAGAAAATATTGGAAGATTTTAATACGTGGAAATAGTGAAAAGACGAAAATAGCCTTCTTCTTTCTCCGAGCGCAAAATCAGCAAACGCCTAAATCCAAGCGTAACCACTTCTTTCCCATGATTTAACAGTCCCCCTTTGTCAAAGCAATTTCAAGATTTCCTCGATTTCCTTTTGCCCTTTCCTTCTCTCGATCTGGGCACTCGCATTTCTCTTCAAAGATCCACTTTTTCGTTCAATTCAACAATCTTGGCTTGAAAGTCTCTCCATTTTTTACCAATTCTTTAATCTCTGCTGTTTTCCTGTTTATTATTCTGTTCTCGCACATGAGAAAGTGGAGTTCTGTTCACTCTCTCATACTCTCTCTCTCTCTCTCCAATTATCACCCCCCTCTCTCTCCACCACTCCTTCCCTCAAGATTTCAGATGGGCCTCTGAAAAGCTTTCGCTATAATTCGCACGCACCTCTCCCTCTCTCAATGCTTGTGCACTGCTTCTTCCTAGCTTCAAAACACCTGCCATGGCGGCTGCTACCCAGATAACACTCGCCGCAGCTCTCCTCCTCTTTGCTCTCTCGGCCGCCCACGCCGCCACGGACCCCGGCGATCTGGCCGTGCTGAAGCAGCTGAGGAAAAACATCGAGAATGCGGAGCTCTTGCAGTGGCCCGCCAATGGCGACGACCCTTGTGGGCCCCCCCAGTGGCCGCACGTTTACTGCTCGAACGGCAGGGTTACTCAGATTCAGGTGCAGGGCCTAGGCCTGAAGGGCCCCTTGCCCGAGAATTTCAACCAGTTGTCGAAGCTGTACAACATCGGCCTCCAGAAGAACCAGTTCGCCGGGAAGCTGCCGTCTTTCAGCGGCTTGTCGGAATTGAAGTATGCTTATTTGGATTACAACGATTTCGACACGATCCCATCGGATTTCTTCGAGGGTCTCGTGAATTTGGAGGTGCTGGCATTGGACTATAACTCTCTCAACGCCACCGCCGGCTGGAATTTGCCGGCGGCGCTGCAGGGCTCGGCCCAGCTAACGAATCTCACTCTCATGAACTGCAATTTGGCCGGAGAATTGCCGGAATTCCTAGGAAGCATGTCGTCCTTGCAGGTTTTGAGGGCGTCGAGGAATCGACTTTCCGGCAGCATTCCTCTGAGCTTCAAAGATTCCGTTCTCACACAGCTTTGGTTGAACGATCAAACCGTGGGTATGTCCGGTTCGATTGAGGTTGTTTCCACCATGGTTTCTCTCACTAGCCTCTGGCTCCATGGGAACAAATTCACAGGTAGAATTCCGGAAAAAATTGGTGATCTAGTTTCATTGCAAGATCTTGATCTCAATGGAAATGACCTCGTTGGCTTGATTCCTTCTACTTTAGCTGCTATGGAGTTGCAGCGTTTGGATTTGAACAATAATCATTTTATGGGTCCTGTGCCTAAATTCAATGCTGCTAATGTTACTTATGAATCAAATCCATTTTGTTTACCCGATCCTGGTGTTCTCTGTGCACCTAATGTTATGGCTCTGTTGCAGTTTCTTGATGGTGTGAATTACCCACATAGGCTTGTTGATTCATGGTTGGGTAATGATCCATGTAAAGTTTCTTGGTTAGGAGTTGGGTGTGATCCTAGTGGAAAGGTTATTACAGTAAATTTGCCTAGTTCTAACCTTTCTGGTGTTTTGAGCCCTTCCATTGCAAATCTTGATTCTCTTACTCATATATATTTGCAGTCTAATAATCTTTCTGGGCTTATCCCTTCAAATTGGACTAGTTTGAAATCTTTGGCTGTTTTGGATTTGAGGGATAACAATCTTTCTCCTCCTGTTCCAAACTTTAGTAGAAGTGTGAACCTTGTGTTAGGGGGGAACTCCCTTTTGGATTCCGGTTCCTCGTCTAAGAATAGCAGCTCGTCGTCTCCGGATCCACGATCCTCGCCTAGTTCGTTCGATCCTGGAAATCATACGCGTGATTCCGTTGTAGGAAAGCGTTCGAGTAAATTGTACGTGATAGTTGCCCCTCTTGCGTGTTTTTCGGTTCTGATATGCTTAGTCGTGCCTCTGTCGATGTACTTGTGTAAGAAGAAGAAGGGAAGAAGGCCTCCTCCGAGCTCCATTGTCGTTCATCCCAGAGCTCCGTCTGATTCGGACAGCGCGGTCAAGATTGTGGTTGCGGATAACACGAATAGAAGCGTTTCCTCCTTGAATTCTGCTACTTCTGCTAGTGTAAACAGTAGTCAATCCCATGTGATCGAGGCTGGGAATTTAGTGATTTCGGTTCAAGTTCTTCGAGATGTGACGAAGAATTTTGCACCCGAGAACGAACTCGGGCGTGGTGGATTTGGAGTGGTTTATAAGGGAGAGTTGGAAGATGGGACTAAAATAGCAGTGAAGAGAATGGAAGCTGGGGTTATAAGCAACAAGGCGTTGGATGAATTCCGATCAGAGATCGCAGTTCTCTCTAAAGTTCGTCATAGGCATTTAGTTTCTCTGTTGGGATTCTGTGTCGAAGGAAACGAGAGGATTCTCGTGTACGAGTACATGTCCGAAGGTGCTCTTAGTGGTCATCTTTTCCATTGGAAGAAGTTGAATTTGGAGCCTCTCTCTTGGAAAAGGAGGCTTAATATTGCCCTTGATGTTGCCCGAGGACTCGAATACCTTCACACTCTAGCTCATCAAAGCTTCATACACAGAGACCTTAAGCCTTCCAATATTTTACTCGGTGATGATTTTCGTGCTAAAGTTTCCGACTTTGGCCTCGTGAAACTCGCCCCGGATGGGGAGAAATCCGTCATCACCCGCCTTGCTGGAACTTTCGGTTACCTTGCTCCTGAGTATGCCGGTAAGCAACAATCCATTTCTCGATCTGTTTTTTCCTATGAACTTTCCTATTATGCTCTGGTTGTATATTATTCTGCAATTTCATCAAAACTAATGATATGTAGTCACTAATGTATGTTTGTTTATATAGTTACTGGCAAGATCACGACGAAGACTGATGTCTTCAGCTTCGGAGTTGTCCTAATGGAGCTCATAACCGGAATGATGGCACTTGACGAAGACAGACCGGAGGAAAGCCAGTATCTCGTGTCGTGGTTCTGGCAGATAAAGTCGAGCAAGGAGAAGCTGATGGCCGCAGTGGACCCGTCTCTCGGCATAAAAGAAGAAATCTCCGACAGCATCTCGATCATTGCTGAGCTGGCAGGCCACTGCACGGCAAGAGAGCCGGGGCAGAGGCCGGACATGGGGCACGCAGTGAACGTGCTGGCTTCCTTAGTCGAGAAATGGAAGCCTCTCGAAGACGAGACTCAAGAATACTGTGGGATTGACTATAGCCTTCCACTTAAGGAGATGGTGAAGGACTGGCAAGAAGCAGAAGGGAAGGATTTGAGCTATATGGATCTTGAGGATAGCAATGGCAGTATACCGACTCGACCGGCTGGGTTCGCGGAGTCGTTTACTTCGGTTGACGGGCGTTAGCGTAGGTGCGTACGAGGTTGTGTTTTTGTTCTGGACTTAGGTTGATCTTATGATAGTTTGTTTTTGTGTTTTTGATGTAAGGAAAATGTGTTTTTTGAGTTGTTTGAGGTTCTTGCTTTGTGTAGTTGTCGCAATTAGGGCTTAGATTCTCTCTTTGTATTTCTTGATGCTGATTTCTTGTTTGTAGATATTGAACAGTTGGAGCAGTCAGTCTCTCATTTGCTGCATCCTTTTATTTTCTTTGTTATTTGTGAATGGCAAATTCATATCGTGTTGTTTTCATTGAAGCAAGGTGGATCCTTAGTCGTATGCGGGTGATCGTCACGTGTCGATAGAGATATTGAAATTGATTATCTTTTCTTGATAGATGTTTTAGTTTATTTTTTTGAAGGATTAGGTGAGAAATGATGGGTATCCGCTTATCCAATATGGACATACTTAATGTGTTTGGGACAAATGTAACGATGATATATTCAATGAAAATTATTATAAATATATCTCTTAAAACTAAATTCTATAAAAAAGGACCGAACATTACTAGCAAAATAAATTATAAATAAAAAAAATATATTGGCGAGGTATTGTCGCATTGTCCACAGTAATGCTGGATAGGGCGCCTTTATGTGGGTCAAGATATTTTTATCATGCTAGGTATATCATCACAAAATTTAAATTGTTGCTATTTATGTAAAGTGGAAAGTGTGGACTGAATATTTAGAAGCAAATAATTCAAAGGCAAAAATTGAGAAGAAAAAGGTGGTATGTTTATGGCAATAAAACAGACACATCATTTCCAACAACTACAAATGGACTAGTCTCAATCATAAACCTACACATGGCTTTGTTCCTAAATGAATCTTGATTTGATTCACAAAAATTATCCTTAAACATCCTTGTTGGTGGGAATTATATTTTTCTGCTTTTAATTGTATTCAATATTTATTTATTTTTTTATCAAATATAATACTTCTAGTAATATTTGTTTATTTTTGAACGGATATAATAGTAATATTTATAAACGTCATTATATGAAGTTAAAAAATGTACATCAATCAAATGCCGAAGTTTTTTTTATTTTATTTTAAATAATTTAGAACGTGGAAGTGAATTTGAGTGACATGTGTGCGTACGATGTTTCGTTGTCAAATTAGAGAAAGAGGTGTATGTGATTACGTGGTTGACGTGAAATTATTAATTATGTGTTGTCTCAAATTTATTAGTGAGGGGACGACTTCATTCGTAATGGGCCACGACTTTATACCAATCTTCTTGTCACGTTCAAATTTACTTTTTTTCTCTTCCTTTTATTTGTTTTATTTTTCTTATACGCGTGGAGATTGCGACATTATCAATGCGTATGATTTATTGGTTACTCACAAACATAGAGATGCAATGAAGCCAAATTATTCGCCAACTATATTCGGCGACTTAATCGAAAAATATATATTCTGGTTCAAATTCATTAACCATTAAAACGAGATCGAATTCGATAAAATTATCGGGTCGAGCTTGATCACTAAGATACGAAAATATGTTAGCCTTGTATGTAATCGAGCTTGTTCCCGAACTTCATACTGAGCCTCCAGTCGTGCTCATAATTGAATTTTAACCTTGTATGTGGAAAAACTTCAATGCAAATAAATATGTAATGACTTTATTTTTTAGAAGAAATGCAAGGATTAGATTTTAAACGTAGAAATGATAGGTATCTATATATATAATAAATTAGAATATGCATGATTATATAATATAAATAATGTAATGGTGCCACTTGTGCAAATAATTATTCTCTCCTTTTTATACGGGCCATTATATTTTTCTTCGACCCTAATTCTTCCAGTGGGCTTGCTTAAACGGTTAATAAACGGACAATGCGTTAGGGCTCACCTTAACGGGCTGAAAAGCCCAATTCTATCGCCGTTTCCCATGTCCCGCCGTTAAAAATAACGGCCACTTTTCACCTCCGGAACCGAACCGAATAACTTCGGTTCGGTTCCGGTTACCCGAAATAGAACCGAATTTATTATAAAAATCAACAAAGCAACATTCATCCATCTAAACTAATAAAAATAATATAAATTAAAAATAAGAAATTTGTATTATAAAATAATAAAAATTAATAATAAGGGATTTGCAATTGGGGGATTTGTAAAAATCAACAAAGCAACATTCATCCATCTAAACTAATAAAAATAATAAAAATTAAAAATAAGGGACTTGTATTATAAAATAATAAAAATTAATAATAAGGGATTTGCAATTGGGGGATTTAGGAATTAGGGATTTGTATTATAAAATAATAAAAATTAAAAATAAGTATTTACTATTTCGGTTCTTCGGTTGGAACCAATCGGTTCCCGGTTAGAACCGAAGACCGAATATTCTAATTTATAGGAACCGAGGACCGGACCGAAGACCGAATTTTCGGTTCTCGGGTACCCGGAACCGTTTCGGTTCCGGTTCGGTCTCCCACCCCTGTTAGTTAAACCTTAAACCCTAATTCGAGAATTTGGGATTTTGTTGGTTAATTCTTCCACCATTGAATTAGACAAAACTTTTGCCTCGCGAATCAGTCTGAAGAAGGTCGAATATGGTGAAACCGAAATCCCAAGCGAAGAAGTCGAAAAGAGGCGGGGTGGATTTCAAAGTAATGAACCGAAATTATTTACTCTGTTCAAGTGTTAATGATTCCCAGTAGAAAATGGTTGATTCCGAGCTAGTGCGATTGTAATTTCTCAAGTTTTTTTTTTATTATTTGTTTTTCCGGCAGAAATATAAGCGGAAAATCGGCCGGAAATTGCCGCCTCCGAAGAATTCTACCAACACTGAAGTAAAATCTAAAGCGATAGTTCTGCCGGAGCAGAGTATAGCATCTGAAAGGGCGGGTTTAGCAACCAGCAAAAGGGGGTTGACACTGAAGGAGCTTCTTCAGCAAACAAGCCATCATAATGCTAAAACCCGTAAAGGTATTCTTTTTCTGTCTCAATCCTTTTGTTTGACCTTTGATGAGGTGCTTGCACCGTCGTTCATTACTTGATTTGGAAAATTTCCATTAATTTTTGTGTTGTGCTTAATAATGCGTTCCTTCTTGTTTTGATTCCCTTGTTTTCACTTTGTTCTCGATAGTTAACGAGGTTTTTCCGTTTCACAGATGGGTTGATCGGTATCAAAGATTTATTGCTTAACCACCCCGGTGAGTTGAAGTTACATAAACTTGCAGTGGTGGAAAAACTTCGTGAACGCATTGGTGACGATGATGAGTCTGTTCGGGAAACTCTTTATCAGCTTTTCAAGTCCGTAATATTCCCAGGTGGTACAAAGGTAATTGAAGACGTTGTGTTGATGTTACTTTGCAATTCTAGCTTATCTCATTTCTTACTCAAAATACTCAAAATAGTATCTAATTGGAGATAATTAGCTTATCTTCAACTTTACTGTGTTTCCTATGCTTCCAAATTGTGGATTAGGATTCTTGTTAAATTTCTGCTCAAGAGGAATCCTTCCTTCCTTACTTTTTTTTTTTAACAGAAAAAGAATTTTATTAAAAACGAAGCTGGTACGCAGAGTACCTTACATCGAGAATCCAACAGGATTAAGTATGGCCGACAAAACAAATTCATGGGTCAGCTTGCCAGTCTCTAAAAGACGAGCAACTCTGATGACCGTTTATGTTTGGGAATTATTATGTTTTTTAATATGACCATTTATGTAAAGCTTTTACTGGAAGTTTGTTTATATTGTTAGATCTTGGCGAGCTACCTATGAGTTCGGTGAAATTTGCAACTTCATTTTTACATAGCATTGTTTATTGAACACTGACAATTTCTAAATGTTTTCAAGTTGCAAGCTAGGATGCTTTAATTGATAGGATGCCTTTGCTCTTACAGGATAACCAAGGGCCATTTGTATCCTTGATGATGGCGTATGTTTTTAATGCCATGGCCCATCTAACACTAGATGTCCGTTTGATGGCTTTCAAATTTTCCGACCTTGTTGTCCAGTTCTACCCCTCTTCGTTTCCCTCCTATGCTGAAAAGGTAAGCTTATCTTTTTTATTTCTAGTTGATTCTTGTTGCATTTAGATCGCATTTTCAAAGAGAATTGTGTAAGAGTAGATATTGGTTGAGTCATTCTGTTACCTATCTAAATGTTCCATAATGCTCCACTTATCAATTAACCGACAAAATTTTAGGTCATCTGCCGACTTTCTTTCAATTGTGATCATGGAGTTCTTTGACATTTTCCAGGTCCATTTATACAAACTTTTGGATCATCTCTGCAGGTTCTCCAAAATTATGAAATTTTCCTACGGAAGAACCAATTTTTAGAGGACAAGAGCAAACTAAAGAATGTTCTAGCTGGACTGTTTCGCTGCTTATCGCTATTGCCATGTGAAGACAGAGATCACCCGGCAACTAAAAATGTATTTTCTGGTGAATCAATGGCACTAACATTTGGATTTTCTAATTTCTTAATTTTGCTAGTATTTTGAAGGAAAATTCTATCATGGCTCAATTGTCTTGCTCTAATACTATATTTCTTTTTTTTTGGGTCTACTAGATAGTATGGTAATTTTTTCTTTCTCAGTTGTATAAAATACTTATTCTCGACTGACCTTTATAGGAAATTCCAGCTCCTGAAACTCTCCATGCATTTGAGCCTGAGATTGTTAGAGAACCTATTGGTGAGTTTCAGGAACATTTTATTTCCAGGTGGTACATTCTTTTAATCTTCCGATATTAGTTGTTCGAAGCATCAATGTTTAGTCTGATGGACAATTGAGAGTATCATGTGATCTTATTGGAAATTATAGTCCTGGGTAGTGCTTGCATGTGACATTGACTTAACTTTAGATATCACATATTGTGTATATATTCTACGAAGTCTGGCTGTGCTCTGCCATGATATTTGTTCATTCTGAAATGACTAACCCTTCAATTCTTAATTTGAAGAAAAGCTACCTGACACTTGAGTTGATTCCATGTTTGGCAGGGCTTGTGGATTTTACCAGGCAATTAAAGGATCTTTTACCCATTTTAGTTGGTTGTTTCCATGATTTCATGCCATTGGTGCACAGCACCTCTCAATTAGATCTGCAATCATGTGATTGTATCCAGTTTTTACTTCAGAGTATAGAAATCATGGTCAAACTTTTGGTTAGTGGGAGTTTTGGAAGTGACTCCGATCCAAAGATTGTTCCTGTTGGCGGGAAGCGCGGCTTGATCCCATACACTCAGTTACTACCGTCGATATTAAAGAAGTTATGGGATGTGTATCCTCTCAATCCAGTTCATCTTACAAGAAAGGTATATGAACCTTATTCTTTTCAGTATAATATTGGTTTTAGGTTTCCCATGAGTCTCATATGTGGTTTTCAGCAGAAGAGAATTTGTTCATGCTAGGTAATTTGAGATGTAGGCCCAAATTTGTGTGGTAGTGCTAAAGTCGGCCATACCTGTGCTATTGTGTATCTTTGTCTTGTCATTAATATTTAGTACTCCATCTGTCCTCCAGTTTACTGACACTATTACTATATTGGGACGTTCTTCATTTACTGAACCTTTCTATTTTGAGACGTAGGCCCCACAATCACTTTAACACTTTAATACTATTAAAAATATTAGATGGGTCCACAATTATTCTACTTTAACACTTTAATACTTTAATTTATTAATAAATTATCAAACTACATAAAATCATGTGCCCAAAATTTAGGTCACTAAATAGAGGACGGAGGGGGTAATTAACATTCTACTTGTTTTTATTTAGTAGTAGTTAATGCTACTGGCTAATTTTTTTACATCAATTCGTAATTGAAGTGATCATGGTTACATACTTGTTTTTTATCTAGTAGTTAACATTACCAGTGACTGCTGTATCTTGCTCTTTATGGTGATAAGTGTCTCATTTTCTTTTATTTGTTGCCTTGCAGGATTATCGACGAATATCCGTGCTGAATACAACAATTACCAAAATATTTTTGCAGTTGAAAAACTGGAATAATTCACCCTCTGTATTGTTGGACAAGTTCTTGGAATTCATCGAAAGCTCACTGGCATCAAAGGTTTGCTTTAACTCCTATTATTTGCGTTCTTACATACATATATATTAATCTTTTAGATTTCTACATTGTACTTGCCCAAAAACCAACTACCAATAGAATTTCGCTGGTTTATTAGATAACTTTTGTTTACTTAATTGCATAAATTATTGTCTGCTGTTTAGCTTTAGCCGATAATTTATTGTTGTTCTTTATCAATCAATCTTTTCATTGTTACACATTTGGACAGTGGCATGACATTCATGTCCTTTATGATGCATGCATATGTGCAGATGCAATCGGGTAAAGTGGTCCATGAGAAAGACGTGCTTCCTCTTATACCTTACGTTCCAAAATTGGTGATGGAAATCTCTGGTAGCTGGAGGTCTCGTATGCTTCAGGTTTTGTTATTTCATGTGTACATTGATATATTCATGCATGTTACTTTTTAATTAAAGAAGCGGTTTTATTCGTGTTAAAGATTTTCTTTTACCTCTATATAATAGTCATTCTCTAGTTTTTACCCTCATTTATTCTTGCAGGCTTTCACCGAGGTCTTCAAGAACTCTAGTCCAGAGTCTTCAATGAAACTTGCATGCATTGTTGCAATTACAGGAATGCTGGATCCTGTAAGATGTCATTTTTGTTTTTTTTGGTCATATCCCTCTAGAATTGATTTATGTAATTATTTGTTTGCTTATATAGTAATTTTCAATCCTGTACTTGCATGTAATTATGATCTCTCTCTCTCTCTCTATATATATATATATATATATATATATTATTCGAAGATCATATCCAATCCTGAAAATTAAGCTTCATGGTAAGCATTATTCTATGCTTCGAAACTCTGATACCCATGCAAGCAGGAAAGGGGCTCACTTTACCTTGATGAAAGCGATCCTACTTTGCTATACTATCAGATCAGTTGGATACAGGATCTTCCTTCATTGCTGAATCTGTTAGATAACAAAAGCCCCTTATGTTCCAAGGTAGTTTCCTGGTATTTAATGATTAATATTTTCTTCTAAATACTTCATCTGACAAGCTATATTTCCATTACCAGAATCCTTTAACGGTATTTTTCTTTCAACAGGCTGTTTTACAACTTCTGCTGTATGTAGGGCAATTTGCTCCGATTAACTCTCCATTCTCTCAGGAGTTCGACACTTTGCAGTATAGATTTAAAGATTTCTTCAGCAAACCAGATGAGAATGGTATGTACTTCTACATTCTTCATTTTTTTCATTATTATTTGCCATGTGCTGAATGTAGTGCACTCCTTTGTAGCCATATGCTTTGGTCCCTTCATAAGGCTTGCTGCAGATATTCAGGAGCTTGCCATTTGTTGCCTTTATTATTTCTCTTTCCTGGACCCCCTGCTTCTGCAATCACTAGTTTCGTGTTGCTTATGTAAGTATCGTGGGACCTTATCTTTCATTAATATATATATATAGTATGGCAAAACTATGTTGAAGAGTATACGTCATCTGTAAATTCGCTTTGTCACTGTTCCACAGGTGAGGATCTTAAGCCAGTTCTCATTTTCCGTATCTTTGAAGTTCTACAATCTTCCTTTAGAGCTGGGCATATCCTGGTAGCCGACTATATAAGTTTCCACATCACTTTACTCTCACAATTTCGAGTTCTTCCAGGTAACTTTAGATTAGATTTCTTGTTATTATTACCTTGTAAAGCAATTTAGTGCACCCTCTGCATGTTATTAAGTGGGGTTGATGAATGATAGTGTTTTTCATACACATGTATTGTTTAGTAATTCCAGTGCCCCTGGCAATCATTTTGCAAACCTGTGTGCATTTTCTGTTCATTGTCATGCTATAGTGTAAATTATCTTTCCCCGCCTTTTTTTTATGGAAATTGTTATATATGCTTATGCTTGTAATTTGTCATTATATTGCAGAAAAAGTCTATTTAGCCACCAAGTGTGATGAGAAATCAAATTGGAAGACGTTCAAGAATGTTACTAGGATGATCTGCTCATCATTGTCACAGATTGGTGACGATAATCTTGTCTTGCAGATGCTGGAAAAGATAATTGTCGATCAGATAGTAAGTCAATACTCTTTGGTTGTTTTCCGATGCTGATACTCCATATAGAAAGATCATATCAGCTTAGTTTACAATTGGTGAAAATAACTTCTTATATTGACTAATGTTTATCAGTGTTCGAATATACCAATGGAAAATAAGTGCTCCTTCATCAGATTGCTTCTCACACTTGACTCGAAGCCATCCAGACTTTCAGATGAGAGCATTGTGAGCATGAGTCCTGTTCTTCCACAATACATGATCAGTATTTTATCTGTAAGTACTTCCGCCTTTTTTTAAAGTTGGTAGAATTTAGTTGCCTTTCTCAAATTTTAACTTGAAATCGGTCTTTCTATGCAGAACTTTCAGGAAGATGATCAAGATTCAATGTCTGTCATCAGTGAAAAACGAAGGCAGTATTACTTACTACCTTCCTTTTATCTGATTTATGGTAGCAAAAGGCTGTCAAGTCTTGTGTTAAATGTGATGGGATCTTTGGTTTCTGAGGCTAGTCCCTCAGTTGATCGTTCAACTACAATATGTCGCATTGCCTCCGTACTCCTCCTAATGTATAAAGATACCAAGGTCCGTCAGATTTTGTCATCATGCAAGACTGAGATGGAGACTGTGCTACAGAATATACTCAACTTACAGGTAAGAATATCGATTCTATTTAGTTACATTTTGGTTACCTCTTGTTTTTCTTTCTTCATTAAATCAAAGTATAAGAAAATTTCATAATAAGTTAAATCCCTAGTACTGTAATTTCAGGGCTCACTATGCATTCTTCATTCAATAATTTCTTCTATGGACTCATCTCCTCCTTTCTGTATGATTAATTTAAAAAAAAAAAAGACAAATCGGTATATGAGCTTTGCAAATTATCAATCTATCTTTTGATGATCTGATAATGTTAATACTTTTATTTACATTTTTATTTCTCCATATAAGATCCTTATAAACGCGGGAATAATGGCACTCTTTATGATTAAGTGAACCTTGTCAATAATTATGTGAATAATCGTGGCTTTTGTACTTGTTAACAGACTAGTGAAGGGCCAAACATGAGATTGGAGGAAAGGCATAAGATCGAGAGGGCATACAATCAGTTGAGAGCAATCTCCAATAGTGAAGTGGTGATTTAGCCATTAATAGGGAGAAGTGAGAAAATATTTATTTTCCTCCTATCATTCGATTAAATTCTCTAAGGCCAGTTCCTTCCTACTGTTGCTATGAACGGCTTGAAGAAGGAGCTGGTGTCTGCTGCTTCAACGTTAAGGTGTGTTCGTATATCAATGTATCCTTTTTTATCATCTGTTCTACTCCGTGCCCCAATCCTTACGTTGTGTATGAAATTCTTTATCACCCCCGTTTCATCTGATACTTGCATTTCTGTAAGTGCAGATTTTCTTGTTTCGAAAGATGGCAGTTATATCGTACCAGTTCATGAACAAGGAGATGACATTCTCGAATCTGGATTGAAGCAGGTTCATCCTCGACTTTTGTGCAGTTGTCCATACCTCAAGGATTGAGGCTTCAGTTACTTCACATCTTTCATCATTGGCAGAATATGTGCATATTTTGATATAGATTGAGATTGATGGTGAAGTGCAAAGGCTACTCTCTCATTTTGAGCCACACCTTAAAATTTTGTAATTCTCAACTTTTACAAAGGCAGATGCCACCTATATGAGGCTGCTCAATATTTCTGTTTCAACATTTTAATTGTTTTAATGCTCCTTTGATGCATGTGAGAAGCATTTAAATATACATGTATACTAGTCAACTGAAATAAACGGGAATTTTTGGATAAATCGATAGAATATTCCATCAACATGTCCATTCCGTTTGTAATCAATAATACAGCCCTTTTCCTCAATTAAAAAAGAAAAGACAGAGAAAATCCTATTTGCATAATATTTTTTCCTTTTACGTAATTCCCAAAAAAATTAAATAAATACTTTTCTCTAATAAACCTATGAGTACTAATTTAACTCTAGAAAGTTATTTGCATTCTACAGTAATTAATTTTAAGGATAATAATTAAAAGAAAAAAATAGGGACGATGGATCAGCGGAGGCCCATTACAACTAAAGGGCCGCATAGGGCCTTTCTATTCTCTTAAGAAGTGAGTTTTGGCGGGAACCATTTAACTTTTTTGCCGCTTTGTTCTTCTCTGTTAGCAGTCGCCGATGCCAAATCCATCGTCAACGAGAATCGGAGAGCGAGATTAGATCAACGGAGATGCAGCCAAAGATCAGCGCATTCTTCAGGCCTTCCCACCGGCCGGAATCTCCCGAATCATCTCCATTTTCGGGCGACTTCATTGATGCGGTGGCCGATATCGCTTGTGTACGCGCGGATTCTGATCCAGTAGGGTAAATCTCGTCGTTGTTTTTATTTTTTTTATTTTATTTTTATCTACCTCTCGAATCAATATCGTCTGAATGCATATCTCGATTACTCTGTTGTTTGTGGAACTACGTGTTAATTTGCTTCAGTTTTCAGTATATGTATATTGTATGTTAACTTGCTACTGGTTAATTTTTGGGGGATTTTGCGATTGATGAGTGTGTGAATGCTAAGTTGAGCTAAATTTCCAGATCTTTGGACTATTTAGAAATTTTAGTTCGATTTTGGTAGTCTTTGGTTTTTGCAGTTTTAGTATATTTCTATTATCTGTTATAGATTCTTTGAGGAACGAAGTTTTCTCTTAAGTCGCACAAAGCAGATGCTAGCTATGGCTATTAATTATCAATAAAAATGTGGATCGATGTTTTCATTTATTTGCTTAAACTGTGTATTTCCTTTCGGTTAGCATTGTTTTGAATATGTCGATGTTGAAGTAGAGTTTTCATTTTTCAATTGATAGTGAATCGAATAGAGAATCGTCAAGCAAACATGCTTTTGAGGACAAATGTACCAAGTTGGAACAAGGAGAGAGTAGCAAAGTTCTAAATAAGAAGAGAAAGTATGCACAGACATTCTTGGATGTTGGCCAGTCGGATTTTCTACTTCATACATGTAAAGCATGTGGTTTCCAGTATGCTCCTGGTGATGAAATTGATGAAGATGTCCACAAAACATTTCATAGGAATTGCACCCTTGGGTTACCTTTTAAGGTAGTAATTTGCATTTTGTTTTCATAGGCTGCTTGTTAGTTTAATCGATACTATATTCTAATCTTCCACGTTTGCTGTTTATTAACATGAAATTTATTTTACTCTAAGGGTTGGCGCAATGAAAGAATTATAGATGAACTTGAAAAGGGGCGTGTAATCTTGGTGCAAGATGGTGATCCTCCTTCTCAGTTTAAAAAGGTGCAGTATGGTTAAAGAGCTTTATATTTGATGAACAAATTTGGTTTACCCTTCATTTTGGGGGTGTCTAATGGTTGATTCAGTATCTATGCAGGTGGAGGATGTTGTGAACATGATGGAAGTGGAGCTTGGGGAAGGATGGATACTAAATAAGCAGAGTAAGGTATACGGAGTACAAGATAGTCTTGACTATTATTTCCCTTTCCAGAACATCACAAACATTGAATATTTTTTAGATCTTCATGAGGTTCAGAGTCAGTTATTACCCAAGCATCAAGAATTGTAATGGCTGCTTTGTTCCTTCACCAGATCAAACACCTCAATTTTCATCTCCTTGCAAACTTCTACTTAAAAATTGGAATCTCAAACACCTTATGCATTTGTGAGTTAACTTCATGTTGCTAGATTGCAAGTATCATGGAATTTATGCATTTTACGTGATAACAGGTATATCTATTCATTTCATCACAAAGAGTATCGGGATGTCTAGTTGCAGAGCCAATAGGAATGGCGTACAAGTTAATATCAGGTTCATCGGATGAGAAAAGTAACACACCTGCAAAGGGAAAAAAGAACTCATCCACTCTTCAATTTGGTGGTGTTAGTCTCCAAAGAGAAGTCATAAGAAGGGAATCTATCAAAGAAGGAATCCATGATGGAATGATTTTGTGCGAGGAAAATGCTGTACCAGCTCTTTGTGGCATTAGAGCTATTTGGGTCTCTCCTTCTAACAGGAGGAAGAACATTGCTAAAAGTTTGCTTGATGCAGTAAGGTAAATATATTGTTCATTCAGTTCTCAAGCTATCATTTCTCATTAGGTACCTTTTCATTGAATTATTTATAAGAAGTATCACTACTCTTATTCTCAATTAGCATCTTCCCATCTAATATAGATGTTTGTAAAAAGGATTTCTTTACTTTCACTTTAAGCTGCACGGACCAAACTCTCCGTTCTTGAATCTTGATTCTTAAGAACCCATAACTTCATGTTTTGTTACAGGAAGAGTTTCTGCAGAGGCATGATTCTCAAACCTACAGAATTAGCATTTTCGCAACCAACCACGCTCGGTAAAGCTTTGATTTCCAGCTACACAGGAACAAATTCTTTCTTGGTTTATACAACTGCCCATATGGAATAGAGGTTTTTCCAAATTCTTTTCGACTCAATATCCACTTTATTGCTTCTTTTTTATCTACTCTTGCTACTTCCTTTAAGTTAAGCTTCCATATATCCTAGGTTTCAGTTTTATTAACTTTATAAAATGCATAGATCCTTTAAATGTTGAACTTTCTTGATTTCAACTTTATGGCAGTTAGGGAAAAGTTCTGTTTGAAATAGTATGACGTGTCGTGTTGCCTCTGGTATTGACTTTAGAATTTCACGAGAAATGAGGAAATAAATTCCTTGTACTTCTTGAACCGATTTATACCGAAATTGAACAATATTTAGATGTTTAATGCAGTAAAAGAATTGAAGTATTCCGTGTTAATATCCTGTATTTTGTAGTTGAAGTAAATTCCAAAGAAAGTGAGTGATATTTGGGGCCTACTCCATAATTTTGTTATTTGACAGCTTTTAAAATTTCGAAAAATTCCACCATTTGATACTTTCTCAAATGAGCTCTATTTCTCATTTGGAATGAATCATACGTGTAAATCTTGTTACCGCATTTTTGCTACTTATATTAAATTATGATATTTAATTTCTAGGTTGCGTGCTTACGTTGTGATCTCACGTTATGCGCCTAGTATGCAACTATGCATAGGGCGTGCAGTGATAATATATCAACTCATGAATATCAATTAATATGGGGGAGTAAATAAAAGAAATGTAATCATTTAATATTTCTTGTTTTTCTTTTTACTGCACCAATGAAGAATATTTCGAAAGGGAAGCTCAGATGAAATTCAGCTACTTTTTCGATGCAATTTCTTCTATGTTTCGTGTTCCAAGATTTTACTTAAATGTGCATTTGTGTAGCCGAAGCCTCAAAAAGTATGTTAGTGAAAGAGGAAATTTGACAGCTATGAATTTACTTGCATTATTAGAAAAAGAAAATGGGCTTTTCGCACTAGTTTTCTTTTTCCTTTTTTTTATTAGGGGAAATATCGTGTAATAATTTATTTTATTTATTGTATTTGTTGATACTTTGTGTTGGAAAGTAGTTTGGATTTGTCGCTAGATATCAAAGTAAATTATTGGCTTAGAAATAATAGTGATACAAAATCGAGTATTTAAGATATAAAATTTTAAAAATAAAAAAGGACTATACCTGAACTTAATGAGACGTGTTAAGTGGTGGTAACCGATCCACTTTCACATATTCAAGTCGTCCGAAAAGAAGAAATGGACTTTCTAGTCAAAATCCAGAAGCGCAGGGGCAGAATCGTCCTTATATAAATACAACAGGACCGCGATAAAAAAGAGCATAGTAACAAAAGTAGTAAAATCAGAAATTTAATCCTTAAAAAAGAAAAGGAAAACGGAAATTAAATTAAATACGGTAATAGCGCGGTGAAGATGACAGGCTGGCAGTAGTACTACGCTCGTATTTGCTTGAGGCCCAAGTAATTCCCGAAAACTTATTCTCTCGAAGCTACTCTCACAATCCCACGTAATCTGCGTTTCGACTTTCGTCGTTCCGAAAATACCCCCACCGCCATAATTTAATCCCCGTCGCGTCCTGCCCCCCAAAACCCATCTCCCCCCTTTTATATATAAAGCTCCATCCCACTGTTTTTCGATCAGACTTTTTTTCTCTTTTCTTTTTTGTTGGTAATTTATTTTTTGGGCTCTCATTGGCCGACGATATGGTGGAAGGCGGCGGCAGTCCGGCGTTTCCGGTGGTGTTCTTCGACGGCGAGAAGGAGATGAACATCGGAGAGGTCAGGGTGAATCCGACGCTCGAGTACAAGCCATTTCAGCACATGCTAAGCCAGAAGATTGGGATTTCTCCCAACCAAATCTCTATCTACCTCGTGGACCGGAGGAAGAACCCTAAGTCGCCGTTCTCGGAGGACCGGCGGAGGATCCCGATCACCGGAAAAGTCAACTTCGGTCTAATCTGTCGCCAGAAGGAGTGCTGCTTCCTCGTCGTGTTGAAGAGATCTCGGAAAACGAGGAATCGGAGAGAGAGGGCGATGGGCGGGCTCGAGTACGCCGAGTTACTGCCGGGGAATGAGTTTTCCCGGCCGGCGATGCACTCGTTGCCGGATAATCTGGTATTACTCCGGAGAAATCAGCAGGTTCCGTATCACGAGCAGGTTATGCAATCTGAACTGACCGGATTCAATGATCGGTTGCAGAGCCTGGGGGCTCAGAGAGAGAATTATCAGATGGCAATGGCTAGAGGAAACTCGACTGCTCCTTATTTCCAGAGTTCGGGTATGGATCGTGGCCTTAATTATGATGATTGGAATTCTTTTCATCCTCCAAAAATGATGATGACGATAAATGATACGAGAAAGGGCTATTGTGAGGAGTGTGTGAACGCAAAGAAGAATGGGAGCGCGCCGTCGTTCCATCCTTGCGTGAACGACGCCGTAGTGATCTGGTTCACCTCGCCAGTGGGGCCGATATGTCGGCCAAATAAACCGGCTCTCTAAAAAGGTTTAATAAAACGTATAGCTTCTTTCTTTCTTTTCTTTTTTTCTTTTTTACATCTTAGGATCGGAGAAGGTTTCTGGTAGAAATGGCTGATCGGTGTGAGTGGGTTAGGACTTTTTGTGGATTAAATAGCACAAGATTAATGGCGTACAGTTGCTAGACCACGTTATTGTGCTGGACGCACAATTGTTGGAATTTGTGCTCATGAGGGGGAGGTTTTGGCCGAGAAATTGAAATTAAATCTCGGATTTAGGATTTTAATTCTCATCTTCTCGTTCTGGTTTTCTTAGAAATTAGTAGAAAAACAGAGGAAAGAGATGGGTTCTGTAGATTGCCCTTTTGGTTGGGAGCCTGCCCTTTTTGGCCGGTTGCGGTAGATTTTGGTGTTGAACACAAGTTTCTTTTTTAATTAATTTTTCACCATCTTTTCGCTGGATCCAACCATTTCTCTGAAACTAGTAGTAGTATTTGATTTTGTATTTGTAAAAAAATGAGAGACCCTTTTTTGAATTTTGATGGGGCCCTTGCGTTCATGACTATGCCTGTTCAACTGAGTTACTCGAAAGCTCAGAATTCTAAATTGCTTTTCCCTTTCTGGAAATTCTTTTTAATTAGCATCGCATTATTATTATATGCAGTGTTTACTGTACTTTCACAATTATGCTATTGGATAACAGACGTGGAAATCTTCATATTTTATTTCATCTACTTCTCCCTACGATTTTCCATGGCTAAAAGGAATTTTTTGGGTTAACTTAAATAGTAAAATTTGATCAACTTTTTGGATGATTAATGTTAAACAGTAATCTTTTGATAAACTTGTTAGAGATACGTTTATGTTTGTCCAACTGTAACAGTCCCATTAATTACGCTTAATTTCCGAATGGATGCAAATGGTGTGCTGCTGCTGCCTATCCTATATACTATAATAAATTTGTAAAAAAGGAATAATTGTGGAAATTAGTGGATTGCAATTTGACATGTATCCTACGATTATTTAATTCTTATAATACTCCAATTTTGTGGAGTACTAATCTTGGATCCCCTGCATATTAACAAGTCTCAATGTTATGTTATGTTTTGGGAACCTCCAATTCTGTCCTAAAATTACCAACGGTTGACTTTGATTTTCATTATCAACATGTTTCCTCTCTACCCTCATTCTCTTCCCCACAAGGAGAGGAATATCATTCCTCTAATCTAAATCCCAAAACAAAACCATCAAGTTACTTCTTCTGCCTCCACCTTCTCTCCCTTGTCGCGCAACAACAAAGGGAGAGACCCAAGAATGGGAAAATCGCCGGATTCCTCACCCAAGGCGAAGAAGAATCACGAAAACGACGTCGTCATGGGGTACCCCACCGCCCAAGATCAAAAGTACAACCAAACACAGCCAATGTACCCCCCTCCTCCACCTCCAGCCCCCAAGGGGGGATGCGAATCCCCGGCGCCTCCTCCGTCTTCAGCCTACCAGCAGCATTACCCAAATCCGTACGCCTACAACCACTACGCCACGTCATCGCCATACCAGCCCTACCCGCCTCCGTACCAAGCCACCGCCGTCCCCCCTTATTCGCCGCCGCCGCCCTACAACTACCACCAGCAGCATCTCCGGCACGAATCCGACGTGAGCGCCTCCTTCGCCCGCATCCTTCTCATCCTCATGTTCATCCTCCTCTCCAGCATCCTCACCATGAGCCTAATCATGTGGATCCTCTTCGGCAGCTCCGTCCCCGAATTCCAGGTCGGATCGGTTAGGGTCTCCAATTTCACCGCCACCAACACGTCATTGACCGGAGCGTGGGGGGTCCAGATGTGGGTGTCGAACGTGAATATGGAGCTCGACGTCCGCTTCGACCACGCCATGTCCTCCATCTTCTACAAGGACTCCATGGTCGCCGCGGCGGCGCTGCAGCCGTTCGACGTCCGCAAGACGCAGCGTTTCGGCCTCAATTTCAGCGTCCCGGCGCTGCAGGACCAGAGGTGGATCTCGCCGGAGCTGGCGGGGGACCGGAGCTCCGGCGTGGTGGTTATCAGCCTGAGGCTGGCCGTGGACGCGAATTTCACGGCGCCGAATGTGGTTACCAGGACGGAGAAGCTGAGGATTCTGTGCGAGGATCTCCCGATCAGCTTCCCGTCGGCGGCCGGCGAAGGGACGCTGTCGCCCACCTTCGGGAACAACTACTGCTTCATCCGACTCCGCGACAGCCACGATTGAGCCACGTGTGCGTTTCTGATTGGCGCGTTTTATGAGAAATGACGTAAATGTTGTATGTGTAGTGTAGGATTTTTTAAGCAAACATGCGTGCAGCGGAATACGTCGCAGCCCTTGTTTATTTAGGCCATTTTCTTTTTTCTTTTGGAAGAAAGTGTATATATATATTGAGCACTAAAAAAAATGTACTGTAATCTATTGAGATAAAATCTTGGGCACCGTAGTTAATCTACTGTGATGACGTGTCAAAATGTTTAAACTGTGAATCTATCTTATATTTTTATCTAGAAAAATGTAAAATACTTATTTGGGGATATAATTCTTAACGAGTTAAGAACACTTATTGGGGACGGAGGGATTACAATACTCTGATGTCCCGTGACTGGTAACATGGGAAATACGAAATAAAGCATCGAGAATCGCTTCAAGTCCCAAACTTACTAAATAAGCTTACAAGTACTATTGAATTCCATAGAGAAAAAGAAAGGGAAAAAAAAAAAAAAAACAAACAAACAAACATACCAAGAAACCTTTACCTTCCACCAGAATCCTAGTAGTTGTCATTAGCATAAGCCTACATCATCAGAACCATAGCCAAGGGGGTAATCGTCACCATAAGATTCATCATCTCCGTATGATTCGTTCGCAAGCCAAACTATATCACTGATCGAGTCAGAAGGGAGTTTCAGATCTTTGATCTTCTCACGACATCTTCTCCCTAAATCCCCTCCAAGATCGAGACTAAAGCATCGACGGATATCAAGGGATTCGAGGTGAGGACAGCCCTCAAGAATGGCTTCAAGTCCCTCATTTCGCATTCTATTTGCAAAGAGTTGAAGATGGCGCAGATTAGGCATGCTTTTTCCGATTGCTAGAGTATATTCATCCCGATCAACAAATCCCATAAAATCGTCATCATCATCATAATCTCTCCAGTTTTGAATCTTACACCCATGATGGCTATATGAGAAGGATTTCAATGTTGGGCAAGAAAAGCCAATAGCCTCAACATGGACAGCAAAAACGCTATTCGTCAAAGTAAGGTGCAATTCAACCAAATGTGGAAGTATCTTAACTGCTTGAACTAGAGAATCTGCTGATATATCAAAGTAACCTAGAGCAGTATAACGTTCAACATTGGGTGTGAGAGCAAGACGTTTGAGATTAGGTGACCTGTCAAAAAACAGCACAGAGATTAGGCAAGATAACATTGGTTTAGCTACAGCATCCTTAAGATGTAAAATGAGCTTCGACTCATATAAAATCGCATTAACGTATACTTCATTATCATATACTCCGTAGGAACTAAACTTAGGAAAAACAGTAAGTAAGATCACAATAAAACAAAAAAACATATACTACAAAAATTCTAGTTCTTGTTGAGCATGAACGTCGGCAAACCTGTACTAGCTAATTCAACTCTTGTACTAATGAACAATTAATTGAACATGATTACAAATCTACTACAAATTAGAATAGAAAATTTTTAATCAAGAAAAATATCTTGTTCTGTTCATAATGCGACTTGACATTTTCAGTAAGAAGAGCATTCGCTGCTATCTCTATTTCTAAAGTGAAACAAAGCAAATACGTTCAGTTTCCGAGACTTGTTTGCATATGTTTGCAGGATGTTTAGATGCACTACCAAATTTGAGCTTGGAACCATTAATCAATCTATCAATCATAAATTCATAGATAGAAATGAAAAACAATTATACCAGCAGCCTTAAATCGAATTAGAACACATCGAAGCCCTAAAGATGACTAGTTCAACAAAAAAAATCAAACGAGAATCTATTTATAAAAAAATAAAAATAAAAAAAAAGCAAAATTGTACCGTTTGGCTACGTAGTCTAAGAGTGTGTCGTCGCCGAAGTAATCAATAGAGAGGTCAACCAATTGTCCCTGGCTAAGATCCACTGCGCGGCGGCACATGGTAGCGCACTCCTCATTCGTTCGCTTTCGCTTAAGGTTGCGCAAACTCAGCACTCGCCAAATGGCCGGATCTTGGCAAACTTTCCACCAGCTAGTGCACACTCTCTGCGCACTCCAGAGCACCTCATCCGCCTCCAGTCTTTGCAGAATATTGGCCGTCACATCTCCGGGAAGTTCGACCCACGGCGGCGGCGGCGGCGGCGGATGAGGAAACCGCCGCCTGCGAAGTCGGGATTTTGTTTGGAGTTCCCATGGTGATTTCTCGGAAAGGTTGAGGCCGTGTTTGATACTTTGATTGCGTATTAATTAGGTTAACCACCCAAAGTTCTTTTGGTTTCTTCTTTTTTCTTACTCCCTAAGTTTTTTCTCCGAGTGGTTCACTTCTTTTGGACACCTTTATTAAAAAATGAATGATTAGAGATTAAAGTTGGTACTTACAATTAATAATTAGTGTATATTGAATACTTTAATTAGCCTAATTGGGTCACCATATGACTTTGTTAGTCTATAAAAAGAAGTGAGACACTCCAAAAAAACATTACAAAATGAAAAGTGAGTCACTTCGACAAAAAGCGGAGTGAGTATTTTGTTTAAACATTTTAGTTCTATTTCAATTTCTTATTTAATTTTTTAATCAATGTTTTTAGTTCATAAATATAGTTTATGTCTTAAGATAACAAAAGTAATCTTGTTTAGTCTAACTGTATAGTATCCTAAATATATTTTCAAAAGTTCCGTGATAATTTTATGGGTCGGCTAAAAGTATTGTTACCCTGTCCTAAGATTATTTGATTTATTTGTTGAAGTATGTGTGATAAAATATGGACTGGACTCAAAGACTTGAAAATCGGCCCATTGATGGGCTTCTAGTTATTCGGATCAATAATTTCATGGGCATATATTTGATTAAAATCTATTTCGTGAGTTTATATTTATTGAGAGTTCCATGTATGTATGTGATTTTCTGCAATATTTTGGTAATACATTAACTATTTTGAGATATAAATGTACGGTTCCTATTGTGTCTATATCTGGAACTACAATTTTTGTAAGATATATATAACAAAAATAGATTTAAAATTTTAAAGTTGAAATATCTCAATCAAGTGTTGAAACCTTTTTTAAGAGAAGGCAAAGAAGAGTGTGTTTCCCTTTCGGTTTGATGTATAGTGAATGAAACAAGAAAAGGAAGGCAGTCCACTAATTTAAGCTATGGTCCTCATAAAATTTTGTAATTTCCGATCCCTACCAATCCTACTTTCTTCCACACCCATTCACCCATCACTTTCTTGATTTCACAAACTTATTTCAAATCCATCATACACTTATCATCGCATGCTTCCTTCAATTTCCCCCTTTTTGGATCTCAAAATTTAACCCTAGCTCCCCTTTCCAATTCTGATCAACTCTCTTTCTTCAAAAACGTTGGATTGATTTCTTCAGAGTGGAATATGCCTTTTACTATAATGGAAACTAGATATCAATTTTTTGTGTTTGCGCGTGTTGGACCAGCAGGTGGGGGTTAATGTCTGAAATCAAAAGTTTCGAGTTTATAAAGTCTTATGTGGCGCGATTATTAAATAGTGATTCCCATTATCATTTGATTTCAAGAAATAGTAAAATCACAACCTTTATTGCTTCTTACTCTACAATAATTACTAAATTGTAGTGAAAAATAAAATTATTGGGTCATCAATTAGTGATAGCTTTTGAAGAGAAAGTTTTAAGATGATTGATCAATAACACCTAACATGTGCCTATTATTCATGGACTGCAATGATAGTTGGATGGAATAGTGTACAATTTTTAATTAAAGTTGTTGAAAGAAGTTTATTGCATGTTCCTTAAATTCTTAAGTGTTGATAAGTTTTAGGATGTGTTTGTTTGTCAGAACAAAAAAAAAATGATTTTTAAGGGTAAGCCGCCATTTTTGTCCGTTGTGAAATTCTTATTTTTGTGGGGATGTCCTTGCCTTTGATTCCTTATCCACCTCATCTCTTCCTCCTAATTTCTTCTATTTTATTTTTTACAAGACAATACATTTTATTAGAACTCATCGTGCTTGTTGCATGCATGTTGGCTTATCCACCACATCTTCATTCTAATTTTTGTATTTTAGTTCAATAATTTAATTTCATGCAGAAGAAATTGTCATTTTATTACAACTCATTCATGCTAGTGGTGTGCTTGCCTTTAATTATATTTGTGGTTTAGTGATTGAGCAACGGATATAATTTCACTAGAAACTAAATGTGAATTTAACATTTTTTCTTACATTTAACTTTGATTGGTTTGAATGTGACACACCATATAATGTGACACACCATATAATAATACACTAAAATTTTCCAAAATAAGATGAAATAAAAAAACAAAATAATTAAATTTGGCATAAAATAAATTGCAATTTTTTTTTTGTGCCCCCCCTACTCTAGTAGGTCTACCCGAGGCATAAACACACGCGACGCTCTCCGGTAATTATTTTCAACGTGTGGGAGCAAAAACTTTTTCTATTACGAAATAAATGCATATATTAATATGAAAATTTAGTCACTTTAATTTTGTTGACTAGTTTCGGTTCATACATTCAATGACGAATACTTTCTGCCAATCTAACCGACACGCCCGTAACAATTCACATGCCACAAACAAAAAAAAATCCTTTTTCTAAATAAATAATAATAATAACAATAATAATAATAATTATAATATATTTTCTTGTTGCCCCGAATCTTCGAAGTCCATTTGAACAGCTATTCATTAATTACTTCGAAATTTATCAAAATAATTATTCGCATAGGCGCAGAATCAAATTCATTAGTTAGTAAAATTTATAATATAAAAACAATTAGTGCGTTGTAATTTCATGGTTATTTGAGTTATTTCTGATCCAGGATTAGTACTAGCGAGCACCCAAACACGGAGTCGGTAGGAATAAGCTCGAAATTTCAGTTGTTTTTTTTATTCATAATAAAAATAACAAAAATATTATCATTAGCGTAGGGTCCCACTCCATCAGCTGACGTGTCATTTAGAAAAGTCCAATCCCCATCATTAACGTACTTTATTACGTAAGTATAATTATCTCGGCTTAATCCAAGATTCCACTTCCACTCATTAACATTTACATATTTGAGAAGTTTAGTTCAATTATGCAGCATAACGAATATAAGAGCTTCTCCAGTGCGTCGGACCCGGGGGGCTCGAGCCCGCGCTGGCGAGCCCCTACCCCGGCGAGCCCGACGCGCAATTAGGAGCCCGGCTCGCGCCCGCCTGCATCGTCTGGGCTGACGTCAGCCATGCCAATTTTTTTTTATTTTTAAAATTTGATTTTTCAGATCGAAAAATAAAATAAAATAATAAAAAAAATTAAATGTGTCGTTGAGCCTCTAACGGCTAATTTTCCAATTCCCCTATAAATACTCACACTCACACACACAATTTCTACACCTTCTATACACAATTTCTACCCAATTTACATACAAATCTATCACAAAAAATTCATATTTCCTACAATTTTTTTCATCAATATGTCGAGCTCTTCCGAAATTGAATCTGATTCCTCCTTATCCTCCGGCGAACTCGATGCGATGTACCAACAAATCCAGAAGACTGCCGAAATTGCTCGCAAATTTAAAGAAGCGAAGAAGAAAAAGAAGAAGAAGAAGAAGGAAAAAGCCATTGAGTCGGCAAAAAGCCGGAGGTATCCCGTTCGGCGAATGATCGATCGGGATCGAGTCACAGGAGCGGCCCAACTTTTCTCTGACTATTTTGCTGATAGCCCGACTTACCTCGACAATTTGTTCCGTCGACGTTTCTGAATGTCAAAGCATCTATTTTTGCGCATCGTTCAAGTATTGGAGACTCGCGTCGAGTATTTCCAACAACGACATGATGCAATAGGCAGGCCGGGTTTCACATCGATCCAGAAGTGCACCGCCGCTATACGTCAACTCATTTACGGGGGTCCCGGCGACCAATTCGACTAGTACTTGCAGATGTCGGAGACTACCGCTATATATTCGTTGAAGAACTTTGCATCGGCGATTCGAACCATCTTTGGTGGTCATTACTTGAGGAAGCCAACCGTAGATGATTGTCAACGAATTCTGGCAATGCACGAGGCTCGCCACGACTTTCCAAGGATGCTCGGTTCGATCGACTGCATGCACTGGGCATGGAATAACTATCCAGTGGCGTGGAGGGCCCAGTACACACGTGGAGATAAGGGTCACCCTACCATCATCCTTGAGGCTGTTGCATCTCACGATCTGTGGATATGGCACTCCTTTTTCGGGGTAGCTGCAGCGCTCAACGACATCAACGTTCTCAATCAATCGCCGGTGTTCAGCGACGTCGTTAAAGGAATAGCACCTCCGGTTCATTTCCTCTCCAACAAAAGGCAATACAACATGGGCTACTACCTTGCCGACGGGATTTATCCGAAGTGGCCCGTTTTTGTTGCAGCCCCACCACACGCCACTGATGAAAAAGTGGACCGTTTCAAAGTTCTGCAAGAGGCGGCGCGCAAAGATGTGGCACGCGCTTTTGGCATTTTACAAATCTGTTGGGGCATGGTTAGTGGCCCATCTCGACTCTGGTATCGTGATAATATTCAAGATATCATGTATGCTTGTATTATTTTGCATAACATGATAATTGAGGATGAAAGATCAAACACGACAAATTGGCCTCCACCAGACGAGGAAGCCTCTACTTCTGCTAATGGTGGAGTGTATCGAGGAGCTACCGGTTCATTTCAGGAGTACTTGGAGTGGAACGCGTCGCTACGTGATAGGACTAAACATAACAATCTTTACAATGATTTGGTCGAAGAGATGTGGGCGCGTAGAGGCCCAAATTAGTTTGCGTATTTTTAAAATTATTTCTCTTATATTATACTTTGTTTGTTTTAAATCAATGATTATTTAATTTAATAAAAAAAAAATCAAAAAAAATATACTTTTTAAATTGGAAATAAAAATAAATAAATAAATAAAATCGAAATTAAAACGAATTAAAAAAATAAATCGAAAATTGAATAAATAATTAATTAAAAATAAGAGAGAGCCCGGAGGAGGGATTTGCAGCTGGAGACGAAATCTGAAGAGAGTCCCTCCCTGCCGAAATAGTGCCGAGAGCCCTCGGCTGGAGATGATCTAAGAATTGCACACTTTTGTTTTCAATATTTTGAAATCATTAAAGTAGTGAAGTGGAGTATATTAATTGTCGTTTCGTTATATTCTTTATAAAGTAGTAATTATTTAGTAGGAATTTAGGATTTTGATTTATTCTTGTAAAACTAAAGCACCGTAAGTAGCTAATGAAAACATGATATATAGATGTATAAAAATTCATTAAAGGAGCCCTTTTTACAAAGTTAAAAGCCTAGTCATTTCTTTTTGCTCATTTAAAGTCACAACTTTATATCTAAATATTTCACTGTTTCAAAAAAGTGTGACCCGTTTCCGGCATTTTAGCATGTTCACACATTCATTAAATATTTTTTTATAATATCATATGTTAACATGCAAAATTCTCCAATTACCCACTAACCACCTTCTCCAAGTAACCTTTATCTCAATCTCACATAGTCACATTAGAACTATCTCATTTTGTTTTTTTTTTACATAACCAAATTATTATCCTTAAAAAAAGGTAATACTCCCTCCATTCGTGATCTACGTGCTTGAAATAAAAATATTAAGATAAAGTTTAAGTCTCGCTTGATATAGTGCACTATTCTTCTTGATACAGTAGAATAATACACAATATCAAGTGAAATTTAAATATTATCTTAAAATCAAAGTTTCAGCATATAAATTTTAAGCACGCATATCACAAACAGAGAGGAATATTACTAAATTCAAGTTAGGTGAAGCACATACAGCATTAAGGGAGTATATAATTTCTATTTTTGTATATTGTACTATAGATACGCATGTACATACACATAGTAAATAAGGTAAAATAAAATCCAATACTAATATTAATTTACACACACACTACACGCACTGAGAAGTCCAATTTATATAGCCTACATACATTAGCCCATACCCAACTCCCATTTTCCTTCCTCTCAAATCATATCCCACTCCATTCTTATCTCCTCCCCCAAATCCCCACCACCTCCACCGCCGCCGCCGATATGTCGGAAAAAGTGTGCAGCCATCACAAGAGCAAGCGGCGAAAGGTCATCCGCCGGTGCTGCGCCGGATTCCTGGTCCTCAGCTTCATCGTCCTCGTCGTGATCCTCCTGGTCTGGGCGATTCTCCAGCCGAAGAAGCCGCGATTCGTCCTCCAGGACGCCACCATCTTCGCCCTCAACGTCTCCGCCGCCAACGTCATCTCCACCACCGTCCAGATCACCGTCTACTCCCGGAACCCTAACTCGAAGATCGGCGTCTACTACGACAAATTGGACTCCTACGCCACCTACCACAACCAGCAAATCACCTACTACACCGTCATCCCCCCCGTCTACCAAGGCCACAAGGACGTCAACGTCTGGTCTCCCTTCATGTACGGCAACAACGTACCGGTGGCGCCGTACAACGGCCTCGCCCTCGCCCAGGACCAGACTAACGGCGCCATCAAATTGACCGTCAAAATCGACGGCCGCGTCAAGTGGAAGGTCGGATCCTTCGTCTCCGGCCGTTACCACCTCCACGTCTCCTGCCCCGCCTATATCCCCCTTGGCAACAGCAAATCTAACGGCGTCATCGTCGGCAGCGGCGTTAAGTACCAGCTCTCACAGAGTTGTAGTGTAAGTGTGTGAGAAATTCCGCATATATATATAGAGTTGAATCATCAATAATTAAAGGGGGAAAAAACTCAAAAATTGAAAAATTGATGAAAGAGGCCATATTTATATAAAAATATAGGAGAATTCAATGTTAATTTGGGATTAATTAGAATTTTTATTTCAGTTGTTGTTGTACCCTATGTTCAGCTTCTTCTTCTTCTTCTTGTTGCCTTCGATTACAGAGGAGCAGAAAATTGTATACTGAATAAAATTACAGTTAACTGCAAATGGCGATGATGAGATTTTCATGGTTAATTCAGTGATTGATTGTGCAATAATTGGTTCTTTGTTAGTGGGAGTTTAGTGGAGGTTAATTTATTAGGGTATCACTTTCTTTCGTTTCCCTTTGCATAAATACTATTCTTTTTTTCTGTCCTCCTTCTTCTTCACTCTAGCACTCTAGTCCTTTTTGAATTAAATATTGTATAATGATTAATATAGGATTTAGATTAATTATGAGCTGTTTTTGTGGGCTAACCATGTGATTTTTGTTCGTTGAAATATATTGTTTTTTTATACCCCACTGTTTGTCTTTATATCTGTCTATAAATTGATTGCGTTCAGCGAATTTATAAATGCTCCATTATTCATCGTTCTATTTTAATACCTCAAAGTTATGTGTTCAAATTTCAACTTCAACAAAAGCTAATCAATTTAATATTTTTTATTTTCTTAATAAATTTAGGAGACTTTTAGAAGTGGTGGTTTTTAGTACTCATAATAACTGTGCTAAAAAACCATCAACAGCTGATAATTAATTAATCATTTAATAAATAAATATATCGATCTTTTCCTCCAGTATCGCACTATCTAAATTCTAAAGTAGTAAAGTCACACGCTACTCTTATTTTTATTATTTTAAATGTTTTAATTGTAATCAAGTGTATAATTTTATTTAAATGAATTTAAAGTTGGGTTGGCGCGTGTAGGCACGAGCATAAATGCAGAGTGTAACGGTAGTGAGAGTAGGCTCTGAAATAATAAAAAGATATAAAACTAACTTTACGTGAAAGATGGAAATGACATGCATCAATTATAGGGAAATGCGACCTAACAAAGCACAAAGTTTTTATTAAGGATTTTTAATGCATGTTGCGACGTCGTATTCTAGTGACGCAGGGTCCACATATGTTTGGTGCATTTCTACTCCATGCTTCCAAGTGGCTATGGTTTCACAAATTATTAAATTCATTTTCTCCAATTATTTAATCAAAACAAAAAACCAGCTATGCCAATTCCAGAAGTTCTCGAGTGCACATGCCTCGATTATTATTTTTCATAGAATAGAAGATTCTATATGTTAAGAATATATATAAAATAATGTGTATGTGATACGACCCTAGGTCGACGAGAGAATATATATTTAAGTATTTTAGTTATTAATTAATTTTAATTAAACTCATTAGTCATAGATTGTTACTATATTTATTATTGATGAGTTCATTTGGTTATTTGGGCTACTTGTTCAGTCGGCAAACTAAACCTAATTAGATAAGTATTATAAAAAAAGTTGTAAACTCTTGTTATTTCATATTCGAGTTTAAATGATATCCAGTTCACGAACTTTAGGATTTTTTCAGATTTCGCGTAATTGCATAGAGAATAGGGCATTTCACGAGCTTATCGTGAATTATCGTTAATACGATCGTTTAGTATTATACCACATTTAAACCATAAGCTTGTGTGTATGAGAGAGAGGTACTCCCTTTGTCTCGAGCTGAAGTGTTATACTACCTCATGTTCAGGATTTCTGACCCCTTTCGTTTCAGCATGCATTTTTCATATTTCTCGATGATGAGTTTTAAAATAAATTTTTGAAATATTTTTTATTTTGCGAGATAGTATTACACTCGTACTATCCCGTAAAAAAAAAATTACTTCAAAAATTCATTTTAAAATTTATTATCGAAAAACATAGAAAATGCATGCCGAAACGAAATGGGTCAGAAATCTTGAACATGAGGAAGTATTATTTTTCATATGCCTTAAGTAACTTGGAAAGGACGAAGTATATTTGTAAAGATGGGGGTAATAGTGGGGTCGTTTTCAGTGTCCACCTTCTTTCACCTACTAAAATTATTGATGCGTAGAAAGAGACTTTGAAAAAAATTGCCTTTTATTCAATTTATTAAGACCCATATATATAAGCAAATATTGATATGTATCATTTCGAAAGTTGCTTATTTCCTATATATATATATATATTATTTTGATCAAGTGACAGAGTTCATCTGCGTATTAAAATAGTTGTGTATTTAGCGTTGCTACACCTTATTACAAAGCTAAATCTGAATTAAATCGAAAATTTAAAAACTTAGGGAATGTTTGCATAAACACATGGGATCTAATACTTGCATAAAGAGCAAATTCGAGTTCGATACAAGTTTTCCAAATTTGAGGAAAATGTGGGTCCTAACCCTTAATTCTTTAACAACCAACCCCCCCAATTCAATTTTAAAATTACCTTTGACTTTAATACCCACATATCCAGTAGTAGTTGAATACTACCCACGTCTCAACTAAATAGTTTCATTTGCTTTATTGATTATTTCGGCACGCGTTTCTACTGAAATCTAGTACGAGTTTTAAAATATAATATTGAAGTTTTTTTTACGAGATATTATGATACTCATAGTATTCTGTTAAAAAAAAATCAAAATTATATTTTAAAGCTTGTACTAGATTTCGGTGTAAACACGTACCGAAAATTAATAAATGAGACTACTAAATGAGACTATTTAGTTGAGATGGAGAGATGGAGGTACTATTTTGCATTATTCGTTTGAAATTATATAGTGCGTTGTTAAAAGAGTAAATTTGAGATGCAGGCCCAATAGGCCCATTTCAGAGAATCCAATCTCAAAAACTAGCAGAATCCAGTATCAAAATTTAGGGTAATTCTAAAACACAGCCCCATTTTACTCCCATAGCCCCCATTTTAATTTTAAAATAAAAATATTATTAAATTGACTATTTTATCCTAGAGGCTATAGCCCCCAATCCATCTTCCTCCAACGCCAAAAGAGTGTACCCCTGACACTGTTGACGAAGCTTTTCAACTCCTATCCATGGCCACCGCAAATCATCCAACAATAGTTGCCGCCGACAAGACATCAACCACCTAAAATGGGACCCTCAAGATAAAGCAAACGGAAACCCGCCGTCATCAATAAAAAGTTCTTCATTATATTGAATAAATTTTTCTTTGACGTTATCATTTTTTGATTGACGATTTCTCATACGAAAAGGCATACGTTTAATTGGCGAGTAGCAGTCCCCAAATGTGAATAATTCTTCAACTTTTGGAATGCGATAGGAATTGCAATTTCTATGGATACAAACACTCAAAATTTGAAGCTATGGTCATAGACTCATAATAATCTTCAATAATTCAATGGGTAAGGGCGTGGGGCTGGGGGATGCAGGGATATAACAGTCCTTTAGTTAAAATTTTATTTATTAATTTAAATTGAGGGTTGTGAAGAGTAAAACCAGGGCTGCGCTTAGAATTACCCCAAAAAATTTAGTATAAAGATCTCAAGTCCAAACCCAAAAGCTAGCAGAACTGTCAAAGCCCAGTATTAAGATTCACTATTGTGGAATATATTGAGGTTTCTCTTTCTCCTAGTTATATTCTGCATTCAAATTTCTAATTGATGAATAATTTATCCTTAGGGTGTGTTCTCTATGATAAAAAATTATTATAGGAAAAGAGAACTTTTAAATTTTCACATTTTTCTATCTTTTCCCACATTTTTCTACTTTCTACTTTTTTTTCCCATTCTTTTTCACTCTAATGGAAGGAAAATATTTTCACTCCAATATTAGTGGGATAATATTTTCCATTGAAGAAATAGTAAAATTCTTCATCGGAATAAATAAGAAGGTAGGAAGATATAAGAAATTTAAAGGATAATTGTTCTTTTTCTCTCATTTTCTCATGATAATTTTCATTATATAGAACACACCCTTATGGTCTTACCTCAATACATAAAAGAAATTGCTATACTTTTTCGAAATATAGATAGAGAAATTACTAACTACATGTGGCGTAGAGCATATATTACCTTTCCTAAATTAAAAATTAACACCATTTGGAATTTTAATGAATTGTAAAATTGAATATTTAGCAATGTAAATGAAATCAACATGCCTCGTCAATTTCAAAAAAAAAAATGTCTCATCACTTTCATACTTAAATGCACAGTAACGCCACCCTTGTTTGTGTTCGAAGAATGAAAAAGACTCTCTCTCTCTCTCTCTCTCTCTCTCTCTCTCCCCTCCATTATTGAATTTGTCAACTTGGCGCAGCCAATTCAAAATTTAAATAATTTTGGAGTAACGTAAAAGTCAACTCAACGGACAAATTCAACAACATCTGATCCTTTCTCTCAACGGCCACTTGAAATTACTAATATTCTGATATTATTTGCTGCTGCTTTAATTGGTAACTGATCCCAACCCCCCAATTCAGCATTCATCACCAAATTAACAAAACAAAGCGAATTAAACTAAATAGAAAGCTCATTATTTATTCACAAAAGAGTACTGAAAATACGTCCGAAAAATCAAAACGATAATAATGCCGCTAAACAAAATAATAATAGTGTACTAATAACAATGAAAAAACAATAAGGTAAAGTAATCATCAGCGAATTAAAAAAAAAAATTAAATCGAAGCAGCAGAAACGATGAATGCGAAGATCATCGAGTGAACAGAGTTCGATTGAGATGCTCAGCGCCAATCGAAATCGCACCTGGTTGGCTCGTAAACCGCCGACGTCGTGCCGTTAGATTTCAACGGAATTTTCAGATCGCAGTCGATCTTCGGCTTCACTCTAGAAGATTTCACGAAGGCGAACTTCATCCTGATCCGCAGGTACAGCTGAATGTCGATTTCGTAGATACCGGAGGCCCGATCCTCGTTGTATTTCGACATCTCGTCGCTCCCGAGCAGCACCAGTTGCTGTCCTTTGAACTCGGCGTTCAGATTGGTGGTGTTCTTCTTCCCCTGGTAGAAGGTCTGCAGATCGATGGTTCTGAATCGCTGGCCGCGGTAGAAAGCCCTAGCCTCGATCTTGTCGTAGTAGATGCCGATGCGCTTGTTCGGGTTGCGAATCGTCAGGTTCAGCCCCAGATTGTAGTGGAGCGTGTTGTTGTTGTTGATGTTGAACTCGGAGAGCGCCGCGTCGGTGACGTGGAACTTGACGGTGTTGGGGCGGAAAATCAGCCACACGATGAGGGCGAAGATCCCGACGATGATGAGGATGGTGATGAGGATCTGGCAGATGCAGGTGCAGAGGCAGTTCATGAGGCAGCCGCAGCAGCAGGTGAAGGGGTTGCAGCCGCCGCCGCCGCGGCCGGGGCGGTGCGAGGTCTTGGTCGGCGGCGGAATTGAGGGGCCGTAGTAGGCCCCATTCAGGTGCGGCTGTCTGGTTTCCCCCATCGCCTCAAAGCTTCAGGAGTAGCAGAGCAGATATTTTCTCTCTTTGGATGAGAGAGAGAGAGAGAGAGAGGAGAGAGAAAACGTTAAAACAGATAAAAACGAAAAGTGGTTACGAATCGGATTCCAAATTTCCAATACTCTACTCCGTATATTAGCACTTTCCTCTCTCACAATATTATTTCTCTCTCGCTCTACATATACGTACGTATATATATAGGTTGTGAGCGTATGTGTGTTCGTGTGGGAATAGGAGAATTGGTAAAAGGCAAGCGGTGCTGGAAAACAAGTGACACGCGGCGGTTGGCGATTGGGTTGGAGTTGGTTAGGGTTGAATTAACGCGCTTGCTTAATGAAAATTAAGGAGAGTGTGTGTGTTAGCTGCTGGGAAATTTCTTCAACTCAAATTGACTTGATGAAAGAGATGGGCTTTACCATTTTATTAAACGCGGCAAAGTCATTTATCTTTTGCTGCCATTATTTAATTAATTTATATATAAAAAATCAGGTTGAAAATAAAAAAAAGGTAAGAATGGGCACATAAATCCGTATTTCGTTCCTGTTTTTAATGTCCAAATCTTCAATATTTGTTAATTAAGTATAAAATGATAATTACGTGAACAACTTGTATTGAGAGGAGAGTTTTGTTTTGTTGTCCAACCTGTGAGGTTCTTAAAAAAATTGTATATTGATAAGCTTCGAATTACAGTTCTTACATATCATCGAACGGTAATAAAAAAGTAAGAGTTTTAAGACTTCTAATTGGAAAATTCAACTAAACTTACATCTCATGTTATTAATTCTGATTTTTTTAAATCAGTTTAACAAGTAATAATATAAATAGAAGTTGGGTACGCGAAGTACCAACGAATCCAAATTATCAGAGTATTCGCATCGGCGCCCGCGGGCTCAATGCACTTTCATGCGCTGCCGCCCTCCACGGGTTCGAGCCCGCTGCCCCTCTCCAGCCCTTCATGTTCATGGCGGGCGATGTCACGTGGCGCTTCCTCATTGGTCAACGGTCGTTAACCGTTGACCGGTGTTTGATATATATATATAGATGAATTATGGTGAAAACTAATTATTACGTGAAACCTGCAACCCATCATAAAATGTTGCATTTTATGAACAAAAGTGTTGCATTTTATCATAAAATGTTGCATTCTCATGATGATGCATTATATGTATAAAAATAATATAAAATAATATATTTTATTATGCAAATTCTCATGATGATGTATTATATACATAAAAATAATATAAAATAATATATTTTATTATGCAACATTTTATACACAAAATGTATCATTTTATATATAAAATGCAACGTTTTATGATGGGTTGAAGGTTTCACGTAATAATTAGTTTTCATATGATCTACTACATATATATAATTTTTACCTATATATACATCTCTCCAACATCAATTTTCTACTCCACTTTCACATTTCAACTCAATTTCTCTCTATTTTTCTCTATTATGTCATGGATCCCACCGACCCATCGGCCCCGGCCCAAGGGTTCAAAAGCGGCGAAGGTGAAGGCAATAGGAAAGTCAAAATTATCCGACTCTGACGAGACAACCTCCGAGAGTGCGACGGATAGTCTGGCAAAACTAGCCAACTCTTTCGAGCTCTTGAGCATGTATGAGATATTCACCAAAGATACCTCCGACATGCCTCCTGAGGTCAAACAAAAGCATCTCGAAATGGTAGCGTTCATTCGCATGAAGCTCAGCATGCCTCCCCCTCCCCCATCGGAAGATTAATCTTTTTCTTGACTATGTATTTTTTTTATTTCTATTGTATTGTAGTTTTCCAAATGTGCGATACAATCTAATTTTAAAAAAGTATTGTATTAATTTAAATTGTCAAAAAATAATTCAAAAAAAATATAATAAAATAATATAATATTTAGAGCTCACACAAATTTGGAAGTCTCTACTACAGCCAAAAGTGGAGACCTCCAAAACCTAATAAAATACTAATATAAAAATATTAAATAATGGGATCCCTCCAAATTGGAAGGCTCCACCGCTAATGTTATAAAAAGCCCATCAATCCACCTTGCAACATCTCTTTGATATACATCAGCTTTATAAGGCTAGAATCATCAACAACTCAAACTCTAGGTCGTGAGAATACGACAAATCGAGAGATAAAAAAAAATTGAAAAATCATTGAAAGGCGACGACCCCGTTGTTCTAGCAACCCAAGTCATGACTTGAGTTATCCAATTGGATGTTGTCATTTGTCATAAGATGATTGGACCATGGATTTTGACAAGATACTTTAATTTGTTCATTTTTTCTGATAAAAAAATTATGGATCCAAATGATTCAAATAATTTATCAAACTCTGAAAATTATTCATACTCGAATGATTCAAACTCCCAAAATTATCCAAACTTTCAAGATTATTTAAACCCAAATTACCCATAATAGCCAAAAATAATATGTAAAATAAATTATATTGTATATTAGGTTGAATCATTGATAAAATATATATGTTGTGAAATTGAGTAGGGTTGTAGATTGTGTAGGTGGATAAGTGAGAAATTGATAGTATTTTATTTGTAGGTTGAGTTGTAATAGGTTGTTGATGAAGATAGTCTAATTGTCCTTTAATCACATACACCGTCTTCTCTCTATTCTAATTCTCATTCTAGAATAACACCTTGTTCCTCCATTAATAGAGTATCCAGAGCACACAAATCCATATATTATTGGCTAATTTAATTGTGAATCGTAACATACATGAAAGTGAAACCATTACTAGATTATTAAGCCCATTGATTTCATATATATAATTATTTATATACTCTCTCTGATCCATTCAAATCAACTTTATTAAAATTGAGCCTATTATATTAAAATGATATTTCTATAAATAAGTCGGAAGAAGTATTTTATACTACCGTGTTTCACAATTCTCTCTTAAAAACTATACAATGGTACTTTGGTACTTGTAAGAAATAGATGATTTGAGTAATTGTTCGAAAGTGTCTTCACAGAAAAATAGAAGAAACCTCAACGGGACAAGTATGATATCAAATCAGACAACAAGATGTAACTCAATTAATAAGACGTTTTCTTTTCAACTAAAAAGTCAGAGTTGGAGAAGGAGGGAAAGTAATGAATTATTATTAACCCTCTTTTAAAGAATAAGAAGAAGAAAAAAAATAGTATGATTTTAAATCTATCCTTAAAATTAAAATATCCAAGTAACTGCGGCGATGTTATTCACTATTAAAGATCAATCTAAAATGTATCCTTATTATTGTACTTCATTTCTTCAAATTAATTATCCACAAACTAAACATCAAACCGCACTCGAATGAAACATAAAATTTAAAATTTAGAATGCTATGAAGAATATATAACCTCGCTTTCCATGAAAGGTAAATAAAGACGACTTTTAGTTCAACAATATAGTATATACATTTATTGTTTAATAAATTAAACACATCTAATGTTGACAGCGTGCGATGTCGTATGAAATCAATCAGTTTCTTGGACTTAGCACGCAGCTTCCTAAAATTATATACTACTATACTGCAAATTTTGGACTTTATATCTAAAAACCATTGAAATTTTCGGTCCTCTTATTATTTACTGACTTGGTACGTGACTGTCGATTAATTTTTATTCTCACAATGAAATAAACTAACTGCATAGTTACAATTAGCAATTAGAAATTTAATAATGGCAGCCGTAGATTAGTTGAGTAGTGGTTGCAAAAATAAGATGAACTTACGAACAATATAACGACGCCGTTTCGCGTTCGTAGAATGGAGTAGAAACGGTGTGCATAATCCACGGAAATGAAGCGAGTCAAATGACGTATTTGTATAGCTCTAGTGGGCTGGGCCCAAATAGGGATAAAACATCTGAGCATGGGCTTATTTGTCTTTTCAGGCCCATTAATTAACCAACCTGTAGCAATAGTTTCGGGCTTAAGATTTTTTTATTTTTATTTTTTATTCTCAAGAAAATCACTCATAACCTCCGAAGGGAAAAAAGTTACTAATGGAAGGTAATACAGGAAAAGTGGATGTAAAATTCGGAAATTATTTCAAAATAATACAAATCAAAGAAAATTTGAAGATGAGAACTCTAAAATGCATTTTAGAATTTCTAATTAATTTTTCTTATTCGTAGGCCGACATAAAATTATGCGCATGGGTCACCCAATTAAATTTAGTTTATCCACTAATAAAACAATGGGTAAATGCACAGCATTACCTTGTTTACTAATCTATAAAATAATAAACGGATAATGAGATGTAAAAAGGCGAAGCCATTTTATAAAGGTGGAAAAGTAGCGTGGAATGTTAAAGTAATCTTTTTAGCATAATCCACGAGGGGAAAAGAACTTTGTGTTAAAAGGGCTGTCCACTTTTCCTATCTACCTTTACTTGTACTAAATTTTAATACATCGACTATCTTTGTCCTGCTTTTGAGGGTAAATTAGATTCTTTATGCCTTCTAATTTCGAATATTTTCAATATATATTCTTCATAAGATTGCTAGGTGATTTGGTTTTTTTTTTTTTTTTTCCATTTAATCATCAATAAAAAAAAAAATTATATTACCCAAAATACCTTTTGCTGAAGTTGATCGAAAAAAGAAAAAAAAAACTTCATCCATCCTAAATGAAATATAGCTTTTCTTATAAATTTGTAACATAAATTCAAAAGAAGAGTTATATTACATTTGAGATGGAGGAAATATCATTGTTTTATACTGATCTATCTCGTTGATATTAGTCATTTTTTTATTATTATAATAGACCCAATTTGAATAAACAGGGTTTATTATCAATGGGATGAAGGAAGGAAGTAGTATTTTATTTTTCTTGGCAGTATTTCATGATGCAATGAGTCAAAAATTATGTGGATAACATGTTATAGTAGAAGATCCAAATAATTTGAGAAGACATCAGATAAGCATGCATATTGAAATACCTAAATCCTCTCTTGATATTCTTATTTATACTACTTTATTTTTTATACTCCTAATCTTTACTAAAGGAGGTATCAATAAATCCCCTATTTTTATGCTTAGGCTTAATTTAAAGCCACAATTATAATCATCTTTTGGCGATTCTAAAGTGCCCACATCTCTCTTTATTAAGGTACAAAGATAGATTCCTATCTGTGTATTTTCTGTTTCAACATATTTTACACTTTTCCTTTTTTCACACTCATTGATCTCAATCTTGGAAGTCTTGTTTATCAACTTTATAGTGCTTTCTAAAGATAAGAATGTCGGGTTTCTAAAAATCAAAACAAGAAAAAAAAAAAAAAAAAAGATTATTCTTTTGCAAAGATAAATCACAAACCATGAAAAGTAGTGCTCTCTTTTCTTGTGGAAGTTTTAATTAATTTGTTTCTTTTATTCTTTAATTTTCCCCTTTTCTTTCTTTAATTCTTTTGTTCTTTTACTTTTATTTAGCTTCTAAAGCATAAAAGGTTGACCCTCCTTTGCGCAACGGCGAAGTTATGGATCATTCACGTTCGTGATTTTGTGAACTAAATTACATTAAATATATTTGAGTGGAGCCAATCCCAAAAATAACCATTTTGATAATGTAAATGTAAATTTTATCTATACATAAAAGAATATGTAAATTTTAACCAATTTTTGCATAAAATAACAAGTTTACCCTTTAAGTTAAACACACGACCATGATTACAAGACTACATAGTCGTATAATTTTGGTCGTGTGTTTCGCCCGGCATAGCAAACACGACAGCCTCGATGTGCTAATGCACGACGAACTGCCACGGCCCAGGGGGGGCGGTCGTGACCGTGCCAAGGCCGACAGGACAGCCCCAGGCATGCCAATGCATGGCCACGGCCCAAGGGAGACGGCCGTGGCCGTGAATATGCATCAACATCCTCCCCGACATGATCATCTTCAAGCCAAAAAATCTGCAAGAGAAATACACAACCGCAATATACACAACCACCTGGTCGTGTATTCTCGGCCGTGCAGCACAAACATGTGGCTGCCAAAATACACGGCCACCATTGCACGACCGATTTGGTCGTGTAATCGGCGTGGTTGTGTATTTAAGAACAGAAAAATATAACTTCGATTTTTACAATCTTAAACGTAATCTGCAGCAAAATTAACCAATAAATTGATCTTTTAAACATCTAAGGATACATATATGAGCATATAACTATTAAATTTCGAGATTAAACAAATATACAAAGAAACCCAAAAGAATCTTAAAAATTCATTTCAAAATCTAAATTTCAAAACCAAAAACTGAAAACGTGAATTAAAAATTACATTGCCGCCGCTGCCGCCTCGCCGCCGCTCACCGGCGCCACTCCAATATTTTTAGTTGATTAGATACTTACTCTTGAGTGTTCTTGATTTCTTATTTTTTGAAGTTAAATGAATACAGGAAAAGAACAACAAAAATAAAAGCATAAGGCTAATTGTGTCATTACATAATAAAAAGGCTAAAATTTACGTATTGCTTTGCTAAAATTACCTTTGCTTTATCAAAATGACTATTTTGGGGTATTTGATCATTTGAGTGCTAGTGTTATTATATTGATCGTATATTTGAGTATTATATTTTGGGCTCTGAAATATAATATACTTTACATACAAAGAAAATTGTTTAAATATTTATGAATATGTCATTTCAATAGATATGTTAATCATGATTTTAATATATATATATATTTCTCTTTCTATAAAGAAAAAATAAAAGCAAAATAAACCGTGATCATGTTAAAAATGGTCATAACATCGAATTTAGGGGAGTTTTTATCATGGTGGTCGTTTGCTACAAACGACACTACTTAATATAGTGTTTAAAGAAAATGTAGTAAGAACAATAATGCATTAGAAAAACATAAAAGAATTTGACAATTTTGTCTTTTCTATTTTCACTAAATAATTACTTCTACTTTTTTTTTTTTTTTTTTCTATGTTCAAACTTAGAATTACGAGACCTTTTATCTTTTGTGGCCTCGTAGAAACTAAAAGAGAAAGCAAGCTATATTTGTCTTTAATATGCTTTTCTTCTATATTTTTGTTTTAACACAACACTTTGATTGCTTTTTTTCCTCCTTTTCTTTATACATTTTTTTTTTGTTTATTGGGAAAATCGGATAGCTTTAATTTTGAAAGGTAAAAATACCCGTCACACACAAAATGAGTTAAAAAAAATTTGGCACTCTATGCAAATCATTTCATTCTTTCATCATTTTTGTCCTTGAAGAATAAAATATGTTCAAAATTAGATGGTCTACAATCTACATGAACACATTTGTAGCAATTACCTCATGAAAATCAATAACAAGAGAAAATCACACCAAGAAACTAAAGGAAATTCATACACTTTCCATTTCTACAAGGTGGAAAAAAAATTGTACACATTTTACAATTACTAATATTTGAAAACTACAACCCTATCAACATTTTCAATAAACCCTAAATCATCCACATTTTCATCACCGAAAGACATATTCAAATCCAAACCTTTTTCCTCTTCTCCCACACTTTCCATTTTCTGCTTCAAGCAAGAACAGCTCAACACAACAATGGCGTCTTCCATGCAGAACTCTTCACCATCTCCGCCACTCATCCTCCCCCTCTCCATCGCCCTCTTTATCCTCAGTTGCCACGTGGCATCCACCGTTTCAAAACCCTCCAACAAAAACACTCGATGCGGATTCTCCGAAACTTCTCGAACAAACCCTTCAACTGCTGATGATCCGATGGAGACGAAGTCCGAGTACGAGCCGAACACGAGCTTAGCCAAATTTCTTGCAACCTCCTCTTTTCCTCGAACGTCGGGTCCGAGGAAAAGCAGCCACGTGTCCTCTTTCGCATCGAGCGATGCTTCTTTTCTTCGTAGCATTCGAGATCTGCATTGCAGTAAAGTTCCTACTATTTCGGGAATGATTTGTTTCTGCCATGGAACCTTTTCTTCGAGGGCATTGCATAGGATATTTAGGTTTTGGGCGTTGAATTCTTTGAATTTTTGGAATAGTGAGGAAGGAGAGTTGGTGGTGGAGGAAGGATTAGAGGGTGATGATGAATCTTGTCTCTGGTTGTGTAAATTGGGGTTGTGTTGATGGTCATTTGAGAAGCAAGAAGTTGATGAAGATGGTGATGAAGAAGACAAGAGTAGGGTTCTTTCGAGTGATTTAGGTTGCCCGTTCTTGATTGAATCACACTTCTGAAAATAAGAAGATCAGATAATTTCTTGTCAAATTATTATGTGTAAATAGAATATGTTAGATGCATGATCCTCTATTACATTCCGTATTATATACCGTTGGATGCTCGTCACGTGTTAAAAATATTTTTGAAATCAACACATGTTGGTCATCTGACAGTGCAATAGACGATCAAAATCGAGTAAGTGTGGCTTTAACGAAAAAAAGTGAGATAAAAAGGAACAAATTAAATAAATGCATGCGAATATAGTATATATGATAGTATACTAATTAGTTAAGATTAAATAATGACCTGATGATTATAGTTAGAAAGTCTTCTTCTACTTTCATCCATGAGCCAAGGTGGCAGACTTGACAACGTGGGACCCGTTTGCAAATCTTGAGCTTCTCCTTCAAATTTTGATGCACAATCATGAGCATTTTCAGCATCTTCATTACCACTGATGATCATTGAACAAAAACCAAACATATATTAACAAGTCGAATATAAGAATGAAATAACAAATAATTAACAATTAAAAATTAATTAAAGAAATACCTGTGCGAAACAAGAGCGAGGCCCAAACTGTTGGAAGGAATGGTGATCGGCTGCAGTCTCCAAATCATCTCGAGCGAATTAAACCCATTTCTGCATTTCATGTAAGTTTGGAAAGTAGCAATTCCCATTAGCCAAACCCTTCCGATTTCTCCAAACCCAGAAATCAACCTCCCCACCTCCATTATCATGTGCTCCACCGAGCAGTAGTAGCTTCTCTCTCTCTCCCTCTCTACACCCACCCTATATTCGCTGATCCAGTTCAGATCCCCCATGTAAAGGACTGCTCCCCCTCCCCCTCCTCCTTCTCCGACGACGACGCCCTTCACCAGAAACGCCAGCTCTTGAATCTTCTGCTGCACCAGCTCCCTCCTCACGTTGCAGAACGTGTAAAATGGCGGGAAGGCTATGAACTTGAGCTGCTTCAAGCTATCCGGGACGAAACCTCTCTCGACTCTCGCCATGAGATTTTCTACAGTTTTCTCCACGTGGGAGATGCTCTCCCCCACCACCACTAGGTTTTTGTTTTTCTTGGATTTGAGGAGGGTTTCGATTATGGCGTTGGAGTCTGTGTTGTGATGATCGGTTGGTGGAGGGGGAGAGGAAGGTTCTAGAATCACGACGTCGTTTTGTTTGGATTTATTGGTGGGATCATGAGAGGACGGTGGGTCTGAGTAATTAATGGCTTTCTCGACATTGCTCTTGACTTGGGTGCTGGAGAAGCCGGCCTCTCTCATCACTCTGCTCACGCTGGGGTCGTCGAGGATGGAGACGATGAGCTGCTCGAGTTCGATTTTTACGGTCAGCAGCGCAGCCTGCTGCTGCTGTTGATTCTGGGTGTCGCCGCCGCGGCGCTGGTGGGCCTGGGCGCGCTTGAAGGCGGCGATGAGGGCGTTGGATATGGCCGGGTATTGGGAGTGGTGGGATAGGATGGAGGAGGCGGCGGAGGGGAGGCGGTTGAGGGCCACGTTGAAGCAGAGCTCTAGGGCTTTGCATTGGAGTGGGTGGGAATGCGACTGCAGGCACGCCGCCCGGAGCAGGCCGCCTCCGCCGGCGGCTGAGGAAGCCGCCATCATGGCGTTCGCCACGTGCAGCGGCGTCACCTGCGCGTGCCCGCGCCGCTTCGCCAGCACCACCGCCTGCTTCACCACCGCCGCTGCCTCCGTCGTCAGCGCCTGCTGCACTGCGCAACCACCTGATCTCATTCTCTCTCTCTCACAATTAATTTCTTTCTTTAATTAGAAAACGAAAAGAGTAAAAAACACGTAGAGAGACATATAGTTAAGTGAATGAAGATAAACATGTAAGATTTTGAGACATGATATTGTGAAATTTAAGGAGGAAAAAAACAAGAGTTCTTTCCTTGTAGATGAGGCAAGAAAAGAAAAGTGAAATTTAGAGCGGAAAATAAAAATAAAATAAAAAGTGGTATGCATGTGATGACAAGGACGACGAATTGCAGCAGTACCAAAGGCAAATCAGCTTTACTCTCGCACTCTTTCTTGATATATACACTCTTTCTGTTTTTGTTATAATTAATATTACTATTACTATTTTATTTTTCATGGATTCAAATATATGAATGTGGAGATAGTGGGACTCTTCCTTTGATGCAACTTGCATTAATTATTTAATTATAATTTGGCAAAAGTTTATAATGTGTGTAGATCAATCACATCTCCCTCGCTAACTATGTAAAAAGGATATGTTCCTATTTTATTTTATCTTAGTATTATAATCTTTGCTTTTTCAGAGACACTATTGTGGTAGTGATTTTACCACCAAAATTTACTTGAGTTAGGCAAAAAGTTGTTGTGACCTAAATGATTCCATCAATGCAAGAAAAGGCACATGCAACACGTAACTGACGTAAGCTAACTAGTCGACTGATCAAATTAAGAATTGAAATTTAATTATGTATCTCTTTGATAATCTCAAATTCATTAGTGTTGAAATTCAGCAAAATTGCACTAGCAATTAATTGACATTAATATACATGGAGATAATTAAGTGATAATATGATAAAATATTTTGAATATAAATTGATAAAGCGGGAAACACAAATAACGATGAGGTGAAAAGTGAAGCAATTTGATAATATGATAAAATATTTTGAAGGATCGGAAAATGTGTAGGATTTTCTTCTAAAAGAATAAAGAGTCCCTCTCCATCTACTTAAAGATTACGTAGCTTTTGTTGCATTTAATATGCTTTTACTTTGTGCTTTGATTGAATTTAGAGCGCTCTCTCTCTCTCTTTCCATCTGTGATTTCTTTAAATGTGCCATATCATATTAACGGATGATTGTTACACAATGTTTTTAAAACCAATTATTTTTTGTTATGAAAAAACTTAACTATTTCTAATTTTAAAAATATTATGAATACGTGACAATCAACTATTGATACAATAAAATATGCTATGCTGAATTACAATAAATGAATAGAATCGATTGTAAACTACTTAATGAAAAGTAAACATGTTGGAATATTAAGAATTAAACTTGTCTCGAGTAAGTGTCATATTTATAAATTTGATAGCAAAATGATTAACTTTTCATTAATTATACCCTTGTTCGTATGATTATTGACAAATGAGATCGAATTGAATAGTTTTATTTCGATGAAAGTATATATAGAACAGAAGAAAGTATAAATTAACGGGCACTTGCATGTAAGAATTGATTTTCTTTTTGTTCAAACATGGCTTTTTTTTTTTCAGCCCTGTGCAGAAACCTTTTCATTTCAAATTATTTGGTGTTTTATACATACATGTCTTTGTAGGTCATCAAAGAGGATAAAAGCCTTTTGACCGAGATGAAGAATACAATCTTTTGAACGAAGATGAAATTGTAAATCTCCGGAAAAGTAGTTTAAAGATGCATCGCGTTGCTTTTTTTTTTTTTTTCTTTTTTTTTATAAAAAATTTATGAATAAAGTAAAATATATAAAGATACATGCTCTCGTCAAGCATGTAAATATTAAAATGAATCATAAATAAAAATAACTAATTTAAAAAATTTATATATACATGTGCGAATGTCCATTAATCCGTTTGTTCCGTCCTAGACGTTACGTTTCCCTTTTAGGGATGTCCCACAAAAGATGTTACATTTTTTTAATTGGATAAAAGAATACGCAAGTATACCCTCTAATCACATGAGAATCACACTTGTACAATAGTCAATACATTTAAACCACAAAAATACATCTTTTTTCTTAAGTCTCGTACCGAAAGAGAAACGTAACGTCTGGGACGGGACGAAGGGAGTCGTACAAAAATGCAATATGGGCCGCGAAATGTTGAAACATATCCTGTCTGGTCAAGATATTTTGGGACCATTAAATGTGGCCCAATTAAGAGACTGAAACTAGGTTTCTCCATGCTTCAAAATATATTTATATGAGAAATTAGTTGGGCCTAAAACACTGTGGCCCAAATGAAGCCCATCGCCTTAATTAGTTGGGCCTAAAACAGACTGTGTATATGAGCAACTCGCTATAGTGTTATTGATTATTGAGAAGCCCAAGTTAAAGAAATGACAAATTTGAGAGAGGGCCAACCACCGACCACCGTTCACCGTTAACTTTTGACAACGCATCAAAGTGCATGCACCACTAACTCCACAGCCTCCACTCCACTACCACTAACGACCGCCGTTGCCATCGTGATCCTTTATTTAACTTATTATTTTTTTCTCGTTAATTTAAATTATGTTTCTAATACAAGCATTATGGGCAACATTAATCCATTAACATATATACTAAATCTAAATTCAATCCGAGTACAATACAAGCCTCAAATACAAATAATATTTCATTTATGTGCCGACATGGGAAATCGTACATCGAAATTGAGCCAAAAAAACAAGAAATCCAAACCGCATCAAACATGCAGACAAACTGAAATACGAAAGGCGCAGAATTATAGAAGCAAGAATCCAATAACATGTGCAGCTTGCGTTTCTTTCCTTGTTTTGATTCGCAATTTCTCACTCACATGGTCTCCCCTCTCTCTCTCTCTCTCTCTATCTATCTTCTTTGAAGTGATATATTTTGCTCTAATTTTACTACACTAAAGGTGTGTTCTCTATGATGGAAAATTGTCATAAGAAAAAAGAATAATCATCTTTTAAATTTCTCACATTTTCCCACCTTCTAGTCATTTTTTCTCTTTATTTTCATTCTAATGGAAGGAAAATATTTTCACTTCATGTTGGTTGGATAATATTAGAAAGAGTAAAATTCTTCATCATAGATATGGAGGTGGGAAAATGTGAGAAATTTAAAGGGTGATTATTTTATTTTCTTTCAGTTTCTCATGATAATTTTTCATCATAGAGAACACACCCTAAGTATTTATTATTACTATAAAATGATTTAATATTATGATTCGCGTTACGAAGACTATAAATATAATGCATGAAGTCAACTTGATGATCGAGGTGGTAAGAAAGAGGACACGTGCGATATGATCTTCTTTGACGTTTCCTTTTTTTTTTTTTTTAATAATCTATTTTACAATTTGGAATCTTGCTTTTGATCTAAATACACCAAATACCAAATACTTCCTTCGTTTCATACTTTCACATACTATTAGGGTGTGTTTTGTAGGGCAGATGAAGCAAGATGAGATGAGTCATCTTGCTTCATCTCTGTGTTTGGTAGCTAATAGCCGGCCCGTTCTTCATGTACCAAGCCCGACATGAGGTGAGATGACTCAACTCTCAAATTTGATGAGTTGAGTCATCTCATCTAAATAGTAATCTCTACTTTCCAATTTTGTCATTAATTAAATAAAATAATTGATGCTAATAATAATAATAATAATAATAATAATAATAATAATAATAATAAAATCACTGCTAATAATAATAACACTAAACTAGATTAAAATAGATAAAACGATTATAATTAAATATTTAATAAATAAATTTTTATTAAATAAAATTTTAATAATATAGATGTTTGTTGCTGTTAATTAATAATAATAATAATAATTATTATTATTATTATAATATTAATAATAGAAATAATAATAATAATAATAATAATAATAATAATAATAATAATAATAATAATAAGTAGCAATGAGTAATCACAATTATAACTGTCCAAAGTTCAATTATTGAAAGGGTATTTTGGTCAATAAGGTCTCTCATCTATAGTTTATCAATTGCACCAAACACAAATGTTTTCTCATCTCACTTTAAAATTTTGCTACCAAATAAGCATATGACTCTTTCATCTTGGACACTATTCATATGATTCATCTAGAGATGAGTCATCCCTAGTTTTCGAGATGATTCGGCAAAATGCACCAAACACTGCTTTAGGCTGCGTTCCGTAGAAGGGATGAAGCAGGATAGGATTATTTATCTTACTTCATATAACTATTTGGTAACCTAAAATCCTAAACCAAGAAGCCTTGAATAAAGTGAAGGCCCAACGCTATAACACTGTTTATGCTTGTTAAATAAACCCACCTCCTACTTCGGATAACTTAAACAACAACCCATACTATTCTTCTTCTTTCCATTTTACCCTTTTTGATTCTGTATTTCCCCACAATTAATTTCTCTAACTCCTCGCCACCACTCTCACCGTGTGCCCCTCCTGCGAGCGCGACGCCGCCGCCACCGCCGCACCATCCACCATCACCGTCGTTGCCACGACGACGTCGGCAGAGCCGCAGAGCCATCTCTAATCCCAAAGGCCTTCCCTTTCCCTCTAGCAAGACCAAGATTCTACCCGTTTTTGCATCTAAATCAACTTGCAGCGTCATAGTTTTAATTAACAGGTTCAGATATTTGTGGCGGTGGTCCCCCTCTCTGCAGCTTACTTAATACAGGAAATAATTTAGGTCCTTTTTCTTAGGATTATTAATTTCTTGTTTCTATATGTTTTTGGTGTTTGGAATTTGGGATTGTTTGATCATTTGATGGTGATGACTCTCTGCATCTTGAGCAAATTTTTTAACTCATCCTATGTCGATTTTGTGGGGGAATACATAAATTAATTAATTTGGAAGAAGAAAAATTCAAATTGAAAAGTAGTCTTAAATTTGGGCAAGTTTGATTTCTGTAATTTCTTACCCTTGAAACCCCTTCATCAGTTTACTTGCTCTCAATTGGCTACTTCAAGTAATTATTTTTATTTCACAAGTTACTTTGGTCAATTCATTTGTAATATGAGTTTCACTAATTTGTACCAAACACAAATATAGAGTTATCTAACCTTGCCAAACATGCTACCAAATGGAAATATAAATTATTTATCTTGTCACTATTCATATAAATAATCTTAGTATTATTTATCGTGCCGCATCTTGATTTGTGTACCGAACGCAGCCTTAGTCGGCAAAGAGAATTGCAGAGTAACCGATGTTAGTAACCCAATGTTAGAGAGGAGATAAGAGATTTATTTATCTCTAAAACAAATATTTTTATTTATTTGAAGTCGCATGCAAGTGCAACTCTACATGACGTGTTAATTCATCAGAATTTCAGCATTTATTTTGGAGGTGAATCAAATTATTGAATCCACACACACACACAAAAAAAAATAAAAAAAATAATAATAATAATAATAATAATAAATTAAATTAAATTACATAACCACGTCAGCTCATTTGCATACTTGGCTCCGAAATCCAAGCCTCTCATTCTCCAAATCATACTCGATGTAGAAATTCTGCTGCTGATAATTACCCAGAATTATTGCCGGCCCGGGCCCCACTCCCCCTTCACTCGAATTGCCTGAAGAAACTACAGTCATGCAAATAACCGCTTCATCCAGGAACGAGAAGTAATCCGCCAATGGCAGCGCCATTTTCGCGCCGCCTTTGAAGTGGAAGGTCAGCTGAGGCAGCTCCACCGTCTTCTCGCCGGAGATATTGTAACAGGGGCGGAGCCCCGACTCCTCCTCCACCGCCGCGGCGCGGCGGTAATGTTCCCCGACCTGCTTCTCGAACTCCTCCGCCACCAGCTCGAACACCTTTCCCTCCATGAAGGTGAAGGTCGTGCCGGAGTCCACAATCGTGCCGCCGTTCCCGTCGGAATCCGCCACCAGGAACTTGTACGGCGCTTTGACTTTGACTCCTCCGACGGTGATTTTCCGGAGCGTCACGTAGTAGTACTCCGACGCCGGATCGAGACGCCGGATTCTTCCGGAACGGAGTGTACTTGGTTGCGGCGCCGCCGCCGCCGCCGCCGTCTAGAATTAAATCGCTGCTCACCGGCTTCCCGTCGAAGAGATGAGAGACGAGGCAGTAGGAGAACTTCTTCAGCCCCATCTGAGCCGGCAATGACTCCGGTCCGCGGCCGAAACCGGCGATTCCGGCCGGTTGCCGGATCGAGGCGAACGAGCAGCCGACGACGAAGTTATCGACCGATTTATCCGGAAAAACTAGAGACTCCGATAACAATAACCCGGTTGTTGACCCGGATCCGTATTGGAGAATGTACGTGGGGCACAATTGGTTGCAGGCGGTGGAATTTCCGTCGCATTCTCTGCACTGAACATTCTCGAACAGCCATTTGCATTTAGGGTTTCTGCAGCCGACGATTTTGGCGGAGGAGGAGAATTTGGGGATGAAGACGGAGAAGTTTGCCGTGTCGGCGAAATTGCAGGAGCTGCAGGTGTAGCGATCGGTGCATGGGAACCAGACGAGGCTGCTGCCGGTGTCCATGACGAAGGAGGTTGTCTGCGGCGGCGTTCCGAAGCCGAGGGAGATGGAGTAGCCGCCGTAGCCGCGGGGGAAGAGTGGGACCTTGGTGGCGGCGGCGGCGGCGAAGGAGATGTTGGTCTCTCGGTGCTTCAGGTGGTGGGCCCTGGTGGAGGATGCGGAGGCGAGGTGAGCCAGCCTCTGCCATGGGTTGGTGAGCGGCGGCGCTGCGAAGGTGGGGGAGAGGGAGAGGGTGGTGGAGTGGGCGGAGGAGAGGGAGAGGGAGAGGAGAGAGAATAAAGGGAGGAGGATAGCAAGAAAAGACGACATTGGAGAACTGGGAAATGCCTGTGGAGATAAGATGTCGACTCTCGATATTATATGTAACAAATCCGATCATTATTATTTTTATTTTATTTACTATTTTGGGATCGCCCACTGTGAATTATTTACTAATATTTCTTGTTGTTTTTGCGATCCAAATGATTTCCCCCACATTAAGATTTTCTTTTTCATGATTACTAAAAGTAAATATCCCTTTGTTATTTTATTATTATAATAAACTTATCTTTAATATTAAAAAAATGTAAGAAAATAAAATTTATTTTATACTTCTTCACGGTTCCTTATAGAGTAAGGGTGACTTTTAAAAGATCCTATATAAAGTCCCTTTAAAAAAAAGGTCACATAAAGTGGTTTGGTTTTTTTAAGGAGTTTTAGTTTTCTTTCTACATAGCAAAGTTTGAAGTTACAATTTTCCCTCGAATCCAACTTTTTTACGTGGAAAACCTAACTTGTGCTTTACACGCTAAAGATGTGTACGTAATAAAACATATCAACACTTCGATAGAATAAAATGGCGAGTGATGTATTTCTTTAAGCTCAAAATGCATGTGAGGTGTTATGTTGAGTTCATAACCTTAAAAATTAGACCGTTGTATATAATGCATGGTTGATTATATTAAAATAGGAAAAGTGTTGATTTTTTTGCACACTTAGCCGTTGCTTTATCTCAAAAGTGTACGTTGCAATTGTCAAACCCCCATGGATTATTAAATTAAAGTGCGCGCTTTGCTTAATTATTCAACTTAAATAACTTCCCTAACAAATATCGAATAAATTTTGTTGCGAGGTAATTGCAGTAATAATAGGAGTGAAGGAAATGAAGAGTGGATAAATGTTACTATGTTAGTTTGCGTTGGAATAAAGGTTGGAAAAATTAAAGCATGACTAGGTTCGCAATTTATATTCACTTTGGATCCTACGTACCAATTTTAGAACCATGTCACAAATTTTAATTTCTATTAATTTTATACATTTTTTAACAAATTTTATACTATGATTTAATTTAATTTTATACTCCATCTGTTCACAAAAATAGTGGTTTGTTGTTTCGGCACGTGTTTTATTAAAGGTTGGTAGATGTATTTTATAGTAGAGAAAGGGGACCACCGTGAATGTTTTTTTTATAAATAAAGAGAATCAATGTGACTATGTGAGTGAAGTTTAAATGCCATAAATATTTTTTTTAGTAAATATTGAAGAATAATGAGGACAAAATATAAATAGTACTCCCTCCGGTCCTTTGAAGTTGATACACTTCTTTTCGGCACGGGAATTAAGGTAGGAGTGTTTAGTGTTATAAGTAGGTTTGGTAATTGATGAGTGTATTGTATTAGGATTATAATTAATATTTTAATTTATTAATAATTAAAAAATATGAATATTTTTTTTTTTTTTTTTGATTTTTCAGTTTATATTTAATTAATTAATTATTTTTCCTTTTATTTTTTTGCTGTTCATCTTGATTGAGGTTTTTTTTTTTGGTGTCTTCTCATTGTAAGTAAACTAAATATCAAAACTTCATCATCAAAATTCTGAAATGTATCAGCAAAGGCTACATCAAAGTAGTTCAAAGACATTCATCCAACAAAAACCAAACAAAGAAACTGAATAAACTTGCTAAGCCTCAGAACCAAATGCAGGGTAGACTCTACAGCATAAACCCAATAACCATGAGCTGCTTTATCACCCTCATCTTGCAGTTTTAGAATGTGTTTGAATCGTGCAATTTATGTTTGCCAGTACAATAAATTAAAGCGTTCAAAATAAAAATCCAAATTAACAAACAACAATTACATAAAATTTAGAAGAATAGAAGCAAAAACCTTTCTGAATATTGTAATCAGCAGGAGTTCGCCCATCTTCAAGCTGCTTCCCAGCGAAAATCAGACGTTGTTGATCCGGAGGAATTCCTTCCTTGTCTTGAATCTTGGTCTTGTCTTTGAAGAATTTCCATCGAACACAACACAATAGAGACTGACTCAATCCAAATTTCAAGATTTAGAGGGAGAGAGAGAGAGAAACAAAAAGAATAGCGCAGATTAATCCTCCATCCTCAAGCGGCGGTAGAAATCTCAAATCCCTGAACATCCTCAATCCCCCATCGCTCCCGATCTCCTTCGATTTCTTTAGAGCGCGTAGGGTTTAAATTAAGGGTTTTTGAAATTTAGGGGTTTTAGGGTTCTTCTCTTCCTTAGGGTACTAAAATCGAGTGGCGCCACTTCGATGTCGGAGGAATCGAGCGGCGCGGTCAACAGCGGCGGCACAGCGCTGCCTCTGCGTGGTGGGAGCAGAGCCACATTCGACTTGATCTGTGACGAGCTCGACTCTGCCGTCACCAACTACATCAATGATGCTCCGCGCGGCCATCCCTGTTCGGCGGCGCGTCGCCGTCTGCATCTGGCGCCTTGCCACCGGAGAAGAGAATGGCGACCCATGAAGAACAGAGAGAGAGAGATCGATTCCGAGAGAGAGAGAGAGAGAGAGAACGATTGATGATTGTTGGGTTAGGAGCGTTAATTAAAAAAAATAAGGGCCCAATTAGTGGCCCCTAATTTTCACTAATTATGTGTTTTGTTTGTTAATTCTTTCCGAAAATAGAAACGTATCAACTTGAATGGACCGGCCCGAAAGGAAAGTGTATCAACTTCAGAGACCGGAGGAGTACTACGTATGTGAGGTATGTGTACAAAAAAGAAAAGTAATTATAATTTTTGTGTATTAAGATATTTTTTAGGGTTCAACCATCTAATTAGGAGTTTACAATTAATTGTTAACATTTAGTTTTATTTTTATTAATTATATTAAGAGTTGATAAATTCTTAGGTTATATTTTCAATATTTGGCCCATGTTTCTCATGCTGGGCTAGTAACTAGTTTTTATATTTATTTTGGGCTTGAACTGTGGGCCCATGACGAGCTGTAAATGAAAAGAGGCCCAAACGATAAAGACCAAAATAAGCTTGTGATATAAATGTAATTACGTTTATATCCCAGGGTATATTTGTGCGATTGACTCGACCCTTCGCGGCCAAAAATCCCCATTTCTTTCCTCATCCATCTCAACCGGTAGGAATCTGCGACGGCGGCGGCGCCACCACCGGAGAAATCAGGTTTTATTTGTTGCTCGGTGTCACCATTCGCAACTTTTCACAGAAAAACCCTAAATCCTAATCACTTCCTGAAATTTCGCAGCTTTTACTTTATTTTTGATTATTAATTATACCTAATTCTTCCATCGCTATAATTCTAATACAACGAATGCTTTCCTCTTTTTTCTGCCTATTGATTAGTTAGGTACGGTTGGTATTGTGGTGATTTGGTGCTTGAATCATTGCTGTGGTGCGGCGCTTCATGAAATTGGAGCGGAATGGCTAGCTATTCTGGAAAAGGGGCGCCAACGAATGGGTCTGTATATGTCTGTAATTTACCTTTTGGTACTGATGAGACAATGTTGGCCGAGCACTTCGGCACTATTGGCTTGCTAAAGGTATGCCTTCTCTTGCGATGTTCTTTGTACATGGTGTTCGAACTTTAACTCTTCTTATGCATTTCGTAGTTTGAATTTACTCTTGAAGCCTCTGTCTCCTATTTGTGATGATGCTCTTAATGATACATTGTTCATAGCTGGTGAAGTTGATTTGATGTAGCATCTATTAGTCCATAAATTTACTAATGATCGTTTGAAAAGCCTTGACCATTATTACGATTCTGCGTGCATCAGTTCATGTTTTTCGCGTTTGCGCATTTAAGAGCTGCGTTTGTGTTTCTGTGAGTGTGATAATGACTGTATGACTGAAGTGAACGTCTACTCGTTTGCTTCGTAGAAAGATAAACGAACTGGGCGTCCAAAGATATGGCTATACCATGATAAAGTGACCAATGAGCCCAAAGGAGATGCCACAGTCACATACGAGGATCCTCATGCTGCATTGGCAGCTGTTGAATGGTTTAACAACAAAGATTTCCACGGAGCCACAATTGGAGTCTTCATGGCAGAGTCGAAGAATAAGGATGAAACTCTAATTTTTGTTGGTGGCGACCTAGATGTGATCAGTGATGCTGTTGATTTGGAGGAAGAATCGAGGGATGTGAATGGTGGGGGTGGACGAGGCAGGGGTCGAGGAGATCCAGGGGGAAAGCCATGGCAACAAGATGGAGATTGGTTGTGCACGAATACAAGGTCTGTGATGAGATTTATTGGTGAGCTGCTCTTTCTTGCTCTTCGGCTATTCTATTATGTGTTTCAACCATAACTCTTTTTTGTGCAAACAATATCTTATGTTTATTGGTGGACAGTTGTGGAAATGTGAACTTTGCATTTCGAGGTGTGTGCAACCGCTGTGGGACCGCACGCCCTGCTGGAGCCGCTGGTGGAGGAGCAGCGGGTGGCGGCCGAGGAAGGGGTCGTGGTAATCCTGATGCTGGAGGGCCTGGCCGTGGAGCTGGAGCCAGTGCTGGCGCTGCTGGAGGAGGGCTTTTTGGTCCAAACGATTGGCCTTGTCCAATGTAAGAATATGTACAAGTTTACTATATTTCCCACTCCCCCCTTTTTTGTCCAAGAAATAGTAACTAATGGTGTTATAGTTTGTTGCTTTTTGGATATCGATTTGGATATTATCCTTTAAGATGTTTAGGAATTCGGTTTCCACCGTAGGCAATGATTTTCGATTTTCATCTATATTGTGGTTTTATGGCATTCTTTATATCAGTTTTTAGGTGCCCCCTGATTAGAAATCTAGTTTTAATATGGAATTGGTTGATACCCTTCATCTGTGGTGCTTCTTTAGTTGTAGGGTTAGAAAGGTATCAGAACACCACCACCTCATAACGAATGGCATACTTTAGTTCCCTGATCATGGTTATTGACTATTAAATTATTGCTTGTCAATAACTTGATTCAGGTTTCTTCTTCTGATGCTAACTCTGTCGTGTCATGGCCTCCTCTGTTCTCCGTTATACCATCAATGATGCTTATACTGCCAGTATACTTAGTTCATGAATTGATGATTCAGGTGTGGAAACATTAATTGGGCAAAGCGCACAAAATGTAACATCTGCAATACCAATAAGCCTGGAACTAGTGAGGGAGGTGTAAGGTAAGGGGTATTATTGTTATCTTTTCTGTATAAACTCCTTGGTTATTGATGTTCATAGGGATTGAAATTATTTCTAATTATTTAATTATATTAAACCTGCTACAAATTGTTTTGGATAAATTTTATAATATAATGAATAATTTGATTTCATTTTGATGAATATCAAATTAAATTGATATATAAGAGTTGGTTTTTATGTAGAGGGGGACGTGGTGGAGGCTACAAAGAGCTGGACGAAGAAGAAATTGAAGAGACAAGAAGGCGCCGGCGAGAGGCTGAAGAAGTAATTCTCAACCTTCATTAGAAGTATGGCTCAGTTTCAGTTTTACATAATGCGAGTCAATGACCATGGATATTCATGATTGCAGGATGATGGTGAAATGTACGATGAGTTTGGCAATCTTAAGAAAAAGTTCCGTGCAAAAACGCAAGCTGAAACAACACAGGCTGTTCCTGGCGTTGGGCGTGCAGGATGGGAGGTCGAGGAACTAGGTACTATCAATCCGTCTGATTATTACATATCCTTTTCCTTTTTGTCACAATTTATAAACTATCCTGACATTACTATCAACTATATAACCGGCATTACTATTTTAATTTGTATAATTAGTTCTTGATACAGGAATTATTGAAAAATGAAAAAATGAAAAGAAATGCTCATCTTACATTTGACTTTGACATTGTTATTGGCTCCGGCAGGTGACAAGGATAAACGAGAGAGAAGCAAGGATAGGGGAAGAGGAGATCGCGATGAGAGAGAGAGGGACAGACATAGAAGTCGAGATCACGATAGGCACAGAGATAGAGATCGAGGTTATGAGTACGATCGAGACAGAGACTATGGGAGGGAACGAGATCGCGATAGAGATCGCAGGTATCGCTGAAGATATTGGCACCATATTCTCTTTAATTTATGGTCGAACTTTATTTACTTAGTATGGTGATGCTTTGTCATTTTGAACTTCATATTATTCATGATTTCGGCCAAAAGTAACAGAAATGTATGGTTTTGTAATGGAAAGTTCATCGAATTTTGGTTGCAGACTGAAAAAAAGAACTAGTGGATTCGTGTATGCGTGCAATGCTTTATCATCTTATCGAGTTGAAAATTACAACATTTTCCAGTTTTTTTTTTTACATATTACTAATTTCTCAAATTTCGAATTGCAATTATTATATTAATTTGTGAATATCTGTTGAAGAAGACTAGATCACTTTGATGAGCTTATAATATCTTAGTGATTATTTTTAATAGGTAGTGTGTAAATAATCTGACTACTTCAAGAATCTTTGAGATGTAGAAATTATAAATACTAATGTACTTTCTTATACGTGAAGTTAACTGAAAATTGCACCTTGCACGATTAAGTTTTTTTTTTTTTCTTTTTTTTTTTCTAATACAAAAATATAGGCTAAGACCAGCCAAAGATTTGCACTACACTCTTTGGTTAAAGAAGTGTGGAGATTATTATTATTTTTTTTAATAAATGTAATCTTTTGGAATCCTTAATGATCTCCTATTTTTATATTTGATGTGCACGTGTATAAATGATATGGAACCACTAGCACAACATTCTCCGGTCTCAACTCAATGAATTTTAATTTTAAAATTATTATTTTTTTATTGTGTGAACATTGTATTTGTGGGCACCGACCTAATCTCATAACTTGCTAAGTTGAAGAATTTTTATGATAATATTTATTTTATTTTATGAAATATTCTGAAGTCTCTTGTCACTATATCGGACGAGTCGTGTCTAATTAATGAGTAATAATAAAATAATAGGAGCATTTAATTTAGCTTTTTCCACAAGAGGAATAGAGGATGGATTGAAACGACGAGATTGGGAGAAGAAAAAGGAACTTAACTTGGGGTTTTGATGTTTTCACTGACAAATATAATGATTGCACTTTTGCTTGATTTATGCAAAATTGACTGATTGATATGTTATACACATTTCTTGAGAATTGGAGATAAAAACATTCCAAATTTCCAACTTTGCCCTTTTCCTTTGCAACTTGCAATTCTCAATTAATTTGTAACAGATTTCTCAATAAATGCAGGGAATTTAGATGGAAGTTGGAACCCCTTGATATTATCAATCTAATTATTTTTCGGGCGTTTTTATTTTTATTTTTATTTGAGTAGAATTAAATTTTTTACGCGGCGGTTTTGCAGTGATTAAATTTTATTTGAGGGTAAATGAAAGTTTTAATTTAATTGATTTTGATATACCATGATGTGATACTAGTATAACTGCATATTTTAACGGTTTATATTTACAATAAATAAACTACTATATATTTTGTGACGTTACACTAAGGGTGTGTTTGGTAAAGAAGATGAACCAAGATGAACCAAGATGAGAGAGATCATCTTGGTTCATCTCACTGTTTGGTAACCAACTAAAATAAACTGGAGGGCCCGAGATGAATACAAAGCCCGTTGATATTTCACTGTTCCGCCTTGTTTAGTCATCTCACGTTTTTGGTCGGATGAGGTGAACTCATTAAAACAGTAACACAATACTTTCTCTCTCTTACCATTTTACCCTTATCTATTTATACGATTTCAAATAATAATAATAATAATAATAATAATAATAATAATAATAATATAATAAAATAATAATAATAATAATAATGTAATAAAATAATAATAATAATAAATAAATAAATAATAACAATAATAGTAATAATAATAATAATAATAATAAATCAATAATAATAATAATAATGTAATAAAATAATAATAATAATAGTAATAGTAATAGTAATAGTAATAGTAATAATTATAATAATAGTAATAATAATAAATAATAATAATAATGTAATAAATAATAATATTAATGTAATAAAATAACCATAATAATAAATAAATAATATCAATAATAGTAGTAATAATAATAATAATAATAAATATTAATAATTTAATAAAATAATAATAATAATAATAATAGTAATAGTAATAGTAACAATTATAATAATAGTAATAATAATAATAAATAATAATAATAATTTAATAATAATAATAGTAATAATTATAATAATAACAAGAATAATAATAATAATAAATATAATAATAATAATAATAATAATAAATAATAACAATAATAGTAATAATTATAATAATAACAAGAATAATAAAAATAATAACTCAACAATATAATAATAATAATAATAATAATAATAATAATAATAATAATAATAATAATAATAATAATAATAATAATAATAAAGGGTACTATTTAATCTCAATGATAAAAAGTGAAATCGGTAGGGGTATTTAATAAGGGTAAAATAGTCAATTTAAATTTTAATCTAGAGTTTTGCAATTTGTACCAAACACAATATGATATCATCCGGGTCTGAATTTTTTGCTACCAAATGGTGAGATGAATGATTCATCTTGACACTATTCATATGAGTCATCTTGAGATGAATCATCATTCTTCATCTTGAGATGATTACCAAACGCAGCCTAAATCTTTGATATCCATGGTTGAGATTTAGAGTTGATATTTCTTGATTAAATAATATCACAATCTAGGGCAATTTGATAATTCATACCATGTATAATAGCGGCATAGATATTGCAGTTGAATCCGAGATAGTATATTCTTATATAGAGTTTGGTTTATATGTTAATAAATTCTGGTATGTTAAATAGAAATGAATTTGGACCATTGATCTTAATTAAATCTATGACTGTCATTGATTTAAGCATGATTTCATTTAAATATGAATTGATACATTTAAAAGCACAATTATATAATAAGCATAATTTTATGCACATTTAAACATAGTTTTGTATAATTTTAAGTATTTTTAACATTTTAACACGCCATGATTTATTAACACACGAACCGTTCCATCTTCATATATATATATATATATATATATATATATATATATATACTCCACTAATAACTATAAACGCTCCCCTACCCACGGTGAGCACACTTGACGTGCCTACCGTTGATGTGACAATGTTACATAGTTAATTTTTTAAATTTATACTTGTTAACAATATGTCGACCCCCTCCTATAACAATCACACGTTGAACAGTAAATCAACATAATGGATAATTATTGGGTTAACAAAATGTTGTCTGCTCCTATCCATTTCATTTTATTATAAATATATTGTATTATTTATTCATAAACATGTATTATTTTAAAGTTAAATATATCATATTATTTAGATTTAAATATATCTTATAGTATTATTTTAATAGTACGATATATTTAAAATGAAAAATTATTTTATAAATTAGTATGCATTTAAAAAAATATCATAATATAATTATTTAAATAAAAATATTTTTAAATAACATGATATATTTAAATAATGAGTTATTTTATCTAAAATATATTATATGATAATATAATTGTATGTTATACTAAATGTAACATTATTTTCAAATAGGAAATATATATATATATAGGGATGCGTTATGGTGAAAACTAATTATTACGTGAAAACTGTAACCCATTATACAGTGTTGCATTTTATGCATAAAATGTTGTATTCTCATAATGATGCATTATATGCACAAAAATAATATGAAATAATATGCATAAAATTTTGCATTCTCATAATGATGCATTATATGCACAAAAAATAATATTAAATAATATATTTTATTATACAACATTTCATGCATAAAATGATAATTTTATGCATATTTTATACATAAAATGTAACATTTTATGATGGGTTGCAGGTTTCACGTAATAATTAGTTTTCATATGATCTACTATATATATATATTGTCTACTCTACTACTTAGGATTGCACAAAATAATACTAACTGATTGAAGACAAAAAATATCAATTAAAGTTGTCTTTAATTATGCCAAAAAGACAATTAAATGAGCCTCTCATTTGATATTCCGCAGAAGAAAAAAAAAACGTTGATGGATATATTTGTAAGTTCAAAACTACCCCGTTTGAAATTGTTACGTACGTGGCCAATTCATTCATGTGAGAATTCTATATTTTGGATAATATATATTCCCTCCATTTCATCTAAATTGACACCTTTCTTTTTGGCTTTTCTGGCATGTTTTTTCACGGTTCTCGATGATGGGTTTTAAAATGGATTTTTGAAGAATTCTTTCTTTTACGGGATACTACGACAGTTGTAGTATCCCGTAAAAGAAAGAATTCTTCAAAAATCCATTTTAAAACCATCATCAAAAAGCATGGAAAAACATGTCAGAAAAGCCAAAAAGAAAGGTGTCAATTTAGATGAAATGGAGGGAGTATCATAGATGCTTTGAATTATTGAGCATCTCAATTGTTATTGTATGTGGATTCTTGTTGCATGACTCTTGCATTAATAGGATTTAGCTAAACAGGATAATATATGTCACATATGTTTTATCTTTTGAAGTACACAAGATTTAACTTTAGATCGTAATTTTTGAGTTATAAAATTCTTAACATACAAACAAAAAATTGAGTTATAAAACTTTTAAAATTTATCTAAGTTTGTTGAGTAATAAAATTTTGAGTTATAAATTTTTTTGAGTATTGAATTATTAAAAGATACATTTGTAATTTCAAATTTCATACAAGAGTATAATAGTAAATGATAAAGTTAGTATGTGTTTATTTCAGTCTACCAAACAACAATATAATATTACACTATTTTTTTAATATGATCTACCAAACACTTCATACATATTGTTAACTCACTTAAGTCATGACTATTATCTAGGCATACTGTTATCCGGCTATATCTTAACACTCATACCAAACATGCCCTTAGGGTATATATACTGTGCGTACCGTTGATGTGATAATGTTACATAGTTAATTTTTTAAATTTAGTCTTGGGTATTTTTATTAGAGTTTAGTTTTTTACGTAACATATAATACTTAGGGCCCGTTTGGTAGCAATACCGAGAAAAGAACGGATAAGAAAATGTGTGATAAGTTGAGATAAAAAAAGTATGATAAGTTGAGATAAGAAATATATTGTGTGTTTGGTACAAACATAGATAAGTTGGGATAAAAAATATAAAAAATTGATAATCAAAATTGAAAATAAAAAATTGATAATTGATAATTAAAATTGAAAATAAAAAATTAATAATAAAAATTGATAATTAAATCAAAATAAAAATTGATAATTAAAATTAAAAATAAAAAATTGATAATTAAAATTAAAATATAATTTTTTAATTAAAATAAAAAATAAAAAATTGATATATTTTTTATTTATAGCAATGTCACACTATCCGTGAGCATATTAAACATCAATAGTATGTAATACTATTACTCATACTAGTACTAATAAATAAATACAATAAAAAAGGCGAAGTGAAAATTAAAAGTGTGGTAGCTTTTGGCTTAACCAACCAATGAAGCCATCTCTTTCCAAAACTTTTGACATAGTAATAGTACTACTCTCCATTTTGGTGAGTAAGGCCAAACACATTATTTTCTTTTTCTTTTTTAAATAACAAAAGAATAATAAAAAAAATAAAAATGAAGGGGATGTTGTGCCTTGTATAAAAGCTATTGCACTATGCTATCACTTCCTCATTCCTCATATCTCCTCTCAGTTGTAGGGCAGCATTGATATTCACACACACACACACACACACACACACACACACATAATATTTAGAGAGAGAGAGAGAGAGAGAGTAGAAATGGAGATGGAGAGAGAATCAAGATTCAAAAGGATTTGTGTTTTCTGCGGCAGCAGTTCTGGGAAGAAACCTAGCTATCAAGAAGCCGCTGTCGACTTGGGAAAAGAACTGGTAATTTTTCATACAACACACTTTGCTGCTTTTCCTTAGCGTGTGTGTCTCTGTGTTTTTCCTAAGCCCATTTCATAAATGGAAAAAAAAAAAAAACATATTCATTTTTTTTTAGGACAACACAATTTCTTAATGCAAGCAAATCCCATTTTGAAGTTTTCCTTTAATAATATTCTGACACAACTCATCGTTGAAGATGAGAATTTCATGTAAAAACTGCAGAATCGGAAGTATAAGGGCTCTTGATAAAGTCTTGTTTGGCATGAGAGAGAGAGAGAGAGATAGAGGTGCTAGCTGTAATATGGGTGTAGAACTTGTAGTTGAGAGCAGCCTTCTTGCGTGATCTTTGTTTAATAAAAAAATAGGAAAATTAGAGTGCTTGTAAATGGGGAACCAAACGTGCCCTATTGATATCATGACTGTCTCAAGCGTGTTCTATTTCTCCTCCATTACTATCTATACCTTCCTTCACTTCATTTCCTTCACTTTTATTTTATTATTGTGCTTTCTTCATGCACGTATGAAGTTATAAATCGCATCATTTTTTTTTTCGAGTTGCAAGAATTTATTTGTGAAATACTGTAATGATTTTATGAAATGGGTTTTTTTGGACGCGTGTAAATTAGTTTTGTTCTACCGAGGTATTTTTGTTTTTGTTTTTATTAATGAATTAATTAATTGTAGGGAATTTAATTTAATTAAATTATTTATGAATGAAGGTGGAGAGAAGGATTGATTTAGTTTATGGAGGTGGAAGCGTGGGCCTCATGGGTCTTGTTTCTCAAGCAGTTCATGATGGTGGGCGCCATGTTCTAGGGTATTACTACTCATTTAATCTCTCTCTCTCTCTCTCTCTCTCTCTCTCACACACACACACACACACACAGAGAAGAGACACAATGAGTTTATGTATACCTATGTATGTGTGTGTGGTTGGATGTGAAGTGTGTGTGTGTGTGGTTAGATAAAGAGGGGAAGTTTCAAAAAACAGACATCATTTCTCTATCCCCCTCATAATAATTCCCATCTTTTGTTTGCTTCTATGGAAGTGTGAAATTAATTATCATGAATTATTAATAATAATATTGAGACCATGCAAATGCAACTGTATAGTTAATTAATTCCAAGAAAAGAGAAGTGTCCTTGCTTGTTACCACCCAAAGCTAGACATCATGGGATCAAATGCTTCGTTTCTGATCATTATCTAAACTCTCTCTCTCTCTCTCTATTTATTAATTAACTCCTTTTCTACAAATCAACGATAGTTTCTTTATTTTATAAATTAACCAGATTAAAGATTATGTAATCACCTAGTAACTACACATTGTTATTATTATCAAAGTCAGAATTACACTACTACTTATGAGCTAATTCTTGGATTTTGTAATTCTTTCTGTTTGTGTTGCAGAGTTATTCCAAGAACTCTCATGCCTCGAGAGGTAAATAACCTTTATTTTGCTTGCTAATTTTGAATTTGACCCTTTCTCTGATTCTGGAGTATTATAATATTTATTAGATTTTGATGAAATTTTCTGTCAATATATTAATTAGATCACAGGAGAAAGTGTAGGAGAAGTAAGGGCTGTTTCTGATATGCATCAAAGGAAGGCTGAAATGGCTAGACAAGCTGATGCCTTCATTGCTCTTCCCGGTATATATATTACTACCTTCGTCTCGTTTATAATGATCTCACTACATATATTACAGTTGAGTATATAATTATAAACGGGACGGAAGGAGTATAAACGTATAATATTTTTACTCTTATATAATTTCATATTGATGAAAATTAATGATCTTCCTTGATTAATTTGTCTTTTTACTTAGGTGGTTATGGTACTCTTGAAGAGTTGCTCGAAGTCATTACGTGGGCCCAGCTAGGCATCCATAGGAAACCAGTAATCTCCTCTTCCCTTATACTATATGTTCTTGCACATATAATTATCCATTTAGACTAATGTAAATTTGCTTTATCTACTCTTTTTCTTTTCTTTATGCATGTATCATGTTTGTTTGATTTTTTTGGTCAAAAGAAGAGAAAAAAAAGAAAAAGAAAGTTGGTTCACATGGAAAGATCGAACAAGATTTGGTATTATCAATCATTGATTATATAATTTTTCTTTGATGATTTTGAATTCCTGTTAATAGAGAATCTCCCCCCAAATGGGAGAAATTAAAGCTTGATTAGTATATGATTAAATTAATTTGACTCTAATTAATTAGTTGATTAATGATATGAAGGTGGGACTGTTGAATGTGGAAGGTTACTATAATTCGTTATTGAGTTTCCTTGATAAGGCCGTTGATGAAGGCTTTATTTCTCCTATTGCTCGTCGCATTATTGTGTCTGCCCCCACAGCCAAACAATTGGTCAGAGAACTTGAGGTATTTTTTTTTAATTAGTTAATTAACTAATTAATTAATATTATTATTAAGGAATATATATATATATATATATATATATTTTAAATTTTGTTTTTTTAATTTTAGGAGCATATTCCAGAATGTGATGAAATTACTTCGAAGTTGATTTGGGAAGAAGAGGAGGTGGAAATACTGAATTACATGCCTGAATCCGACGTGTCAACGTGATTAGGGGGGATTTTGGCTTTGGAACTTTCTAGAAGTCTATAGTATATACGTACTACAATACGGCTAATATATAAGTATATTTTGGCAGCAACTTTTTCTCCTTCCCTTTTTTCTACTTTTGGAACTTCATGGAAACCTTAAACTTCGTATGAATATGTATCAGGAGACAGTGAGGGGGAAAAAGTTGCCTTTTTGCATCAATCTTATAATATTTATATTTAAAGTTTCCAATGTATTTCTTTTCCTTCAACTTTGTATAATAATAATTCCATTAAAAATACAAGTTGCCACAATATGGTTAATTTTCCATTTCGCATCTACATAACAATAGCAAAAGGACAGCTTTCTCTTTCGTGTGGTACCCATCTTGGTTTGATGGTGCGCATTAGAGATGACTCGGATTCTCGATTTATTAACTAGACTAGAGGGCCGACGTTATTGATTGGATGAGAAGCGTCTGCACTTCGTCGTCGTTGCTCTCGTAGTCACCTTTAGAGTTGCCCATTTTTATCCTTTTGTTTTGTATCCTTATCGCAAAGTATTATGGGATGGACTTCGTGTCGATAGAATAATAATGCTTAGGTCCCCCCTTAAAAAAAATGAATAAAGTTTAGTTAGCCAAAATGTTTGTTGTTTCTAAATTATGTCTGTGTTTTGTGAGACGAGTGGGTCTAACCTTTGTGATTGAGCCCACCACTTTCCAACTTGCATGTGCTCCCCAAAAATAAATTAGAATTGAAAAAAGAAATTTAAATAAACAAAACATTTTTTTTTTAATACTCTCTCCGTCCCGTTACACTACACTTTTTTCAAACTTTTTTTAGCGTCTTGATAATGAGTTTAAAATAACTTTTTAAATAGTTTTTTCTTTTACCAGATACTACAATACCTGAAAAAATTGCTGAAAAAAATATAACATCTCGAGCGGGACGGAGGGAGTATATTCAATTAGTTGGCCATATACCTCGTCAAGACAAAACATGGTCTACGAAGAAATAAGAAATAAATTAAATAGATTGTCCAAGATTTACGGAGTGGCTCTCGCAAAAAAATAAAAAAATAAAAACTTTTCCTTATAAATAAATATATACTACTAACTTAATAGATTGGTTACACAATCATTGAAACATAATGGGTTAAGATTCTTAATCACTAATTATAGCATTAGAATATCAGCTTAAGTTCCATCATGAATTGGTTATCTTATTTTTAATCAATAATAATAAAATTGAGAATAATATTAGATCACATGACAGCGTACATGTGAACTAATTCCTGCTTTGTTGGGTTGTACATTAGCATAGTCTTTCACGTGATTATTATTGCCTCTTACCTCGTTTTATAAGGATCTCACTTCATTTCAACAAATCTTAATCCTTACATATGTTTGGATTTTTAGAACCAACATCATTTTTCTATCTTTATTTTTTTATATAGGATTTCAATCATTTGTATAGTTGAATCTTGAACATTTAACTAAATTATACATATATACTTGAATGTGGAATAAATCGTCAAAAGGTTAAAATTAACTTGAGCGAGTACATAATTTGCAGCAGCTTGTTATGAATTCATATTAGTTTATATGGTTTAATATTTGAAAATCTCGGTTTACGTTTTTTTGGAAAAGAATGTGCTACCGAGAAAACTACCCTAATAACAAGCTCATGACTTGGGCCCAATTAAAGCCCATTGGGCCAGCTTATATTCCATTAGGGCTCGTTTGATAGTCAAGACGAGATATGTCATGATAAGATAAAAGGTAGATAATAATCTTACCTTCATTAAGATTATAATCCAATCAGTATGTTTGGTAGTCAAGATTTAAAATCGAGATATCTTGTTCTACCTATTTGGTAGCCAAGATAAACTACATGACTAAAATATGCATTTACACATTTAACCCTGTGCAATGTGAAAAATACATTTCTTGTCTTCATTAAACCACAATGCCATTTTTTCTTAATAAATCCATGAATTTTGAAACATAATATAACTTCAAACTGGTACTAGCATTAAAATCAGAAAGATTACTACAATAGACCACCGGAATTTAAAACTTCAGCATTTACACAAGTTCAAGGAAACCTAAAACGGACTACACAAGGTTATCCCATATTGATTTTCATCTCTTTCTGATTCCACTCGTTAGTTGACCCAACATAATCTATAAAGTTCTCATCTTGTCTGGAAGAACATCAACATACACCCAGCTGCCAAGACTCTAGCAGCTCCACCGAGGAGACAACGAACAGCAGCAACCAGGAATAGAAACTCGTAGCAGCAGCAACATAGCAATCGCCCACAGAAAGCAGAAGAGAAGCAGCACCAGGCAGGTACCATTATTCTCACTCAAGCTTCAATTCCATTCTCTTCGCTATCCTTCTCTTCCTCCTTCACCCCAAGAAACTTGATCAATCCATGAAGAGCAAGCTCTGGATCCTCATTCTTTAGCAGCTGCTCCCCTACTTCCAACAAGCAAAACAAGCTCAATTTCTCCCATAATTATGGAGAAAACAATTGAAGAGAAGAGATCCTAACAAATTCAGTCATGAATTGCACACAAGTTCATTTGCAGACAAAGAAATGCAGACAATTGCATGCATATAACAAAGAAATGCAAACAAGTTCTTAAAAAAATTTCAAAAGGAACGATCCTCAAAAGCTAAGGTTGAAGTTCATTGTACACCACACAATATACACATGCAAGTATGAATCTGGACATGAAAAAACCAATGCGCCCTCCTCATGGATCATTCTCTCAAAAACCAATCATATCTCATCTACAAACTTTTCAACCTCCTTAAGAACAAACGTAAATAAATAGATTAGTTAATTCAACCTTCTTCCCCTGAACACACCAAAATGCAGTTGGAAACTCGCAAAAAATAAGAAATCCATGTCAGCCAAAAATGCATATGTTCCAGTGCTTTACGAGAGATAATCAAACACCAAATTAGCATTCCAGTTGTTCATGATCAGGAAATTTGAGAGCTAAGGTTGCATGAGGAACCAAACTCATGTGATTTCCTACACGATCCATCACTTCTTACCCAATAACCAATTAACTATAACTTATGTAAATCAATGGGAACAAAAACAGGAAACAAGCAATAGGAATTAAAAGATTAATCCCAACAAGCAATAGGAATTGAAAGATTAAATGCATACAAAGCATACAATAAAAACTATAACTTCTGAATCCCTCAGCCCCAAAATCTGAAATATTAAAAACCCACAAATTAAAAAAAAAACGAGTTTTCAAAGCGATTCTATGTACTTCGAACAATTTTCCCAAAATATCAAAATATTAAAAAATGAGTTTTCAAGAAATTAGTTCGCCTCTCAATAGAGGCTGAATACCGCACCCTATTCTTCCGGTCAAGCAAATTCAGACCCTTTTCAAAAAAAAATTCAACTTGCTAGACCCGAATTGCGAGTGTCGCCGCCGGCGTAGTAAGGCACTTGTCGTGGAGGGGGGGGACTATGTGACCGCCGTAGCTGCACATTAGGGGGATTTTGGGCGGCGTGAGCCGTGGCCATGGAGAGGTGGCCGCAGCGTCAGAAGAGGGCGGCGGGGATGGGGCTGCGACTCCATCTACTGAGGTTTAGAGAGAGAGAGGGGGGGGGTGGACAGTAGGAGAAAGAGAGGGAGAGTGGAGGGGTTTTTTTGGGATCTTGCGAATTGCCATTACACTGTTCAACCAACTTAAAATTTATCTGACCAAATACACGCAATGGTAATATAGAAGGCTACAGTGGAAATTTACACGGGCCGATGTCTTTTCTCGGGCCCCTGTCAAAAGAAATAAGAGCTACCAAACACAAGAATAAGCCCAAATAATTTTCTTATTTGGCCTTATGGGTGCTACCAAACATGGCCTTAGTGAGGAATGATACTTAAAACTCGGACCAAATTAAAGAGCAGCAATAAGATAGGAGGCAACCTTATTCCATTTTACAACATTGTCACTGGAAAGCAACAGCCAATGCCATCGAATTCAAGAAAAAAAAATGTTACAAAGGAATGACAACAAAACTTTTCAGTTACCGACATTTGTTTCTCTCTCTCTAACAAACAAATAACATAAGAGTATCTGTTTAGATTGCAGAGAAGTATTCCTTGCTGAGCTTAGGGTCTGGCTTCATGGATTTCTCCCCAGGCTTCCACCCAGCTGGGCAAACCTCGTCCGGGTTATCTTGCACGTATTGCAAAGCCTGCACAAACATCAACCATGAGAGACCGAGAGAGAGAGAGAGAGAGAGAGAGGAGAGGGTGTTAAGAGTACCTGGAGTGTTCTGAGTGTTTCATCAACACTACGGCCAATGGCAAGATTGTTGATGGTAGAGTGTTGAATAACTCCCTCCTTGTCGAGGATAAATAGTCCTCTCAAAGCAATGCCCTGATACAGATGATCCAAAGATTATAAATAACTAAACAGCTGCACGTCTTTGGTCATGTTTATGTTTGATCGAATTTTAGGAAGTGGACATGAAAATCCTACTAGCTCCATAGTATCACTGTAAAAAGCTCCAAAATAGATGGATGGGCATGGCTAAATTTAAAATCAGTACAAAGATCTAAATCAGCTCCATTTGTATTCAATAACTGACAGAATGCTTTTGATACTCGGTAATTTTCGTCCAACGGTAAAATATTTGCCATATTTCCAATTAGAAAGCTAGAAATCGAAGAGTTGATTAATGGAACTTTCTTTTTCTCAAAGCAGTCGTTGATTCAGCTAACTTTCATTGTTCAGATTGCCAATGGCAAAAAAGATAATATATCTTCAAGACACACAGATTATATCATGATGCCAATGTTGTTAAACCACAAGTGGATTAACTTAACAATACGAAAGTTTTAGATTACATACCTGATCTGGGATCAGCACACCATATGATTTTGAAATTGATTTGGTCACATCAGAAACTAACGGATAATTCAGATCACCCAAACCCCCAGACTTTCTGTCAGTTTGAACCCATGCAAGGTGGGAAAACTACAACAAAATTTGAAGCGACCAGTCAATAATAGTTGAAGACTCAAAGTCATCACGGATCTATAGGAATTATCTTAGAGAATGCAACACCTGAAGCCAATTATGCATCCAGACAGCAAAGGAACATAACTGACTAATTAAATGAGAACCAGCTCTGAAAACAAATTACCAGATTAAGTAAAAATACAAGATAGCGATACATACCACACTGTCTACGGATACACCCAACACTTCAGTGTTCAACTTCTGAAATTCTTCATAACGGTCACTGAAAGCAGTGATCTCTGCATAATGAATGATAGGTAAGAAAAGCTCCCAGTAATAACCAGTTCAACAACTGAACGAGGCCTAGCTTTAGACTCCTTTAAAAAAAGCCTAGTTTTGAACTTACCAGTGGGGCAAACAAAGGTGAAATCCAATGGGTAGAAAAATAGAATAACGTATTTCTTCCCAATATACTCGGAGAGTTTAACCTGCATAAAGTAGCAACTCTTATCCATCAAATAATTACTCTAGACAAACTAACATTGCATTTGAACTGATACTTGAGAGCATGGCATTTCAAATTACATGAATATTGAGTAATTTTCTGATCATAGCAGTGGAGGTGGACAGATACACCATTAAATTCAAATAACACAACATGAGTGAAAAAATTAGTGAAATGGATGGCTTCAAGGTTGATCAAGAATAAATTCTAATTGCAAAAACATTATTGTGGGAAAACACAGAATGCTTCGACATGTATGATATTCAAAACAGAAATTTTATACCCTGATGAATTCCTGATCGAAGACAGCTTCTGCCTCAAAATCTGGAGCTACATTTCCAACCAATGGAAGTTCACTCTGCAAAAGGAGATAAATACATCACGAAAAGAAAGAGCAATCGGTACTCTCAAATTATTGAATGAACATTCCCGCGATGAAGAGAATCTCAATTAATCACTTGTTTTTTGCACTCTGCTAAGTGAACAGGGCACATTGGTTACGTATTGGAAAGATTAAAAATGTATTCACTTCATCTATTTCCAAAATATTGAGAACCTATGAGCATTGTCTCTTTTGATTAGCATTTGACCCTTTTTTCATGCATAATAAACTATATGTGTCTACAAACATATATCCCCTAAAGAATTGCAACTAAGTCAAACATATTTCAGTTTAATAATCAATGTAGCATACAAATTCGTGTAGGCTGCAAGTTAAATTCCTCTATCCTTCTCCCATTGATCAATACTACTACATTTAATGGTATCCTAAAAGTGTGTAAAAATAAAAATGAGAATTTAAAAATTAGAGTGCGAATGTGCAATACCTCCGCAAGGAAGAGACCTAGAAACTCAATAAAATTTACAACATCTACCAGATTGACTGATAATAATAGCGACCACACAGGCGAAAGTTTACATCCACACATCAGCTTCGCAAGAGGCACAACATTTTATGGGTATCGAAAGCCGGCAAAATTGCGCAAATCAAGTCGTACTACAAGAACTAGTAATGAACACAGAAGAAAAATCCATTTTATACGCTTAAATCACTTAGAAAACCGCATAAATGAGAATCCCTGACTTAAAACCAATTGAAATTCAAACAAAATCCCATACAAAACTGGACTCGGAAGCGCATGTAGACGCCTGAAGTAAAGTAGGGCAACAGTAAATAAAAGTGTGAAGGGTGAATTTACGGCGCGAACAACCAAGCTCCGCCGTCTCGAAGCGGAAGAGAGAGAGCGAGGGGCACGGGACACGACGGGGGTGCCGGAGAATGAAGACGAAAGGGCAGCGGGCCGCAGAGAAACGGTCTTTTGGGAAGAAATGCAAGCCTTAGGATTGAGATTGGATGGAATGACAGCAGTCAATGAAGCAGCAGCAGAGCAAGCCATTGATGCCAAATTTGGAGCTGTCTTCTCTCACTCTCTCTGTGACGATGAATGAATAGCGAAGTAGTTGGGATCTTAAGGTGGAGACTGGTTGAAAAGGGGTATGAGAAGATAAGTGACCAAAACTGTGTCGTTTTCTGTGTTATTTGGGCTCCGCCGTTCCTTTGCATAGCCGGGCTGGGTCATGAGGCAGGCCCAAACAATTAAGGCCCAATATATGTATTACTGTATTTTTTTGTGAGAATGATTGCTTATTAATCAACATATATGTTTATGTTTTTGGAAAAAATCTTATATGTATGTTTTGACGCTAACAATAATCATAAATACACTAGGTGTTTACTTTGAGGAAGGATAAGGGTGTATCGATTGATTTATTTGATAGGATGTGGCCCAGAGGCCCAAGATCAGCTCGGCCCACCTAGATTGAAGCCCAATCACGAGTCAACAAAGTCAGCCAACTGCCCCACGATTTCTCAACCACCCGCGATGAATCAGAGTACGGACGGACATGCGAGAGCAGCATCCATGAATCACCCGTGACCTCAATTCTCTATAAATAGAGCTATCTTGTAAGATAAGAAGGGGAGACTGTATTTTTACTAGCAAGAGAGACTTCAATATAAACATTCTCTTTTCCCTCCGTGGACGTAGATCTACCCACATATCGAACCACGTAAATTCTTGTGTTCTTAACTTTCTATAAATCTCACCATCATAAAAACACTCCAAAATCCACGATCGATCACTGGCGCCGTCTGTGGGAAACGAAATTTTGTGAAACCGATCAGCGCGTTTTGAGTAAAGATACGATGGTGAGACCAACCTGATCCGCCACCACTGCCGCCGCCGCCGCCAAAGCAAAACAGAAGCAAGCTGACCCCTTCACCAATCCGCCTTACACTCCAGTCAATGAGGAAGAGGGTGACGTTAGTCAAGCTCAGAAAACTGCTTCCCAAATGCGACGTGACCAACAACCCATTCGCCGAACTCCTGAAGGCCACCTGGAGGATGTTCCGTCTGGAGATTCAGCTAGTAGCGATGGGCCCAACCAAGGTGGCAGCCGACGCGGCAACACCGAACTCCAGCCCGAGCTTGGAGACGCACTGAAGGCGTACCTGGACCTCCACGAGCAGGATTTTCGTAAGTTCGTCGATCAACATCGACAACAAAGTCAAAACAGAGAAGACGGAGTCGAACCGTCACAAAGGCGATCCCCAAGTCTCCAGATCGTTGGAGACAGGGAGGCCGAACTTCCCCGAAGGCGACATGACAATCGCCGTGGGAACAACCGCACTTCACCTCGGCGCGGATCAACGTCACCTCGTCAGAACGCCATTCCACCTCGGCGTGACGAAGGAAATGCCTACCAGGGAAGATTCACCGTGTACGGTCGAATCTCGACTCCCTTCACTAATAAGATACTCTATACTCCCCTCCCGTCGACGTATAGAGTGTCTCCTATCCCGCCTTACAACGGGTCACAAGACCCCAGCAACTTCCTATCCCGGTTCCAATACAACATGATGAACCAGGGATTGGCCGAAGATATTTACATGTGTAAAGTCTTCCCCGAGCTGCTAGTGGATAACGTTAGGAGCTGGTTTGATAGCCTCCCTAATTGCAGCATAGGGTCGTATGCCGACCTACTTGACGCTTTCGAACGCCGCTTTTTTCAAAAAGCCGAGGCAAAAATCAGCCCAGCCCAGCTCCTAACCTTAAGGCAGGGGCGGGGAGAAACGATCAGTGATTTTCTGGCCTGTTTTTATAATGAAAGCCTTAAAGTCGATCGTCTCTCCGACGATGTGCTCATCTCGGCATTCCAAAATGCCATTCAGTCCGGGACTCTCTTTAGAGAGCTTGTAAAGACACGCCCAACGACCTCCAAACAGCTATGGAGGATTGCCGATGCATTCGCGGAGGCGGATGAGGCCGATCGGAAAAAGCGGGCAGCAAACCGACCCGAAAACAACGATAAGAGAAAAAAAGAGGAGCGCGCCGACCTTGGGCAAGGTCGCCGAAGTGCCCTCGAAAGGTTACAGCGAGGACCTCTCGAGTCCCGCTTAGGACCTCGGCCCCACCAAGACCGTAGTCAGTATACACCACTGACAAAGTCCAGGGCTAAATATACGAGCTTCACTCAAACTTGTTCGGGAAGCCACCGCCCTTATCCCGAGGTGGGTCGAAACGCCGATCCAAGGAGAAATACTGCAAGCTCCATAATGACTACGGTCATGAAACCGAAGACTGCAGGGACCTCGCCTTGGACATAGAACACATGGTACGCGACGGTACCCTTAAATTGTACCAAAGTCGCAACCAGAAAGAGGCCCGACCTCAAGGGAAGGGCAAGAGAAAGAAAAACAGGGGAGGCAACAACTGTACCCCCCAAAACGACAAAAGGCCAAAGCACGATGACGAGGATGAGGATGAAGATCAGCCTCAATATGATGCAGTCATTACGGCCATCACCGGACTGCCCGAAGGTACGACGAGGTCATCGTTGAAAGCCAAGGCCCGAAGTCAACAGCGGGAAGAACCCACCCAAAAAAGGTTCAAAAGGGAAGAGGTCGTCACCTTTTCTAGCAACGACCCAGTTCCCCATGCGGTACCTCATCAAGATGCCACCATAATCGAGGCCGTAGTGGCCAACAAATTGGTCCACCGCATATTTATTGATAGTGGGGCCTCTGTGAGTGTTCTCTTTAAAGACTGCTTCGATAAGCTCAATATTGAAGAAGCACGCCTAAGGCCAGCACCCATGCCGCTAAGGAGCTTTACGCTACAAGAGACGACGACGGAAGGCATCATTTCACTGCCCTTGACAGTTGGAAAGAGCCCGTTGTCCACTACGAAGATAATCCACTTCTTCGTCGTAAAAGCCAGCTCCCCCTATAACATCATCTTAGGAAGGGATTGGCTAATAGCAACAAAGGCGATCTGCTCAGCCTACCACCTGACGATTAAAATTCCGTCTAGAAATGGAGTGATCACGCTTCGGGGAAACCAGCAACAGGCTAAGGAGTGCATGCAGGTCGCACTCCGAGGTGTTAAGAATCAACACCCCCAAGCATAGCAATTACAGAAACCCGAAGAGGTAGAGCCGACATCGCATCCATCCGTCGAGCCGGTAGAAGACGTCGCATTATACGAAGATGACCCTGCCAAGGTCGTCAAAGTAGGGTTCGTCGGCGAAAACGAGCTCCGAAGTCGACTTATCCGGCTACTTCGGGAGTATAGAGATGTCTTCGCTTGGACGCCGCTAGACATGACCGGGGTGGCTCCAAGCGTCATCACTCATCACCTCAACATCGATCCTGAGGTGAAACCAGTTCGGCAGAAGCAGCGAGCCTTCGCAGCGGAAAGGAATCAAGTGATCCATGACGAGGTTCGCCAACTGCAGAAGGCCGATATTTTATTCGAAGTAAAATATCCGACCTGGTTGGCCAACCCCGTGATGGTGAAGAAGCAAGGAGGCGGGTGGCGGATGTCAACTGATTACACTGACCTCAATAAACACTGCCCGAAAGACTGCTACCCCCTCCCCAACATTGATAAGAAGGTCGAAGCTCTTGTTGGCCACAAGGCGTTCAGCTTCTTAGACCTGTACAAGGGGTACCACCAAGTCCTCATGAATGAAGAGGACGCTCCGAAGACCGCTTTCGTCACAGACTTCGGCGTCTACGCATACAAAAAGATGCCCTTTGGGCTGAAAAATGCTGGAGCTACATACCAAAGGATGGTCGACAAGATTTTTGAAGACCATATCGGTAGTATTGTCGAAGTGTATGTAGACGATATAGTCGTAAAAAGCAAGGAAATCGCCACTTGTGTAAACGACCTTAAAGTTGTTTTTAGCCTACTTCGTAAAGTGAACCTAAAATTATACCCAGAAAAGTGTACTTTCATGGTCCGGTCTGGAAAATTTCTAGGGTGTTGGGTTTCACGCGAAGGGTTAAAAGCTAACCCATCAAAAGTCCGAGCTATCCAAGAAATGCGAGCGCCGAAGTCAATTCATGACGTGCACAGACTGACGGGCTGCCTAGCCGCCCTAAGTCGTTTCCTATCCAAGGCCGCTGAAAAACAACTCCCATTCTTCAAAATACTAAAGAAGGCGCCGAACTTTGAATGGAACGACGAGTACAGGGGAGCTTTTGATGGCTTAAAGACGTACCTCGCAAATCTCCCCACATTATCTGTACCAAAAGAGGGCGAGGATCTCTCCCTGTACCTCGCCGCTTCGGATGAGGCAATCAGTGCAGTCCTGGTACGAGAAGAAAAACGTCATCAGTTACCCGTCTATTTTATAAGTCGAGCCCTAAAAGGACCGGAGACGAGGTATCAACCTCTGGAAAAGGTCGCACTTGCATTGGTGAATGCGGCAAGGAGACTCCGACCGTACTTCCACGCACATCCGATACAAGTGCTAACCGACCTCCCACTTCGGCAAGTGCTTACAAAACCAGAAGCGTCCGGGCGAATCGCTAAATGGGCTGTAGAACTCAGCGAGCACACGATTTCCTTTGTACCTCGCCAAGCCATTAAAGGGCAATCTTTGGTTGATTTCTTAGTGGAAGCCAAGTTCACGGACGCACAACAATCCGTTGAACCCACTAAGGATAAATTAAAGGCTGAGGCGCCGAAGCCACCACCACAAGACTGTTGGAAGGTCTACGTCGATGGGGCATCAGGTCACAAAGAAAGCGGAGCCGGAGTCTTACTCATCAGCCCTGAAGGAAAGGAGATCACCCACGCACTCCGGTTCAATTTCCCGACCACAAATAACGAAGTGGAGTACGAAGCCGTAATCGCTGGACTTCGTCTAGCCCAAGCTCTCCAAATAAGGGCCATTCAAATTCACAGCGACTCCCAAGTCATAGTGAACCATATACTAGGCAAATACGAAGCCAAAGGAGAACGAATGAAGAAATACCTCCATAAGGCCAAGATCCTACAACAAAGCTTCTCGTATTTTGAGTTGGTACGAATCCCAAGAGGAGATAATGAGCGAGCTGACGCACTAAGCAAACTCGCATCATCATCAACTATCTCTCCGGTGGAAAAAGTACAACTCCGAAGCATCGATGACGCCGAAGTCAACGTAGTAAACGAAGATGGACCGAACTGGATGACTCCACTTCGTAATTACTTGTCAAATGGCGAACTCCCAACCGATAAGGCCGAGGCTAGGAAGCTCCTGGCCAAGTCCACAAAGTACGTCCTGGAGCAGGGAATACTGTATAGAAAATCCTACCTCCAACCTCTCCTAAGATGTGTGGGGCCCAACCAAGCGAACTACGCACTGCGCGAAGTCCATGAAGGTTCTTGTGGCAGTCACATCGGAGCCCGCGCCCTGTCCAAAAAGGTCATGAGGTGGGGGTACTACTGGCCCACTATGTTCCAAGACGCTACCGACCTCGTCAAACAATGCCCGAAGTGCCAAATCCATGCGACGGTTCCGAGATTGCCACAGACCAAACTGGCCAGCATGCAAAGCCCTTGGCCGTTCATGCAGTGGGGAATTGACATCGTTGGCCCATTCGAAAAAGCTCCCGGCCAACTACAGTTCCTCGTTGTAGCAATCGACTACTTTACGAAGTGGGTCGAAGCCGAACCATTGGCACGAATCACAAGTAAAAATGCCCTAAACTTCGTTTGGAAGAACATAGTTTGTCGCTTCGGCATACCTCACGTCCTCGTCTCAGATAACGGAACCCAGTTCACAGACAGGACATTCAGAGAATGGTGTGACGAACTCCACATCCAACAAAAGTTCACCTCGGTAGCCCATCCTCAAGCAAATGGCCAAACCGAGGTTACGAACCGAACGATAGTCAAGGGGTTAAAAACCCGGCTGGATAAGGCCAAAGGAGACTGGGCAGCGAACTTACCCCAAGTTCTATGGTCATACCGAACCACCCCGCGGACATCACACGGTGAAACACCATACAGCTTGGTGTATGGAGCCGAAACGGTGATCCCGGCAGAGATCGGTTTGCCGAGCCCCCGAACACTTAACTTCGCGCCCAAGACAACGAAGACGGACTTCGAACTAACTTGGATCTGCTAGAAGAAAAATGAGAACAAGCCTACATACAAGAAGCTTGATACAAACAACAAGTAGCTCGGTATTATAACAGCCGGGTGAAGCATCAACAGCTCCAAGTAGGCGACTTCGTACTTCGGAATAACGAGGTCAGCAGGGCGGAGAAGCTCGGCAAATTAGAAGCCACCTGGGAAGGACCGTACCGAGTTCAAGAAGTCCTCGGAAAAGGGTCGTACAAGCTCGCCCACTTATCTGGTGAGCTCATACCCCGTACATGGCACATTACCCACTTGAAGAGGTACTTTGTATAAACAGAGGGTGATGTCCAAGTTCATTTAGGTCGTAGGAATCGAGTTGTCTTGATAAATTTTGTCTTATTTTGACTTCGTAAAAATTTTGTCTTATTTTGACTTCGTAAATTTTTATTTTTTTTTCGTTTAAATAATTTGCATGCATTTTGCATCTCTCTCTCTCTCTCGTTTATACTAAGTATCTCGATTTTAAAATCCTGATGAGGATACGCAAATAAACTCCGCCTCGGAGTAACACCTAAACGCGCGTAAGGGGACCACCCCTATCGATAAATTTGACAAATAAGGAACCAAAAGGCCTAGACTTCGTCTTCGGATGAAGTGGCTAACTGAAAGCCTAAACTTCGTCTTTAGACGAAGTGGCTACCTAGAAAGCCTAAACTTCGTCGTCAGACGAAGTGGCTACCTAAAAAGCCTAAACTTCGTCGACGAAGTGGTCGACCGAAAGCCCAAACTCCGTCACAAGACGAAGTGACTATGAGAAAGCTGCCTTCGTTGAAAACAAGGGAACCTGCCTCGGTTAAAGGCAAGGATAGAAAGCTTAAACACGAATGCAAAAAATTTCTGTTTTATTTGAATAGAAATAAATGTATAATTGTTACATTAAGAAGACGAGGAACCCGGAGGCTTTGGCTTACTAAAGCTAAGCCAATCTCTAGCAAAATCCCTGCCGGAATTAAAGTTCAAAACATCGTCTATACTAAACTTGCCCCAACCCCGTCCAGAAGCCGAACTTCGGCCTCTACCTCGGACATTCTGGCTCGCCCGACCCCGACCTCGTCCTGAAGCCGATCGCCGCTCTTGACTATAAATTTCTCGAGAATGACGTGTCACAATCTTCGGGTCCGGGTCAGCAGACCTCGAAGATTCACCTTCCAAAAAATCTCTAGAAGTACGGTCGAGCAACCTCGGATCCGGATCGGAAGAAATTGAAGTCGCAGAACCAGCCTCTAAAGACAGACGCCGCTTCAACTTCGGAAAGCGATCAAGGATTGTCTCATAAATGCTCGCCACACGAATGAGCTCTTCAAACTCACCTCTAACCTGCCAGGATTCATTCCCATATTGCTCCCTGTAACTTCGGCATTGGGCCTGGAGCTCCTTGACCTTATCGTAAGTCTTGGAAATCGTGGATCCCCCAGCTCGGTGAATTATGGTCTCGTACTCCATATGCTCCTCGACGATCTCTTTGCAAGTCTTGATGTCGTCCCGAGCTCATTGGTACTGGTCTTCAAGCTCCATATATCTGGCATGCATCTCATCAAGTTTTTCCTGAGCGGCCCGAAGTTTCACCTCGGCCTCGATCTCGATGTTAACAGCTCGCTTCTTCCAGCCCGAAGCATCGAGCTCGGCTACTTCTACAGCTCGGCGAAGCTCGGATATTTCTTTAACAAGGTGGGAAGCATCATAAAACTCAGGGGCAGACTACAGAATAAATACAAGCAAAGTTTAACAGAGAGCCTTTTTTATTTATAGCCGAACACGGCAAATGAAACGCCACCCTAATGGTGACGAAGTACAAGGCTACAAAAAAAAAAAAAAAAAAGGGAGAGGGGTAAAGAAGCCAAAAATCGTGAAAAGTGTCAATTGACTCCATCACGATTTTCTCCTTCTAGGCCGACCTCTGGTTCAACCTCGGGTTCCGTGGGGTCGTCGCCTCGGTGGTCCCCTCCCCAACCGGCGTCTTCAGCAAATCGGCAATGACCGTCTCCAGGAGCTCGTACCTGTCAATAGGACACCGCCGAATGACATCTTCATTTAGCAGACTCCTTTGTGCGGAGAGCCGCTCGACAACCGGAATGGAAGAGGTATGCTCCAGAAGCACCTCGGCGAAGTCTCGCAGTGTCTCCTCCTCTATCATGGTAGCATACCCGTACTTGGTTTTGTCCAAGTCCGGGATGTCCTTGGCGATATCATCGATCACCGCTGAGACAACCGGGGTGCTCATGGCAGTCACCAGCTGAACAGCCATCCGGGAAAAGTGGGTAGACCGGACGAATCGTTCCACCAACGCGCGGAACACGCCTCCCTGGCCAGCTACCACCCCGGCTACTTGGGTCCTCAGCCGACCCACTTCTGCCTCAAGCTCGGCAACCTTCTTCTTCTCTCTTCGGCGACAGCCAAAGCTGTCGCCTCCCTGTCCGCTGCTGCCTGTGCCGCGGCTTCGGCGACAGAGATCTTAGCCATTAGCCGATCTTCCACCGCCGCAGCCTCGGCAGCCTTTGTCTGGAACTTGGCAACTCCACTTCTAATGAAGTTCGCCAAGCCCTGCAGCCCATCTAAAGCCGCCTCGGCCTCCTAAAACACAAAACCAAAGGACAAGATTTTAGTAGAAGGTACAAATCACCATATACAAATACTTCTAGTTTCACGCTTACCTCGGGAAATGACATCTCCCGTGCATGCATTTGGCCCGAGGTTGGGCCACTCTCGACGACCGTCACTTCGTCATCCAACGAGAGTAAAGTTCGTCGAGGTCGTTGGCCCACCAGCTGCAGGGGAGAGGAGCTTCGGACGGGAGCGTCCAACTGCGAGCTCACGGATACCGACCTTCCAAGGTCGGTTGTCCTCTCCGACGACGTCGCCGAAGTCGTCTTCTCCACCACCGAAGCAGAAGGCTTCTGCCTCTTCCTCTTGTTCTTGTTCTGAAGAGCAGCCTGGATAGCTTGAGCATCCACTACAAAAAAAAAAAAAAAAAAAGAAGAAGAGATTTACATCAGTAAAAATGAAAGAGACCACAGGACACAAATCAGTGAAGCAGAGCCTCACCCAAGTCCACATCGGACACGGAGTTATATGGGCTTAACCCGTGATTTGCGAGCTCGGCCTCGGCATAATCCCTCTCAATGAGGCCGAGGTTCACCAAGCTCGTTTCAAGCTCACCGGTTGGTTTCCCAGTGTCTCGAAGTACGAACTTGGCCGTGGTCCAAGGGTACAACGGCACGCCTTCACACCAGCAAAAGAAGAATTTCTTCTGCCAGTTCGTCACCTTAGTAGGAGTCCCTAACTTGAACCTACTAATAGGGGAAAGGTAAGCCCACCCCGTCGGACCAAGCTTAGGTCTAAAAAACCTAAGGAAAGAATCCACAGTAGGCGTACCACCACGGCGGCTGACCTCGAAACAAAAACCAACGACCTACTTGATGGAAGGAGGTTGCAACTGACCTAACGACAGTTGGAGCTCTTCTAAGAGCTCGGCAAAAAAGCGATTTAAAGGAAAACGAAGACCAAAATGAAGATAGTCTTCATAAACGGTAAAAAAACCTACGGGAGGCGAACTACCCCTATCGACATCACGAGGCAGGAGCAGCTCCACTGACTCAGGAAACAAAAAACGCCGAGCCAAGTCTTGCATATGAGACACAGACATGGTCGAGGCACATGCCAGTGAGGCACTAGACCCGACCACCGGCAGGAATTTGATTTCCCGAAATGACGACGGAACTAGCGTGCGTGTGTGTACATTTAACCAAACCCTCGCCGGAAAAACCCTAGACGGCGAGGGCGAAATCTGTGCGCTAGCCCTACCAGTATCTACTTGGGGAAAAGAAGAAGAATCCATTACAAGGAAAGTACTTACTTGTCAAAGTCTTTTTCCGACTACAATCACCGGGAAATTGAACTGGACGGCGGCGGTTGCAGAATTTTGGGTCTAGGGTTTTCTCTCTCACTGACAATTGGAAATCGATTGAGGGGGAAAAATATTTTCTAGCATACACTGGAAGCTTTTATAAGCAAAGGCACGCCTTTTCAAATCCCGCCTCTCCGCCTGCTCCAACAAAAGAGCGACACGTATCCTACCTACCCTGACACCAACAGTCGTGCCTTTTCATATCACGACTATTCAAGCTCGACCTCGTCAAAACGAGGCGGTGTGCAGTTCGACTTTGTCAAAATCTTATTTTCGACGGGGCAATGCAATTCAAGCTCGACCTCGTCAAAACGAGGCGGTATGAAGTTCGACTTCGTCAAAATCTTATTTTCGACGGGTAATGCAATTCGAGCTCGACCTCGTCGGCGGTATGAAGTTTGACTTCGTCAAAATCTTATTTTCGACGGGGCAATGCAATTCAAGCTCGACCTCGTCAAAACGAGGCGGTATGAAGTTCGACTTCGTCAAAATCTTATTTTCGACGGGGTAATGCAATTCGAGCTCGACCTCGTCAAAACGAGGCGGTATACAGTTCGACTCCGGCGAACTCCTAATTTCGACGGGCCAATGCAAATTCAAAGCTCGACCTCGTCAAAATGAGGCGGTGTGCAGTTTCAACTTCGTCGAAATCCCACGGGGCAATTTACACCTCTCTACAATGACCTCGCTTCTCCGACCTTTTGGGGGGGGGTGTGATAGGATGTGGCCCAGAGGCCCAAGATCAGCTCGGCCCACCCAGATTGAAGCCCAATAACGAGTCAACAAAGTCAGCCAACTGCCCCACGATTTCTCAACCACCCGCGATGATCAGAGTACGGACGGACATGCGAGAGCAGTATCCATGAATCACCCGTGACCTCAATTCTCTATAAATAGAGCTATCTTGTAAGATAAGAAGGGGGGGGACTGTATTTTTACTAGCAAGAGAGACTTCAATATAAACATTCTCTTTTCCCTCCGTGGACGTGGATCTACCCACAGATCGAACCACGTAAATTCTTGTGTTCTTAACTTTCTATAAATCTCACCATCATAAAAACACTCCAAAATCCACGATCGATCATTATTTAATCTGAATTCATGTTTATTGATTAGGATTGGAAATGAGTGTTATCACGAGACTTTAATAGTTGAATTAACGTTGTACATTATCTCCTTATATTTAAGACTAATCATGTGATTTGAATTTCTTTCAAATACATGAGATGACTATAATTCTACCAAATCTCATATTTTATCCTAAAACTTTACAATCCATAAATTACGCTATCCCTCAAAATAAACACCCTTTTTTAAGTGTATGCTTTCTAACTATTCCCTCTTCTTTTTTTTCTTTTTTTTGATATAATTCTTTCCTTTGCCTGACAAAAAATAATACTACAACGGAGTATTATAATCGAAATATTTTGTGTATTTTTGTTTGTGACTTCGAGTTGACCACAAAACCGAAGGCGCGCACTGTAAGAGAGTGATGTAAAGTCACAACGTTAGGTGTGCCACGTGGCGCAATAAATAGGCGGTAGCACCCGCGTCTCTGTGCACCGGGGCTGAGAATCTTCACACTACTAGGGTTGGAGCGCGTGCCGTGCAACCGCCACAACAGCTGTTCGTTTTGGAACGCAATAGAGGCGCGCATTTTGCCACTTTTCTCTTTTCTCATTCCATTCCATGTTTCTTTTTCTGTATATTTTTCTTTTTTTGCAACTCCGTCCCCCAATTTACATGGTATTCTACGTTTTACCCAGATTCTTTTTAATTAATTCATTATAACCATTTCATCCTCCTATTTTCTTTACTCTTTACGAAATGCAAATAGTAGTACTATTTTTTAGAAAGCGTGCAGCTTAAATTAAAAACAAATGATCAAATAGTCCGGATAATAACAATAGTTAGTAAACGATTTGAGAAATTAAAATTTCTTATAATCTACTAATACTTACCTCCAACACAGGATTTCTGAGACCTTTTATATTCATATGTGAGGTATAAAATAATAAAAAGTGTCAAAAATCTTGTGCCGGAGAGAGTACTATATTATATCCAATGTTCTGAAAATCTTTAGATATTAGTAGAGCGTTGGAGGAAGGGGCGGATTAGAGCTACAATACTTTTTTTTACTATTTTTTAAATTAATGTCATTATGTACGAACTATATCAACATATATTCACAACTTCATTACCAAATTAATGATAAAAACACACGATAATTAATAGATCAATTTCTCAAACTTCATAGTCTACAACAAATTTCTATAACTTTCAACATAATATTTATATATATGTTGAAATATATATAATCTAATTTAGTCACAATATGTATAGCCATCTAAATCACATACATAAAATAACCTAGTTATCATAAATACTACTCCCTCCGTCCCCCATATTAGTGTGCATATTTCCCGTTTGGGACGTCCCCTATATTAGTGTGCATTCCAAATATGGAAAGATTCCCTAAGCAAAAAGACATATCCACCCTCACTTTCTTCTTATTTTTCTCACTTTCTACCTACTTTTCTCACTTTCTCCCTACTTTATCTTACTTTCCCACTTTACACCAATTTCGTCTTAAACTGCGTGTCGTTTCTCTCAGCACACTAATATGGGGGACGGAGGGAGTATCTATTAGTTCTTATATGGTGACTAATTAAGTTTTAATCCGATCGATAGCTATGGTATCGCTTAGCGTCTAGACATATTAACTATTAATCGGACAGTAAGATGCCGCCTAGCCCCTAAGCGGGGATTTTTAAATCACCAATTGTATCTAATCAATAACAACATTGATTCTCTTTCATTCAATAATTTTAAATGCGAAGCTATCTAGGTGGGCATTAACGTTTTTGTTTTTCTAGTTTGTACTAGCTATTTTTTGGCAAAAACTTGGGTGAGGACGGCCACATAGTGTGACCGGGTCAAAGTGTCAATCTTTATGCATAAAAGTGCTAATCTATATGAATAAAAATGCAAATCTTTAACATAATTATTTTACGAATAAAAGTGTCAATTTAAAAAAATGTCAATCTTTATACATAAAAGTGCTAATCTACACGAATAAAAGTGTCAATCTTTTAGCCGAACTCACGGTGAGCCATGGCTGACCCAAGTGTGCCCCTATTTTTTGACCCATACAAGTGGTTTTCGTATTTATTTATTTTGTTGAATCTAGTGTTATGTGTTGGACTCTAATAAGGGTTATTGGATTTAAAAACCATGAACTTTGAAGCGATTCTGGTTTTTCCCATGAACTTTCAACTGTCATTTTTAAAATCTTCAACTTTCAATTTGGTGCAATTTTCCCACAAGCTCAAATTTGGTCAAAATTGAATTCTACGTGGCGCACATGTGGCGTCCCTTTTGACAAAATGATGTCGTTTCGTCTATACAAATAAAAATAAAAAACTAACATTTTTATTTTAAATCCACCTCATCTCTTCTTCATCCTCTTCATCTCTCTCTAAACGGCCGACCTCCAACGACAGATGAGCAGGATTAGAGTCTCGCTTTCGTGGCTGCCGCCGCCGACGAGGAGCACATCGCCCACGCCATCGTTGCCACCACCAACGAGATCACCGGCCAGGGCAAAGGTATCTGCTGATCGTGAAGAAGAAAGGCGTCCCGGAAGGAGAAAGGAGAAGGCGAGGATGAACCCAAATCTCCATTCTTAGTGGAAGAACTCAAAGTAATTGAAGAGACAAATCCATCGGGCTCCCAAACTTTCTTCCAAGAGCTTCTTGCCTCGCTCTTCTGCATAAGAAGGTGAGCACCATATCCATGGCGCCGATTGACTTCTTGGACAAGACATGGAGCTACATAGAGAACGTGGTGGTGGCCGTCCTGACGAAGCACTCCGACAGCTACCCGCAGCTGCTCTCCTCCACGAGAAGAGTAGCGCATAATCTCATTGCTAAGAACAAGCAGCAGTCAGCAGCGTGGGTGAGCGATGTGGTGGAGATGGAGAAGCTCACCGACTACACATGCGATCCCGAGTATTTCCGTCCTTGCAATCTCTTGTTTAGAGAGGGAGGAAGAGGATGAAGAAGAGATGATGTGGATTTAAAACAAAAATTTTGATTTTTTTTTATTATAATTTTTATAGACGAAACGACGTTGTTTTATCAAAAGGGACGATACATGTGCGCCACGTAGGATTCAATTTTGACCAAATTTGAGTTTGTGGGAAAATTGCACCAAATTAAAAGTTTAGGATTTTAAAAATGACAGTTGAAAGTTCATGGGAAAAACCGGAATCGCTTCAAAGTTCATGGTTTTTTAATCCAATAACCCCTCTAATAATGTATTGAGGGTAAAAGTATTAAATAAGTCTTAAATAACAATACGCAATGTCTAAGAATTAGTCTCAACGTTTACCTTCTCCGTCCTTCGACGAGCTACTACCATAAACGAGGAAATAAAATTAAATACAACAAACCCTATAAAAAACATTGTTGTTTTTCATTTGTGTACCCAAATTAGGAATAAAAATCCTCATTATTTTCAAACTAATAACGGCTCAAAATACTTAAAAAAAATAATTGACTAATTGATCACATAAATCTTTTATTACCACGTAGATGTTACAAAAATATTCCATATATATATATATATAATTGATTTGACAGGTAACAATCCGAATTTTGGCGCTGAATATGTATTATTCATACTACCCAATTTTAATTATTATTTAAGCTGACTATAATTAAGACAAGTAAATACATGATTTAAAAATTTATTAACAGAAAGTGTTAATTACGATCTAGTATAATTGATGAAAGTAATAAAAAAAACCTTAAAGAGAGGGATAAATGAGCAAGAGAAGAAATAGTTGAAGGACGAAAATGCAAATAAAAAGAAATAATCGATTTCATTTTTGGCATTTTTCTCTCCACTTCCCTCCACATCTATCCGAACCAAAATTCCCTCCCTTCCCTCCTCGTTTTCTACTCCCCTACCCAACCCAACACGCACACACTAACACACATTTACACACACTAAACTTTCCTCCATCAAAACCCTCATCCCTCCTCTCTACCTCAGCTCCTAAAACCCCTCTCCGATTTTGATTTCTTCGATCCGATTTGATTTGGCATTAGTGATGGCCGCGCGTGGAACGCCGAGCCGCGACGCGGCGGCGACGCCTCCTGCGGCGGCGTCGAATGGCCAGATCCTGCACCAGCAGCAGACGCCTCCGCTGGCGATCAGGCGCCATCTCCCCTTCGCGACGATGAAGCCTCCGTTCGTTGCTCCCGACGACTACCACCGTTTCTCCACCCCGGGGCGCGCCGCCGCCGCCGCTGCCGATCACCTCTCCGAAGCTGTAGTCATCAAGTCGCCTGTACGTTTGCGAATTTCGAGCTGTCTTGTTTATTTTTGTGCTGTTGTATTTTGCGTTTCTGCTTTTATTTTTCTGAATTTAGCCTAACACTGTGCTATTAATTTGGGAGTCAATGTTGGGTATGTTCTTATTGAACGCGCACTTTTTTATTTAAATGATTCAAAATTCCCTTGGAACTACGATTGGTAGATTTACTGTATTTTCTTGGATCTGTATGTTTTATTATCGGAAAAGAAAGAAAAGATTGACTAGCAATCACCATTGCCCCTTTGAAATTGTCAAGCTGATGCCTTAGATGTGCTCATTATTGTTGAATCCGTCTCTTAATTATATATGTTATGCTTACTATGCATTTTGTCTTGCCATTTTTCATTGATTCCCAAATGTTTTCGGCACCATTAATAACAATGTTGCGAAAGGAACCCACATTTCTTTTGCTCTGAGTGTTCTGCATCGACTGGGCATAAAGCAACATAAGTTGAAATTTTGTCCATCGTGGTAATTTCTTGGTTCATGTTCATTGTACTGTTTCTGTTTGATATCTGTTGCATTTGCTGATTTTAGTGTCAAAATGGTGTATCAGCCTTTGAAGCGAAAGACCGGGTATCATAATAATGAAGTTGAGTCTAGTGAGTGGACAGCAAGTCCAATGTGTAATGATATCCCTAACAGCCCATTCCGTACACCAGTGTCCGCTAAAGGAAGGACAAATGGTCGGTCAAAGGTCACCAAGAACAATAAATCCTTACCTTCAACTCCTATATCCAATGGCGGTGAGATATTTCTTCTGTTGTAGTTTCATTATCTGAATTTCAGCTTTTGAGCAAGTACTATTGAAGTGGTATAATTGTGCCCCCACTGGAACCCTTAAGGTTCTTGATAATTTTATTGGACATACACCTACTAACATGTCATTGCACACACTTTTGCAGATGCTCCTTCCCCTCTCACGCCAGCCAGTTGCCGTTATGATAGCTCCTTGAGTAATATCATACTCTGTATTTGTGACTATTTAGACTGTTGCCATATTAGTGTAGTGCTGATTGGTATACACTATGCTTCTCAGGTCTTTTGACTAAGAAATTTATCGCTTTGATAAAGCATGCAGAGGATGGTGAACTTGACCTAAATAAGGCAGCTGACACCTTGCAGGTGATTAAAGATGAGCAATCTCCTTTTCGTTAAGAATCAGAAACTCAAATTGAATTTTAACTGTGCAGGTGCAGAAGAGACGTATATATGACATAACCAATGTCCTTGAAGGGATTGGTCTAATTGAAAAGAAGCTAAAAAACAGGATACATTGGAAGTAAGTCTGTTTAGCATCTCAGAAATATTAGACAACAGGTTTCTATTTAATACATGGAAGTACAATAATGTCAAGAATTTAACGAGGATACATATGGTTTCTTGACAGGGGACTTGATCCTTCAAGACCTGGAGAAGTGGACAAGGATGGTACTCTATTGCATGTATGTAGAGAAGACAAGCGTGCTTTCAATGAAAATTTATAAGTATAATTTGCTCGCTAACTTATAAATGGTACATTATTTGGGTCAGATTGAATAGCAATAGTGTGGTTTTTCTTGTTTCATCTGCAGGCAGAAATTGAGAACCTATCCATGGAAGAAAGAAATTTGGATGATCGAATAAGGTTTTCTTCTTGCTAGTAACTATATTATTAAGCAACATGATATGTTGCTAACTTGCTAGCATTATTTCTTATATCACGGCTCTTCAATAACATAACAGGCAAATGCAAGAAAGGTTGAGAGACTTAAGTGAAGATGAGAAGAATCAACGGTAGTTATTTGTTAAAGTCTTAATTTATATTCCTGAATAGAGTAATCTTTTTTCACATAATGTCCTAAGTTTGCGGCTTTTGCAGATGGCTTTTTGTTACTGAAGATGATATAAAAAATTTACCTTGCTTCCAGGTCCTTATCTTGTCCTTGAATGTTGTTTAGTCACGCAAATACTTTTTTCTTAGTGATGCTTCAACTCTTTTGTGTTACTCTAACAGAATGAAACCCTTATAGCTATCAAAGCACCCCATGGTACCACCCTCGAAGTCCCAGATCCTGATGAGGTACATACATACATATTTGTTATTTGTGATTGCTGAGTTTGCTTAATCTTTATATAGCTGTTTTGATAATTTCTAAATCTTGTATGCAGGCTGTTGATTATCCTCAAAGGAGATACAGAATTATTCTTAGAAGTACAATGGGTCCTATTGATGTTTACCTGGTCAGGTATCAGTTTGGACTTTGGACAAGTAAACCCTCTTCAATTCTGCAAACTATTGTTTCTTCTTGCCCTATTCTGAAGTATTTCCATTTTGTATTAGTCAATTTGAGGAAAAGTTCGATGAGATGAATGGTGCTGACGATTCAGCAAATTTCCCAGTTGCCTCTAGTTCAGGGGCACATGAGAACATAGCAGTCGAGAGGTCATCCTTGGCACATGATCCCCCACTGCCTGAAGCTCAGATACAAGATGGCCATGGACTTAACTCTGTGTATGCCTCTCAAGAATATGCCGGAGGAATGACGAAGATTATCCCCTCAAATATTGATGTAAGTGTGGTCATTCTGAGTGCTCTCATTTACTTGGCTTTTAGTAGATTCACTGAAAAAAAGATTAGCAAACTTACATCCAGCAGTTTTCTCTTGGAATTCATATTTCTACTCGGACCAAGGCCGAAAGGTCTATAGATTTCCTTTTATCTGGTGAAGCATGCTATTAGACTGTAAATAGTTCCTGATATTTTAATACTATCTAGCTGTTTCATACTTTCATTTTGAAAATCAATTTGCTAAGAACCAAGTTTCTCAACACTTTTATCGTCACCCACAAAACTCTTTATCTTTTGTTCCTTCACTGATATGCTTTACAATGTCCTTGAATAGTGGTATCTCATTATATCACTATAAAGAAACTGCTGCCTGTTTAACAAACTCAGCATGCATCTTTCTGAACTTATCGATTAGTTTCATGCATCTTCTAGCTCTGCTTTTCAACAACGTTACATTCAATCTGAAGGCGTTTTTGTACTGTTACAGAATGATTCAGACTATTGGCTTCTATCAGATGCAGATATCAGCATTACAGACATGTGGAAGACAGATTGTATTCTTCTGCCAATTCTTTCTAAAATTTCCTTTTACTTTTCTTCTCTCTGAATTAAGCATATTCAGATGCTAAATGGTTTGATTCTTCACTGCAGCTGGTGTAGAGTGGAATGATGTAAATATGCTTCACGAGGAGTTGGAAATGGCTGCCATTAGCACACCAAGAACACAGATTCCTTTATCTGGTTCTGGTGTTAATGATGTACTCCCTTTAGATAATGTTCAACCTAGGTGATTCACTACAATGGGAGCCAGTTGGGCCCCACTATAATTTAATACATTTGTTTGTGATGCTAACGACAACAATAAAATGATAGCTTAATGGTTACACTCTTAGTTGTAGTAGATGTCTTTGTTTACAAAAAAATTTAGTCATAGTTTACCCTTTTGTTGATTCAAAAATAACTACTCCGTACTCCATATCAAAACAATATTACATCTATAAATAATTTTATTTACTATTATCAAGAAATTTAATAAACCTTCATCTCGATAAAATTTCAAGTCATGACATGTACAAAACTCGTGCTATTTAATTTCACCGGAAAATAGAAACCATAAATAATATCGAGTAATAAAAGGAAGTGACATGTTTTGTAAACAGTGTTTTAAAAGTTCCTGTCTAGGCCTGACTAGTTCCTGCCTAGGTGCTAGTCGGCATTTCCACCGTCCGACTAATGCTAAATCTGTCTAGACGCTTAGCGGTATCCTAATTATCGACCAAATTAAATCTTAATTAATCTTTAAGTGTGAACTAATCAATACTTATGAAAACTAGGCCATGAAATTTATGAATTTGGACTATTAATTATCATATTTTATGTTTTTATCATGAATATGGTAATAAAATTATGAATAATATGTTTTGATATAATTTCTAATTGATGACATGATGTAAAAATAGTAAAAATAAAGCTTGTGGTTCCAATTCGCCTAGGCCCCCCTTCACCGCCCGACTAGCGCCTAGCGACTTTTAGAACATTGTTTGTAAATAGATACGCGTTTAACATATTTATTACTCTTTATGTCATGTTTAAGATGAGAAGCTTGTACTATTTTATATTTTGTATTGAAAAAACGTGTCATCTTAAATGGGAGTAAATACGGAATGTGGTTTATAAATGGAGTTCGTTATTTTTATACCTTTTAGTTAGTCTAGGAGTATAATGTTTTTAACCCTTTTCCTATATCTACTCTTCATTTCTATCAAAGAGAACACACCCTTTAACTATAATCTTTATACTTATATTTGATTGTATCACGATTTCTAATACACATATAATTTGGGTTTTTTTTTTTCTTTCAAATATAAAAGAAAGAGGAAAATATAAACATATTATAATAATAATAATAATAATAATAATAATAATTATTATTATTATTATAATAATTATTATTATTAGTTTTCTGGGAAATTTCCCTCCTCTTTTCGCCCTATATTATTATTATTATTATTATTATTATTATGGGTTTTTCTGGGAAATTTCCGTCCTGTTTTCGCCGTAAATACATCCCTGCCTGCCTTAGATAAATTGTTGAGTTCCCTGCAGCTCGTACGCTTTTCCTCTCATCGTCGGAGGTGATTCTCTCAACTTAATTTTGTTTTTACGTTTTCCGATGGATTTCATCTGCACATTCTGATCTTGTATTTTAAAGTTAGAATGTTTTCTTTCTTAATTTTGTTGTTCCATCATCCATGCACGCTTGTAGTTTGAAATGCAGTTTCTGATTTTAGTTATTTCTCTCTAGCTGTTTGATTTAGATCTCCGCGAAGATATTATGTTGTCATATTTCTTTGAAATTCTGAATCTCAAGGCTTGAATTCTGATTGTTAATAGTTTAGGGCTGCTTTCAAGGTCTGTGAATATATATTGTTCATTTCTTGGTTAATTACTTATAACGCTGAACTTGTTCATTGTAAAAATTTGATGTTTGAATTTTGAAATTGTTTGTTTATGACTGAATGTTAAGACATTTTAGTTTTGATTAAGGCGTTGCTAAATTTTACAATTATATGAACATGCTCTCCACTTTGTCATTATTTTGCTTGGCCTATTTCCAGATTCTGCAAATATTATTGAGTTTATATAGTTTTTCTCTACCAATTATATGCATGAACAATCTTTAAATTTCAGTGTCCCAATTAGCCTACCTGTTTCTTCACAAGTGTTTTGAATCTTTTGACGGTTTCCTTCTGTTGTGAATATCTTCTTCTGCGATTTGCCACGATCATATCGCACGTGTTATTGGACGTCTATGTATGTGACGTGATCGTTAGACTGATTGCGCTTGTTATTGTATACGTCTCTACTTGTGAAGCTTGCAGCGATTACAAATAACACACATTTGCACAAATTTATGGGTACAGAGAACAATCTATAGGGATGGTGAGGGTTGTGACATCTTGATTTTCTAGCTATGATCCTTTTTTTCTTTCTTCGTTTTACGATTATGTTATTGTCTTCTACTTTGGTAAAAACAAATCTCGTGTCTCAGCTCAAACTTCCTTTGATCACCATAATTCTGTTGGCTCTTCTAACCACTGTTCTTATTCAATCAACTGCAGAACTTTTATCCGTGGCTTGACCTTTTTCATTTGAGAACAATGGCTGATGTAGGAGAAACTGGGAAGAACATGGAACAGATGAACCAGAAGCTCATGGAGGCGGTGGAAAAAACTCAAGGCAGCCGTATGATTTCTCTGGTCAAGAAAGTGACGAGATCTCTTGAGCCAGAGCAATTCCAGCCCCTAAGTGCGCCTCTTTACAAAAATGCCGTAAATGAAATCTTAGGATCCGATGGCAAGCTTGGCCTTATTGTTATGGATAGAAATACGACCCTCTTCGGAACACTGAGTGGCCGGGGTAATACACGTGAGTATCTTTACGAATTTAAGTCTAATGTAGCCTGGCACTCTGCTTTGGATTACGGTGGTTTGCGCAGAAACTATATTCAGATAGCATCAAAGTTGGCGCGCGCCCCTATTTTTCGTCGATCCTAAGACGGAGGAGCCCAATGTTGCAGGGCTGATTTTGGCTGCAACAGCTCCCTTTATGACTGGTCTCTGTAGTCGTGATATGTTCGACCCTCGTCTACGGGCTAAGATTGTGAATGCGGTGTATATTTCGTGTGGAGGGGAAAAGGGCTTCCATGAGGTGGTTGCTGAGATCCTTAGTTTCCAACCCTAGGATGAAACTTTCTTCTGATGCTCTGATGATTTATCTTTTCCTGTTTAAAACCTTTCCTTGTTCATATTGTCTTTGGTACTGGCTTGGGATCTTCTTTTTTGATACAATAGTTTTGGATTGTTTCTTTTCATTAGTATGTGTTTGGTTTAGTTAAATATATTGCCATCAGCAAATGTTCTTTCCATGTCGACTTTCTATTTTCGTCCGTCACAAAAAATAGGTATCTTTCATTTTAGGACGTTTACTCCACATAAAAAGAAAAAAAAAAAAAACTCCACTTTAATATCTATTCATTACAAAATATTAAAACTTGTGCCTATTTCAACACTTTCTTCACTAATTAAGGGACCAACCAACATCAATCACAACCATGAGTCTATTTAACTCAACACTTTCTTCACTAATTAAGGGACCAACCAACATCAATCACAACCATGAGTCTCGATTGCTTCATCGGACATAAGTTTAACAAATCTCAAGACACATAGAACTCCGCCTTCCTAATTAAAAAGAAGATATAACTACCATAATATTGTACCACTAGTGTTAACAGATGGAATGATGGAGGAAGCATGTCTCAAAGTGATGAACATTGAGCACAAGTCATTATCGAAACTCCAAGTTGTTGTTCACGACTTGAATTCTTTAAACAACTGACGGAATCGATGATTTAGTGTACATCTTTCCTCATCGGACAACTTATTTTATCTTACATAAGTGTAGATCTCGAACGAATGAAAGTAAGTATCATTTACTTCTGCAAGACGAAAGAAGAGAAGGTGTATTAGTTTTCTCAATTTGTATAGAACTGTAATAACCAATTAATTACTTTTTAAATACATCTTTCTTTTAACGAACTTCCTCAACTGAAAATCAACAATTCCACAAATAACCAATTGGCTTTTCTCCATCAATAGTCTTTGAATAGCAAAAAACACAAGGAAATATCGTCTTTCAACAATTCATATTCTAATCTAAAAAAAAAATAAAAAATAAAAAAATAAATAAATAAAATCATATTCTGGCATAAAACAACAATCCCACAAAAATCGATGACGAGATCCTCAAACATATTTCCGGTAATGAAAACAATAATTGAATACAAACATTCCAAATAACAACTATATAGTATATTTTATTAATTACCTGTTCGAACACCATCGCCCTCAAGAATCCACACCATATATTCTAATTAAATATAATTCTTTTCCGATTCCACCCATACCAGAAGCTCGACTCGATCCTCTCAGTCTCTCAACTTCATATTTCCAAATCGAGAAATTCACGAAGATTTCAAGAACAGCACTCATTAGGAGAAGAAGAAGAGAATGAAGGATGGAAATCAAAGTTAATAATTTATGAGATCTAAATAGGAAGAATATATTACAAAAATCTCGTGATGAAATGGGACAAAAATGAAGTAGGGCAAGCAGTAGCGTCTACATTGGAATTTGCTTCCACCGTTTGGCTTTGTTGTTTAAATAATGAACAAGTTGTGTTTTGATTCCATTTACTGTTACAAAAACGTTAAAACATTTTTCAAACACTAGTTGACCTTGACTTAAACATGAATGAATGGATGACAACTTCAACGAGACTAGAGGTTTTATCTTCTTTTTCAAACTTTGAGGCCACGTGCATCATCGCTAATTATTGGCTAAGACAATCAATCAATTTTGTCATACTAGCTCAAGTGGCGGACCTAGAATAAAATTACCTTGGAGCTAACGTACAAATACAGTTTCATCGACAAACTATATAAAATTTCAAGCTTAATTTTTTTTACAGAATTCGAACATAAAATTCAAAAAGCATAGAAAATTATGTCTCCAAAATGTTGTAACAAAATTTAATTTCTACTAGTTTTACATTGTTTTTATAAAAACAAAATACTTGGTAAATCAATAATAGACATTTGTAAGAAAAAATTGAAATTTTTTAAAATTAGTTATCCTAGTTTTGAATTTATCAACTAATATAACTAATAAAAGTGAAATGAAATGCTAAAAAATAATTATAAACCTAATAGGGATGGGTGAACCCTTAAAAATAATCATAAAATTAAACTAAATTTTATAAAATAAATTTATTGAAAAAAATGCATAAAACTAGAATAGAGGATCTCAAGTTGATTTGTTGAGGATTCAAAGAAAAAGAAGAAACAATTGATAAATGAAAAGTTTTAGAATTGAAAAATTGATATCACCGTAAGGAAAAGAAAAGGGGATTTAGTAACTAAAATTTTAGAATTACAGAATAAATAAGAATAATATGATGATAAAATAAAAAAAGAAAAGAAAAGAAGAACCTCTAAAAAGGAATCCACTATCTGCTGCCCACTAACTTTTACAAGGCTAAGAAACTTAAAAAAGTGGTCTTCTTCCTCAAGTTCCACCAAGAAAACAGTATTTTCTGCCGACTGCAGATAGGGGTTGACCATCGACGGCCAAAATCTACACCTATGGTTCGGCGGCTACTGTGGGGGCTTCAGCCCACACTAGCCCCCACGTAGGTCCGCCCCTGATTATCTCCACGGTTTTTAGATACATTTGATTTTCTACCTAGTTTTGGGGTTTTATAATGATGTATTTTATAATTGAAAAAAACTAAACTCCGAAAATTAATTTTAAAACACTTCGTTATACAAAGCTGCAAAATCAACTAGAAAGTCATTGTGTCAGAGATCATAGACTGAGAGAGTATTTGATATTGTCCTCAAGATTGCATGATATTATTTACATTATGTCAATTTGGTTTATTTGATTTAGGGGTGTTTGGCTAAGCTTTTAAGTTTCTTAAAAGTGTTTAAGAGCTTATAAGTTATAGAAATGTGTTCGACAAAATAAACTCTCTAAGAGCTTATAAACTTTAAAAATAAGCTATAAGAGTTTATATAAGTTGCTTAAAAATAAGCTCTCGCACCAATTACTTTTACATTTTATAATTCCTTCAAACATCTTATAAATTGTTAGTGTTTATAAGCTCTTTCAGATATGATTAACTAAACAACCCCTTAATTTGTAATGATTTGAGGCATGTAAAATGAAATACTCATTATGTCCCAAACTAGTTAAGATATTTGCTGAATATGTATGGAGTATTAAATAATAAAACGATTCAACTAACTTGAGACAAAGGGAGTAAGATTAGTACAAATCACTCAAAACTTTTCATTATATAATACCGGTTCAAAAGAAATACACAGTGAAAACACTACATCCCAACATGATTGAAATTATATATGTACTCCTAAATTACAAACTCTAGAAAAAAGAAATTACACATACCACTATATATTTATATATAATCTCTTTTAGGTGGAGTAGCTATGAAACAAAGCATTGGGATATTCTTAAACAGAATTTTTGCTCATGAAATTAGTTAAATCTTCAAGAACTTTGTGAGCAACTTTTGAGAAAGGCTGGTTGATGAAGAAACCATGTTGTTCATCTTTGAATTCCACATATTCAATCTCTTTTCCCATCTCTTTGAGTTTCTTGGAATAATCCTCAATTCTGTCCTTCATCACTTCTCTCCCTCCAACCAATACCAATATTGGATCAAGTTTTATGCTTTTCAAACTTGGGCTTTTTGGCCCAAAAGGATTTGCAATTGGGTAGTCCATTGTTTCTCCACTTGGAATTGATAGCCTCCAAAATCTGTTTTTCAATTTTCACCACAATTTTAGAATTTTTTTTAAAAAAATAAAAAAATATCAAATTTAGAGATTGCATTACGAATGATTCAAACCGAGACTTTTGGTTTCTCAGACATTAATCGAATAAGAATCCAATTAGCTTCTTGACTTTTCTAAAATTATTCAACTTGCATATCTCTATCTAAGACCCCTAATTCCTGTATTCATTACAAATGTAACATGATGCTTCTCTCTCTCTCTCTCTCTCTTTTATTCTTCTTCTTCTTTTTTTTTTTTTGAAGCAACATGATGCTTATCTAATAACCTAATCCTGGATATATGTAAAATGAATTAATTAAATTATCATCAAGTATTATCTTGATTTTATCGCATTAGGTCCTACACGTTTATTATAAGTTTGGATAAGCTGCAACTTGCATGTGGATTGTATTTTATTACTCCCTCCGTCCTTCATTTAGTGACCCTCTTTTTTAGCATGTGTGGCACGCGTTTTCACGCTTATCGTTGATGAGTTTTAAAATGAATTTTTGAAATATTATTTCTTTTACGGGATACTACAAGTATTGTAGTATCTCGTAAAAGAAAGAATACTTCAAAAAATCATTTTAAAACTCATCAACGATGAACGTGGAAACGCGTACCACACATGCTGAAAAAAGAATGTCACTAAATGGAGGACGGAGGTAATAACTTTATTGGAAAAGGGGTTTTGACTAATTCTAATATTAATAATGTTTCAATTAGATTCCAGTCACGTCTGAAAATTTGAAGAGCTTGAGATTTGCTGACATTATGGGATGATAAAATTTTAAGTGGTGTCCATTGCAAATCGCAATGATATATAATAATAATGCATATTTTAATTAGATATTTCGACATCATTGTTTCCTCATTATTGGCGGTAGACCATTCACTTTATTATCATCTATTAATTGAATATAGACCATTTATATATAGCTGCAAAAATACGCCATGGACCTCTTTTTTTTTTTTTTTGGATTTACAGGGAATACTAGGAGTCTAGGACGCCGCCGTACAATTATATATCCCCCACAGTATTTCTTTTAAAAAAAAATCCTTTAAAGGAATTATAATTCTAATCTCATGTATAGTAAACAAGATAGTTATAATTAATTAAGATAAGAATACTATATATTTATGTATATAAGCTGTGTCGAATCGATTTTAATAAAGCACCATATCATATTTTTTGAAATTTATTTTGAGAGGCCATCTGTACATGCATTCACTTTAGATGAATTTAATTTAATATATATTCCACAAAATCTTTGGTCCAATCATGTAAAAAACAGGGGGCTAAGATAAGATTTGAAAAGCCAATCGTAGGAATGTGGTTGACGTTGTTAGTGGATTTCTAGATATCTAATATATGCGACAAAATAAATATCCATGTTTATATTAGTAATAATTATAATAATGTGATATGAATAAATGGGCGCAGCTTTCTTGACGCCCATCGCTTTGTCTTCATCCTCTCTCTCCATTTCCCACTACCTTTTAACTGTCTCTTTCATTCTAAAGTTTTTTTTTTTTCACCACTATTCAATTTCTCTCTCTCTCTCTACACACACACACATATATATAGAGGTGTGTTTCAGGTAGTAAAAATCATATGTATAATGCTCTGATTTATTTTGAAACTGATACAGAGTAGAAAAAAGAGACTCCCAAAATATTGGATGCAATTATAGTATCAATTCCATAATTCAATAATTTCTTTTAAAAGTGGAGATCTTAATTATATATGCTCAACAAAATAATGCGTTACAAAATATAATGATAAGTAAGTTTGACTTGGTCCAAACAGTGTAGTACGTGTTATATGTAACACTCGATTGGAAAGTGGAATATTGGAGCACTCAACATTATATTCACAGCTTTTTTGGATCAATTATTATTATATATTCCTTTATTTGGTTTTTTTTTTTTTAATATATGTGAAGTATAAAATTAAGAAAGAGAACTCTTTCGATGAAACGGAAAGAGTATGTAGTCACCTACACATAATTAAACCCCATATGTGTATATGTCACAGTATACCCCATTTAAATTAAACATAATCATATATGCATTGATTGGTGAAGGTATAATGCTTTGATTTATTTTGATGAAGACTCTTTTGTTACATGCATACTTTTTTTTAAATCTTGGCCCAAATTAATATGAGAAGATTCGTTATAATTCAAAAGAATATTCTTGCTCACCCAAAAGAAGAAATAAAAGAATATTTCCGTCTACTTAGTGCTCTCAATATGAATGATTATATTTTTATAAAGATATAAATTGCATGTCTTTGTAAAATTTACTGTTTTATATCTAAAACCCCCAAATTAAGCCGCGAAAATTGCCCTAATTCCCATGCAAATAAAATCCCCACGTGAAACACACACACACACACACACAATAAAAAAGCAGAAAAGGATTAGAAGTTTACCTGTCGAGAATTTCTAAATTCAAGTAATCTTCCGGCGGTCCTTCTTCAGATTCAGTTCTGGCGACGCCGCCGAAGAACGGCGCCATAAGCACGTAGCCGCGCACCCGAACGGGGGACAGCTCCGGCGAGCCAGGGCGGAGCTCCACCGCCAGGTGGTGGGCCAGGGTCCCGCCGGAGGAATCGCCGACAACGAACACCTTCCCGAAATCAATCCCTTCCTTCAGCCACTCATCGCCGCCGTCGGGGAGCAGGGCCTGCGCCTGCAGCCACTTTAGAGAGGCGTGCGCGTCCTCGACGGCGGCGGGGAGCCTGTGCTCCGGCGCGAGGCGGTAGTCCGGCGCCACCACCAGGGCGTTCAGGGCGGAGGCGAGGCGGAGGCAGGAGGTGTGGCCGTTGGGCCAGGTCCTGGAGCCGATGCAGAAACCGCCGCCGTGGAAGAAGTAGAGAACGGGGAGGGAGGCGGCGGCGGCGGCGGAGGGGGAGCGCGGCTTGTAGAGGCGGAGGTGGAGGCCGTGTTGCTTGTCGTACAAGCAATCCTTCCAGACGGCGGTGCCGTCGTCCACCACCTCCATGGGGAATTTGACGTCGTCGGTACGGGTGATTGAGCCGTCGCTATACAGCTGCACGATTCCAATACAGTTTTCCACTACATGAGGAGGAGGAAGTGACCCCATTTCTCTCTCTCTCTCTCTCTCTCTAGATTCAAGTTCGCCTCTCTCTTTCTCTCTCTCTATATATGTGTGTGTGGTTTGCGAGGGAATGATGAAAAACAATCTACGAATTGATGAATATAAATATTAAATAGGCTTGATTTTGGGGGAGCAGATAATTTTGAAGATAATAAATGAGAAGAGCATTATAAGGTTATTATTAGTGGTACAAAATATTTATATACTACTACTCACTCTATCCACAATTTTTGGATCCCGTTGACTTTTTAGCTGATTTTACAACTTTATAATGATAAATTTAAAAATGAATTTCTCGATTTTAACTTTTTTATAGGTACTACCGTACTAGGAGTGTCTTAGTACCCTATAAAAAAATATTTATCTAAAAGTTTATTTTAAAATTCATCATTACAAAACCTCAAAATCAATTAAAACATCAATTGAGTCTAAATATCGCGGATGGAGCAGGGAGTATATATTTAATAAACAGAAATGAGTAAAATGGCGTTGACGTGTATATTCATATTGAACAGTGATTGGATGAAATCAACACTGTAGTAGTACAGCGGGCCCTACTCGATTACATTGGAACTGTTTACACTGACTGTACATATATCATGAATCGTGACGTGATTCATTCATGGACGTGAGCAATTTTTGGTTTAACCAAGTCCAATTTGTCTTTTTCATTCTTTTTATTATTATTATTCTTATTATAATTATAATTATAATGCAAGAGCTTATCTATTTGGGGTAGGCCTTATTTATTTCCCAACTACTTCAAAATTATTTCTCCACAAGAAGAGATGGACAACTTACATAATTTCCTCCATAATCACTTCCAATTTCTCTTTTAATATGCTCAAGTGTGCATTATATATCTATATATAACCCGTGGCGAATAGTTTTCCTACAGTAGTATCAGAGTCGTGTTTATAGGCGGCTAAAGTTTTAGAGTGAGGAATTAATCACATGGATTTAGAAAATTAAACTTGGACATTGAAGTTTGATTGACCATTTTTTTAAAACAATTTTATATGAAATTAAAAAATGGTACCACCGAATAATTCAAACTCGAAACTTTTTACTTAGGCATTAACCACTATCGTTAAGCGAACACGACACAAAATTGAATTGACTACTAATTTGTCCGACGCAGTGGTTGAATGAGAAGTCACTAATTTTATAAATAAAATGAACCTTGAAATTGGCAAGGGAAGGGATAGGCCTATGCATGAATAAATACACGTTCCTCAATCCTGATTTGCGATAGATCCACTTGTCACACCAATTAAGTTATTTATTACTCCCTCTATTTCGTCGAATTTAACCCCTTTGTTTTTTTGCAATTTCTGGCACGTTTTTCCATGCTTCTTGATGATGAGTTTTTAAAATAGATTTTTGAAAATTTCTTTCTTTTAGTATCCCGTAAAAGAAAGAAATCTTCAAAAATTCATTTTAAAACCCATCATCAAGAAGCGTGGAAAAACATGTCAGAAATGACCAAAAGCAAAGGGGTCAAATTCGACGAAATTGAGGGAGTAGTAATTAGTAATTGTTAGGGTAATTTTACTTCCTATATTCACGTCAAGTGCTGGGCTTTTCACTCAATCCTTGTTGTCTTCTTTTAATTGGAAACAACTCGTTTCGGATAAGCATATACATTTTATTTTAAAGTTTCAAATGACGAGCGATATTGATCAAAATTAATATGATGTGATAATATTTGATAAGATATTTATAAAATCCGAAATAGTTTACTAATATATATGGCTCGTGGCAATAAATAGATCCACGAAGGCGCATGTAAAATGGGCAAAATCTATTTTATGATTGGGAGAATTTGGATAAATTTGTAATATCTAGAATCTAATCCTACCGATATTAAGTCACTATCAGTAATGTTTAAGATTCATGCGCACTAGTTGGCTTTTTTTCTCTCGCTGATAAAGAAATGGTATGAGATAGATAATAATTACTCCCTCAATCCCAAAGATAGCGTCCTGTTTTTTTTGACAATAATTTCATCCTCCATTTGTTCCATAAATTTGGGTACGAGGATTAATAGAATGCGTAATATTTTCCCAATTATTAATAGTATATACTTAGGGGCCGTTTGTTTTGTGTAAGGAAAGGGAAAGGGAATAGGAAAGGGAAAGGAAAAGAAATGAATGAGAATGATTTCTTATTTTCCAATTCATTTGGTTGGGATAGGAAAGAGAATCGAAATTCTATTATATATATTCATATCTATCTGAATAGCATAATATATTTTACAATATATATAAGTAACACAATATATATATGCAGGAATTATCATTATTTAAATAATATAATATTAATTTAAAATATTATTATTATTATTATTATTATTATTATTATTATTATTATTATTATTATTATTATTATATAAGTAACACAATATATATTTGCATGAATTATTATTATTTAAATAATATTATGTTATATTATTTTAAACAATGTAATAATATTTATTATTATTATTATTATTATTATTATTATTATTATTATTATTATTATTATTATTATTGTATTTGTTGTTGTTGTTATTAGTATTTTAAATATAATAAAAATCGCATAAAATAACAATATTATATTATAATATTATATTATTTTTAATATGAAAATAATAACATATGTTAATAATTTTTGAATATAAGTTTATATTATTAAAATATGTCATATATTATAATTTAATAATATGGAAAAACCGGCTGATAGAAAATATTTTGATTCGTCTTAGATCAAAACACTATGTATGGATGGTAATAATAATAATAATAATAATAATAATAATAATAATAATAATAATAATAATAATAATAATAATAATAATATTATTATTATTATTATTATAACAAAAATTGTATAAAATAATGATGATTATTATTAATATAATATAAATATTATATATATAATATATTAATTTATTATTATATTTTAATATATTTATGTTAATATAATACTAATATTTGTTTAATTATACTATAATTTATTTTAATATATATATATATATGTATAATATGTATATGTATTATTATATATTAATGATAATAATTATAATTACATTAATGATAATTTTATTTAAATATCATATAATAATAATAATAATAATAATATAATGTGTTATCATTATATAAAATTAAAGAAAGAAGGTAATAGAAAGGAAAGAGAATCTCATTCCCTTGTCTTGAGAGGGGAATCAAAATGGGGGGTATGGGGGAATCAAAAACCCAAAAGTGAGGAAAGGGAATGAACCAAAACTGTAAACCAAACATCAACTAAGGGAATCAGGATTCCTGATTCCCTTTCCCTTTCTTGATTACCCCGAAACAAACGGCCCCTTATACTATTAATAATTGGAAAAAAATTACACTATTAATAATTGGGAAAATATTACACATTCCCTTAATCTCGGTACCCAAATTTATGGGACGAAATGAGCATAAAATTATTGTCAAAAAAACATGACGCTATCTTTAGGACGAATGAAGTATTAATTATAAATTAGTGCTCCGATCCAAATAATATATGTAAACTTAGATAGTGTCCAAGTTTATTAATTAAAAAGACCCCCAAAAACGTATGATCGACAATTCGTCGAGGAAATTTTTATTATTCCACGCTTTTGCAATTGATCTTGATGTTTATGATAAATTATTATGAAAATTAAGTACATAAAAGATTTCGATGTAGTTGGATGTCATTTTCCTCAACTTTTTTCTTTGCTTTTAGTATAATAAGGGGGATGCTACCTCGAAAGTCACCTCTTTTAGGTAAATCCGTTGCAGTCAATAATTAATCTTTAATCAAGTGATATGGAAAGATGAATTAAATTTTAAAAATTAAAATATTTGGGTAACTTTTCTTGAATTCATACCACCACCCTTTGTTTGCAATTGAAATCGATAAATAGTACTAGGAAATAAACAGTGAAAAGTAATATACTGAGTGCTCACTTAGTCCATGTGCACAATACATTTTCAGACGCAGATCTCATATATCTTTTTATCCTCAGAAAGTTTATATATATATATTTTAATATTTACTCCACCTTAATATCTTACATCACAAGAAAAAAACAACTTTTAACATTTATTCATTACAAATAATGAAATCATTGCCGGATTATTTAGTGCACAAATATTGCAGAACGAGAGAGTCTTTAACTTGCATGATCATATTGTACAGTTAGATTATTTAAAAATAATTGTATTTCCCAAGACGCAAATTGCTGGAGTAGCTCAGTTGGTTAGAGCGTGTGGCTGTTAACCACAAGGTCGAAGGTTCGAACCCTTCTTCTAGCGTTTTTTTAATATATATATATATATATATAATTAGGTTCGAACCCTTCTTTCTAGCGTTTATATTTTTTATTTATTATTTTTTTATATATATATAATTATACTACTTTTTATTTTATTTCTCATTTTAATTTCATACAGTTCTTATGTCTGAGAAAGAAACCATATTTTTTTATACTTCTTTTTTATTTTATTTATCTTTTTAATTCTATGCTTCTTTTGTCTGAAAAAGAAACCGTGTTTCTTTTTATACTTCTTTTTATTTTATTTCTCATTTTAATTTTATACTCCAGCTCAAAATTTCACCATAATGTATTTATTTCCACCTCTTAAAAAAATTCATACAATACAAAGTGCTATTTGCATCTCTTTCAAATACATCAATTTCTTATTAGGCCTTACAACACCTTCCCGTGTCTATAGATCCACTCCATAAACAGTAGTAATAAGGGAGGGAGAGAGAGAGAGAGAGAGAGTTATATGCAGAATTACATGCATACATGAGGAGGTATAAGCTTTCCTGGATTCATGATGTCGTTAGGATCTAAAGCAGCCTTTATCCTTTTCATGGTCTGTAAAGCCTCCATTCCCAGTTCTTTCTCCAGATACTGAAACACGTTCGATCAACATATCGTTACTAATGTCAGAAAATCAAATTCTCTCTCCATGATTATAACAAATTACACAACCTAATGAGGTATCATATGTTGGCTCATGAAATGCAGTCATTAACACCATCGTATCTAATTACATGAACTGTAGCAGCGCAATGATTGAATTTCAGTCCCACAATATTTATTTTTAGGATATCTGTGATTTTCTCTTCAAAAGCCTTGTTAAATCAAGACTCTCTTACAAGAACCCAAATGCAACTCATGTATTCGTGGATTCAACCGTACCTTCATTTTTCCGGTGCCAACACCATGTTCCCCAGTGCATGTTCCTGGTAATGCAAAAAAATATTGGATCAACTTAAAATGTAGGTCCTACTTGAAATGTGCTGAAAATTTTACAATATGATACAAAAATGTTGTGTTTATTCAATGGAATGATGAGAGTGAGTACCATCCATATCTAAAGCTGCATGCACCATGAAACTGTTCAATCTCTCAGCTTCCTTTCGCTGTTCCTCTTTGTTTGGATCAAACAAAACCACCGAGTGGAAGTTACCATCACCAGCATGAGCAATAACAGTGCTGTTTATAGCATCCATGTGTATTAGGAACAATCAAAAGAGTGCCAAGAGTTAAGGCTAAAATGATAGGAAAGTCGAATACCAAACTAAAGGCGAAGCATCTAGCTGTTGCTTGGATTTTGATATTAATTCAGCAAGGCGAGATAGGGGAACACAGACATCCTGCATTATTAGAAATAATATGAAATATCCCAAAACTCAGATAAGAGGATGAAAATGCTAACATAGACTTTTGTGTTGGAAGGAGGTACAATTAATGCAAACTATTGTCCTGAAGAGAAGAGGATAAAACGAACCGTAATCAGTGCTTCAGAATTCAGTTCCATGGCAAAGCATGCCCAAAGTGCCTCCTTCCGTATCTAATTAGAAACAGACCAGAGAAGATCGAATTAGTTACAGAAAACACAACAGATACCAGTATTTTGTTCTGTTACCTTCTCAATGAAATTCTTTTACTGAAATAGATATATTGGTTCTGTTATCAAGAAGTTAAAAAATGGATAATTAAGCTATGGGGTTTTCCATCTACGAAACAGGATGTGAATAGGATCATAATTCTCTTCCATAAACCGGGTATTACATGTTAAGATCCATATGATGTACCTTCCAAAGTTCCTTTTTTGCTTCAGGTTCCTCTGCAAACACAAAATCTGTGCCATTGTGCTCAGAAGCTAACTTTTGGACTATGAGTGTTTGCTCACGAGAGTATGCTTCTGCCAACATTGAGACCAAAAGAAAACATACAAAATAAGAAAACATGTCAGGTATGAGGGTAAACACAATTAAGTGTCACTAAGAATAAAATCAGCAATTGGAAACACTAGACTTTTGAAGCATATTTTAGTTGCCGTAACTTTCTCAGCAATCACCGTGCCCGTCAAGAATCATAGCTAAAAAATAAGAACATTTTCTGTTTGAAATGCTTTCAACTGAAAGGTAGCTAAGAGAACCTAAACTGTTCAGATGTTAACTAGTTACAATTTCAATAGAAAAGTATGAGACAAGTTATCCAAACATAAGATTATATTCACCTGTGCCAATAAACTCAAACATCAAAGTTGGGACTTCAGGTAAAGTTTTCCCATTAGCAAGGTTGATTGCCCTGATTTGAACCTCATCCAGAAGCTCAACCCTTGACACCTATTACACAATACAAAACAAGATAAAGTAACAACAGAGAAATGATAAACCGTCTTTTTAATTTACAACACCTAAGCTTCGGGATTGCGGCAAAATTCCGTTTCTAAAATGATGTAATGAGCAAGCAAATGCATCTTCACAACATTCTCGTCAATGGAAAATCACGCAGCAATATATCTTAGACGAAAAAAGCACGCAGTATATACTACCTTGCTTCTTTGAGCCTTTCACTTTTCATGCTTTCAACTAAGAGCAACTACCATTAGAAAAAATAGAACGGAGCACTACATATGCAATACAGTATGCCAATTTAAATGAAGCTAACTGACCTGTATGCCAGACATCATAGTGGCAATAGCAACATCTGCAGCATCTTTGATTGTGGGAAAGTTACACATTGCTACCTATTAAACAATATCCAAAAGTTGGAACTACTTACGTAAGCCCATTCATATGCAATTCTATAACAAGTCAACTTGTCAAAAGATAAGACAATACAGTGAAGTACAATGCAAATACCACTGAGAACTGAGGGATCTTTTGGAGACGTAATGTGACCTCTGTTATCACACCCAATGTGCCTTCACTTCCAATCATGAGACGTGTTAGATCATACCTGAGAAATATCAGCTCATAAGTTAGCAGTGCTACTCAGTGAAGGTTATCAAATAAACTGAGCCGTGATAAGGAAAAAAAAGAAGAAGATAGCCTTCTGCCTTCACTTCCAATCATAAGGACAACAAAAGTTTCACTAGCCTAAGAAGAACCAAATTTATAATGGAAACTAGCCTTCTGTCTTCAAAAAGAAATCAACACAGAAAGAGAAAGTTAAAAAGACTTAGTTAGAAAATAAGAATAGGGTTGAAACAAAATCGGGCTAGATAAGCAGAAAGTGTGAGTGAGGTTCAGAAGACTTTCAGAAACAAATATTTTCAAATGGACAAAGAAGTTAAGCTGTAAGGAAACACGATCTACCAATCTCAGTTATGATTCTTTTCTTGCTCTAGGTAGCGTATGAAAAATTGTTGCAGTTCAATATTGATTCAGATAAGGAAAAAAACGTATATTAGCAGAGATTCAGAATAAAGAACACACCCAGCAGCACTTTTCCTGGCACGAGACCCAGTCTTGACAATGTCTCCATTGGCTAGAACCACCTGAAAGAAATAAGCATCATGAGTGTGATCTCAATGACCATAAGGTATTGAAGAAGAAATTACAAACCTTAAGATTGATGACATTTTCGCGCATAGTTCCATACCTACATGCTAGAAATGAAATAATTAAGCTGAATTAAAAATGAATTAAACAATTTAAAGTTTAGATTCTTCCCTATACAACTGCTGGAACAAGTTATTTCATGCAATTACATCAGTAAAATAAACTAGCTAGTAAACAACTTGTCTAGGCACATAAAGCTATGTTATCACACAAAGCAACATTAGATGCGCAATAACGTAATTAGAGAAAAGCTACAACACTAAGCACAAATCATGAGCCACTACAAGTGTTACCACACAATTTATGCTTATTCAGAAGCAGATAAGGTTCCATGAATATAGTAAGAAATGATTATGCTTCTAAAGCTGAAGACAAAACAACTACCTTACAGCCAAAGAGCCAGAGCAGCGTGTAGCACACATTCCACCAATGGTTGCTCCAGGACCTGAGGACATCATTAGTTACATAAGAAATTGATGCCACAATTGTGAGTATCCGACCAATTAATAACTAAAAGGCAACTAGGAAACACAACCTCAAATGTGAAGAATATCTAAACCTTAGCGAAGCTTTCAAGATGCATAAAACAAAACATACTCCTAATCAAGAAGTGCAACCTTATATCTAGATACAAGAGGCTTCCATCCAAAATTGGTTATTAAGATTTAAGAGCTCAATTAAGTGACACTGGACATGTAGATAGCAATGGCCTTTTGAATTACAGCTAGAAGAGTTCATCTATTGTCCCACATCATATATGGTTAATTTATGGATTAACATATTCCAATATCACAAATTGTTACAATGAAATCATAACTACGGCAACTTAAGGCATTAAAGAAAAGATCTACAAAGGCAAAAGCACCAAATAAGAAGAGACACATGCAGCTTACCAGGATCCAGAGGGAAGAATAAACCATAAGGCTCAAGGTATTCATTAAGTTCCATCCACCCAATTCCAGGCTCAACAACTACGTCCATGTCCATAACATTCAAGGATTTGACACTCTACATGTTGGAGAGTTATGAAGGTAAGTAAGAAAGTCACATTTATTGACATAATGGAAGAGACTGAGAGATATGTACTTGCAAGGTGAATATATTTGAGAATGATGATGAGAAATTTAATTATCTTCCAAAGATAGCAAACAACAAAAAGTGACTTAAGAATGGATAGGACGAGCTACTAAAATGACATTCACATTCAAGAGTAATATATTCTCGGTCTTATAGAGATGAATTCATAACCAATAAGAATTTGGTGGCAGGATATAGACATGGGAGCTTTCCATACTTTCATTTGTGTCATGTCAATGCAAACTCCACCACTAGGAGATAAGGTATGGCCTTCAATAGAGGTAGCTCCTCCATATGGCACAATTGGAACCTGCCAACAGTAAGAGAGTCGGTTAAAAACCTGTACACCATTAAACCTTTTTAGACTAAAAACAAGTGCTACATCTAGTATGAAAAGGAAGGCAGCTCCAACCTTGTGTTTGTTGCAGGATGAAACTATCTTCGACACCTCCTCCTCAGACCTGCAAAAAAAACATAAAAGTTGAAGATGATGTGTCCTAAAAGAAGAGTTCCACCAAGAGCAAGAGATCTGATATAAGAGCTTCATACATTACACACCTTCTCATATATGCACATAACAGAAAAAAGTTCCACAGAGTCGGAAATCGGAATCAATCTCACCTTGGGAAAACAATTACATCAGGGATGTTCAGTGCTTTGTGAAAGCTATTCTGCGGCTTCCCATGAAAGTATCTCTCATCATAGTCCATTGTCATATCCTCCTACACCAGATTATCATAGTTTCAATCGTATAACTATACAAAATAACTAATAAACATGTCCAGTTTTGTGATACATACAATACAAAAGTGGGCAAAATATACATATAATCAACACGAAGCTGTATCCATACTAGATTAGACTAACACTTATTCATTGAATCATTAGGAAACACTAACGATTAATACCTTACAAATGACACTAAGTTCTTCGATAAGCTCTTGAGGAACCTTTCTATGTGAACCTTTCACCACATAATCTGTGCTGCCAGTGCCGCCAATCCTCTTATCACTAAATTGGAAGTAATTCACAAATACACCATTAATTTTTATTTAGCTTCCACTATACTTACGTGCATAGAACCAGAAAATTTACACACTCCAGAAAAAACATCGAACAATCAACCTCAATAGATTATAATTGAGAAAAGCCATAGACCTACGTTTGGTCAAGATTTGGGGCTTCGCAGCATGAGTGGGACTCAGTATTGTAGTGCGAATGCAGAGCAAGAGAGCCGGCTGAGACAGCTAAAGCCAGCTGAAGGAAAGAGCCATCCCAACGCGAAAGGGGCGGTTTCCGAAAGCCTTCCGCCGCGGCGGAAGTCCTTGACAGGGCGGCGCCTTGCTCGCGAGAGAAGGAGTTCCGGAATTTGATGTATAAAGGTCTTGCGGCAGAACGCAATCGAGAAATCCAGACCGCCATTGTTGAAAGTTGTGGGCGCTGTATCTTTGGTAAATATATACAGACAAATGGCACATGTTAAAAATCATGAAAATCATGAGGCATTCGTTCACACAGTGTTAGTTTTGTTTTACAAAAAATAAAAAATAAAAATAAAAAAATAAAATAAAAATGTTAAGCATCGTACAATCCAAATAAAATTGTTGCACATTTTAAATAAGTTGATCTTGCTCTGCTTAATTTATTTTTCAGTTCAATTAGTTATTATTCTTAAATTATTCAAGTTAAAAGATTTTAAAAGATTTTTTTGTATTTTCAAAGTCTATAGGTATTCAACTCAGATTTTAAAAAGTCCTTAAAAATCTGTTGGTATTCAATTATGATTTTTAAATATCCATATAAATCTGATGGTATTGAAAATCTGTAAGATTTTAAAAGATTTTAATAAGTTATGGATTTTAAAGGATTTCTATTGTATAATACAAAGAAAAAATCTTTTCACAAATCTCTCCTCCTCACTACAGATTTTGAAAGTCTACAATCACAAGTCATTTTTCTTTATAAAAATTATCGTCGGCACTATTGATTAGCTTGCGGTGGCTGGCCTTGTGCCCTCCCAAAGCTTGGTAGGAGCCGACAACCTTGTACAGATCGAACACTTGTACATTGGTCATCTACTTTAGCATTTTAATTTTTGATGAAGGGGAAGAGATTGTTTGAAGAGATTGCTACATGGATTAGATGGGTATTGCGCAGAACTTCAATTAACAAGGTTTAAGGTTTTACCTTATTGGATTTTATCTTATTTCCCTTTCTCCAAGAAAGAAATCGGAAATCTCTAGCAACCTATCTACAGAGTTCGAAGATTTCTGATAGAAAGAATAAACTTTGATAAAACTTGTCGTACTTATACGCTAATCCCTCTAAATTTTTTTAAGGTGCATCTTTGTTGTTTAGAAGTTTAAAGCCGAATTACAGTGAAACATAATTTTTAAAAGATAAGAGAATTATATTTTGGAGAGGATGATGGCAGATCTAAGGAAATTCGTAAAACGAAAAAAATGAAAAGCTAAGGTTATTTTTTAGACATAAATTTTAAAAATGATTAAAAAAGATGTTTTTTTATTTAGATGGCTATAAAAGTTCTGTTATTATCAAAAATGATTATTCTTATATATTACTGTAACACTTAAAAAATCTATAGACTTTTAAAGTATATCACAATAGACATAAATCAATCTAATAGAATCTTTTAAATTCTACATAAATTCAAAACAATCCATGGAATTAACAAAATCCACGGACAATAAAAAGTCTATCAAAATCTTTTAAATTCTGGATTGAATACACCCCCTATTTTATAAACTAGTAGAAGTTTAAATTAGTATTTTGAACAACTGAGCTACATTATCTAAAAGTTCGAATTTATATTTGCGAAATTCAATAATTAAGGTGAAAAAATGTTAGAAGATTGATTACTAAAATGCTTACTTAAAAATATTTGAAATATGCTTCATTTTTTTTTTTTTGAAATAATTTCTCATTAATTATAGATTAGCATATTTTAGTGAATACAAATAGTTTAAGTGATTGACCATTCTACATTTGAAATATTAAAAAATTTGAGTCATTTATTCTTGTTTAAGTTTAAGTAAGATTATCTTAACAACTTATTTGAGATATTGAAAAATTTGAGTCATTTATTCTCGTTTAAGTAAGATGATCTTAATAACTTATTTCAGTATTTTTGAACAATCCGACCTCATAAATTATGCTAAAAGTAATGAATATAAATACTATTTCTCGTTTTAATCTCTTTACTTCCGACGGTGGTAATTAAATTTTACTCCTAATATAGAGAGAGTTGTAGTAATTCAAACTTGGTAATAATTTTATTTAATTATTTCTTTATATTTGTAATCGATGTGAAATAAATTGAAAGAACTGAATTTACTTATGTACAATAAACCAAATTGCTTCATCAAGCTTTAAAATGACTCACTGCACTAATCTGCTTTAACATTTGAGGCAGGAGCGCTTTGGTCGTGCCATGTGCATTCATATTTCTTGATCGTGCGCTTATGCATGTCTCCTTTCTTTCTTTGGGATCTTGAGTCCCTTCATCTTGTTCCATATCTTCGGCAACCTCTTGTACTCTTCTAGCATTTCCATTACATCCTTTATAGGTCGACCGGACCCTCTTGCTATCCGCATGATACGGGACTCGTTCATGAGCTTTGGGTTTGAGCTGTCTAGCTCTGTAACAAAATCTCATGTGAGTTTGTGGGATATAACTTGATTCATGCATAGAGATATTGGAAAGGAAATTTGGAGCAACAAACAGAGATAAAGATGGTTGTTCGAAAATGGGAAGTGATTATGGGTATTTTAGATGTAGTGAGTGCTTGTAGTAGAGTTGTGTAGAGAGGGACCTGATATTTTAATGTGAGTTGTGTGTAGAGTGTTAGGAGGAAAATTTAGAGTATTGAAGAACTTTAGAATATATTTCTTTTGAATTTTTGGGTTGTTCTACAAATGGCACATAAGGCCTCATTTAATACTATATGTTCTAGGAGAATTCTCAAGACACTACAATTAATAATCTACTCTAGAATTCTCATGGATATTTTTAGAATATTCTAGATAAATGCATCACTTTTCAATTATGACCTGTGTTATAAATACTTGCCTTCATTAGTGATTGAGTCCATCATCGTCATGTATCGTTTAATTTTTTTCTAACTTTCTTTTTCACTGCCCTTGAACATTGACATTAATTCTTGGCTAAATCCTGGAAGCATAGAGAATACCTTGGAACTAGAACATGTGTCTTGGTAAGTACACAATTACTTCAAAATGAATGAAATAAGCAAGAAAATTAGAGCACACAACTATAACTCAATTAAGATATTGCAGTCTACCAACTGACCTGACCAATAGAGCCCATTTTAAGCATATTCTGCAATTGCCCGTACATCATTCTCAAAGTAAAGTTGCTTTCCGAAAGCTTTTGGAGAAGCTGGGGCTGTTGATCCATCGGGATGACTTCCTGAATTTTATCCATGAACCCAGACCAGTCACCTATGCCTGTAGAAATCTATATTAGCATGCCTTGTTTGAATATAAACTAACAAAACATGAACATGTCTATAGTTAGGAATCTTAACCTAAAAGACGGCTGACAAATGGTTGGCATCAAATATCTCGAACTCATCCATATGTTCACCCGTCCCAATAAATATGATAGGACTTTTAGTTGCCGCGACTCTGTAAATGTAGCGAAAGATCAAAATATTATCCACGATATAGCATGTCAGATACTTACAATTATGCACACCAGACAATGTGTTTATTATAAATGAATGAAAAATTGACACTTATGCGCTGAGAGCACCGCCTCCCATAGCATGACCGTCCATTTTTGTGACAATCACAGCTCCAACCGAAACACTTTGCTTGAATGCTCGAGCCTGATCAAATGCAGCTTGACCATGCTGTTATCCATGACAAATATAACTAGATCTGGTTTCTAGAGTATCCAAAAGGAAGAAGTCATCATTTACTGAATCAGTAATCCAAAAAAAGATCAAAAAATATTATAAAAGGCAATACCGTTGCTTTAGACACTTGACACATCTCTTCAAAAAAGTGTTGCTTCTTGCTTGTGACGACCACTGGTATCAACAATAATGAGATCACAATTTTCCTTCTTAAATCTCTCAACTCCTTCGACAACAACTCTTACAGGATCGGACTCTGTATAGCTATTACAGAACAAAGTAAATTTTATAACCGAAAAAAGAAACACGAGCAGTATTCACAAATACGGAGTAATAGATAAATAAAAGTATACCTTCCATAGAAAGGAATTTTAGCTTTTGTCGCATTCTGCTTCAACTGATCAAAAACACTAGCTCTGAATGTACCTGCACAAGCTAGAGCTGGTTTATAGCGTTTCTTCTGGTGGTAGAATGCATATTTTGAACATGTAGTTGTTTTCCCAGATCCTGCCGTTTTTAATTAAATCTGTATTGTATATGAAGCTTCTTTTAATATATAAAATAGTGTTAAAATGAAAAAGCAAATCTTATCTTTAAATCATATGAATTAATTAAACTAAACATTTAGACTTTTTGTGCAAGAAAAACGAGGTTCTCCTTAGTGTCATCAATCAAATATCTAACATAAATAAATAGTCATAACATAAAAAAAAACTAGAATCTCATATCAGCCTCAGATTCAATCAAATTGTTCCTCAAATAAACTTAATTATACAGAAGCCAAAGATACCAATCAATTCAATAGAGAAACTTCGTACAAATAACAAACACGACGAAAAAAGAAGAAATAATTTCAAGGACAACAATCAAAAAATCTAATTGGGTATTGAATACATAATAAATAGATGAAAAAGAGTTACCCCAATCCTCCATATAAGCCAGAAAATGTTAGTATAATGCATACACATTATCACAAGTTGAATTAATATCTAAACAGCAGACTTCAAGCCATATTCAACCTACATAAACGCCCTATCATGGGCTAAACATGCTCTAATTTAATGATATAGTAGCATACCTTGAAGACCAACAAACATAACGACACTCGTATTTCCTTTCTTCGGAACAAAAGAAGGCTTCCCCGGATCTAGTATCTTGCATAGCTCATTAAAAACAGCCTGCGGAATATCAAAAATGCATAAATCAAGACAAAATCATTATCACTTTAAGCTTATTCTAATTTAAACAAATAAAACTAAGGTTACTCTTTTGTAAAAAGGAAAATAAAAGAAGAAAGGCAATCTCCGTTCACCTGTTGCATGATTTTGCGCTTGTTGTGGCCAGCAGGTAGATCAGAAACCATATTTTTTATATTAATTGGTCTGCATAGCAGAAACGAGCTTGAACTGAACATGCGCGTGATCTCGTTCAGACAGTCGTTGAGCACTTTCTCATCGATTGTTGTCGCGTTGCTCATCTGTTGAAGAGCGCGCGAGATTCTTCCTCCTAACTGCGCCAGCACCATCTTCGCCAATTAGGGTTTATGTCGGAAAATTTGCTAGGGAGAGAAGTTTAGAGCCTAACTCTAACTTTATATATGCATGGGGCGGGACGGAGGTATACTATATATATATAATAGGATTATGAATCCTGATCTTATGCGGAATTTTGCTTCTTCTTTTTTTTCTTCAAAAATTTATTAAATGGTTAGGTTTTCAATCTCCTTTAATCCTAATCTAATGGATAATCACGTCCCTATATCTACAAGTGAGTTTTATTAGATGAATATTTATAACTTGATGTGCCCAGAGTTTAGTTTTTTTTATAGAATTTTGTATTTATGGTATATATTTAAATTGGTTATCTTATTTATAGTATTGCCACGTTTTTTGTGAGCATTGTAACATTACTCGTTCAAACTTAATCCAATGAATATGTTTGGAGACAATGAAGACAAGCTAACACAAGAATTAGAAATCTGAAAATATTAATTATATATATATATATAATTAATGTATGCGTGTAACTCGGGGTTTTTCCCCCTTAATTACGCTTTCCCTCTCATCATCGGAGGTGATTCTTCTCAACCTAATTCTCGTTCTTCATTTTTCGATGGAATATTTGCACATTCTGATATGGTATTTTAAATTTAAAATGCTTTCTTTTGTTTGTTTTTTCATCATCCATGCGCGTTTATAATTAATTTGATGCGTAGTTTCTGATTTTAGATACTTTGTAGAGCTGTTTGATTATTGCTTGTTGATTTGGATCGCGGCGAAGATATTATATAGGTGTAATTGAAATATATTTTCATGAAATATATAAATCATGGCCGGTCGTGAGTGACTCAAGAGGTCGTCGTAGGCGAAAACGAAAAAGTAGCCCTTTTTTATTTATTTATAATACTATGCTTATCGATATCGATATATATATAATACGAAAACGGATCTCCATCATACGTGGAATTATGTAGAATTTTCGTGATTATTTTCCTAAATTATCGCTGCTTTGGCTATATTAAGCAATAATTTAATCAATATAAATACTATATAATAATATATCTCCATATATATGCATATTATATAATATTTTCCTAAATTTTCATAAATTTTCATCATCAATCAATTAATATATATAAAAAAATATGATATTCATACAAGATATGCATCATTAATAAAGATATATTTTTTAACTAAATAAGTATTATACATACCCCGAGTTAAATTTATTCATCATTAAATTCATTTATCATTAAATTTATTCATCATTAATAATCTCATCAATCAATATTTTTTATTTGACATAAAGTGATTATTGTCAAAAAATGTTCATCATTAATCTATTATGACAAAAACTTGGGTGAGGTCGGCCACATAGTGTGGCCGGGTCAAAGTGTCAATCTTTATATAGAAAAGTGTTAATCTATACGAATAAAAGTGTCAATCTTTAACATAATTATTTTACGAATAAAATATCAATTTTTAAAAGTGTCAATCTTTATATAAAAAAGTGTTAATCTACACGAATAAAAGTGTCAGTATTTTAGCCGTCCGCATATTCAAAATTTAATGGGCGGCTAGAAATTTGTTTGTTTTGAACTTATATTCTTATTTTATTATTATTCCAAAAGATATTGTAAAGGTATCAATACACAAAATCTATATCAATAAAAATGTATCAATCAATACACAAAAAATAAACAAATTTCGTTAATATGCAGTTGTTGTGCCTCTCACGTCCTCCTCGTTTCAAAGTGGTAACGGTTGAAAAACAACATATTAACATTATTTAAGCATGATAATATATATATATTTTTAACATGTTAAGATGTTTTGATATGCTAATAAGTTTGAAGAGAAATGATATGCTATTCACCTCCCGTGAGCATTATTCGTGGGTACATATCGCCGTTTGCTCATTTTAGTATTATTTTGTGGATTTAATGATTTCAATATTAATTTCCATTAGAATTGACATGTTTTATTATTTTATACCTCACATATATTCAAGAAACAGACATATTCTAATGGGACAGATGAAGAAGAATATAAAACAATCAAAAAAACCGAATAAACAATGCCAAAGTGAGCAAACGACGATAGACATGTTGACGCAATCAAGGTCATGTTAAATTGGCCGCCGTCATTAAACTACAAACTGCATTAACCAACGCCGCCGTGCTCACGAAATCATTCATATTTATGGCAGACTTAAGTTCATTTGATGAACATTAAATGAAAGCAACTCATGTATTGCTCTAGATCGTGTGTATTTTTTTTTTATTTGAATAACAAGATCGTGTATTTAGAAACATGAAATTCCATCTTTTAAATTAATTAACGAAGAAATTGTATGCATGGTCACATCTCCCTCATGCTCCCTGTTATCATGTATTCTAAAACTTGGAGATGTGTCGCCGACAACAAGCGGGATGCAGCATCAACGTCGATTTGTGTGGCGACGACAATATTTAAGAGCTCATGTATTCATTTTAAAGGATTTAGGATCTCAAGAATCTTTTCAACAAAACCAATTATCCATAACCACTAGATCTACACCTGCGCTTTGCGCGGTTCAACATTATAATTGAAATTTTGCAACATTCTATGGAAATGGCTATGTATATGATTTCATTTATTTGCAAGTGTTAGTGATTATGAAACATTTAGCATAAAGTGTCCTACATTATAAAGTACCTTCCTTTTAGAAGCTAACCATTATTTAATAATAATAATAATAATAATAATAATAATTAACATTATACATTTAAGAATCCATTAAGTCTCAAGGCATAAAGGAATATTAAACATAAAAAAAGTGAACGAAATACGCCCAAGAATTCTCAAAAACTAATAATAACACCACAGCCAAATTTTGATATCAAAAGAAAACAAATAATCATATGAGAGTGAAAAAAGAGCGAGATTAACATCGGGCATGAGTAATTTTTTTTTTTTGATTCCGATGATTGGTTTAATTTACGGAAAATTAAAAATCAAAATGGAAGTATAGAGTTTGAAGTTCGACGGTTGGACCATAATGGAAACCGAAGAGTTTGAAGAAGTAATAAATTTGAAAATGTCTTGGAAAGAAGATACAACTGCATTGAAAATTGTAATGTTTAATAGAAGATATTACTATGAAACAATAAAAAATGAAAAGTAAAAGGAAATGACGTGCAGCACACCTAAAAACATAAGCTTTTTGCATGGGGCATGCAATAATAGGCGGGAAAATGAATAGTTTGAGCGGGAAAATACAAGCAAGTGATTTTGTTTTAATATATATATATAGATAGATTTGCTTCAACAAAGATCCCGAGACAACATGAACAAGGTAAGGTTTCAATGAAGTAAATATAAATATACAATTCTAAGCTAAACTTGGTAAACCGACGAGATGTAAGCAATCGCCTCATCAAAACCCTTTACCCCTCCACACGAAACACCGATCAGATTCAAGATCTTAGCCTGTAGACGAGGGTCAAAACCCAAGTCCTTTCCACAATGGGCGACTACATTCAAGATCTCAGCCTGTAGACGAGGGTCAAAACCCATTTCCTCTTCACAAACTGCATTCAAGACCTTTGCCAGTAGAGGGTTAAACAAATCAGGCTCACCCGCACCCGGATGCAAGAAGGTCAAAACCCATTTCCTCTCCACAATAAGGTCAAAACCCATTTCCTCTCCACAAACACCGACTGCATTCAAGACCTTGGCCAGTAGAGGGTTGGACAAATCAGGCAAACCCTCAACTCCATTCAAAATCTTGGCAAGTAGACGAGGGTCGAGGGAATCAGGCCTATCTATAAAACGTCCAAAGGAAGGCGCAGAAGAGAGTATCAGCCATGCAACATTGGGCTCCCCAGTCTCAGGATTGATGAAAAATTGGGTGGCCACCTCTGCTGTTTTCTTAATGTAGTCTTTGAGAGCCTTTAACCGGAGACGACCAGACTCCACCGCAGATAGCCCTACTCTTCCTCTTCCCTGCTCCTTAGGCACGTCAGGCACAAATTCATGAAGAACTTCACGTGTATTGCCCCTGCCGGTCAGTGTTCCATACAGAGTCGATTTTCCATCCACAACAATAAAACCAATCCTCTTCTTATCAGTTTCCCCAACATCAACCATTGTTTCTGCAGTTAAATTAATCCACACAAGTCCTGTAGTTGATCAAATAAGAGCAATATTTAGAACAACCAGCTGAATTATGGTGATGTTAAGCTTATGCAGAGTACAAAATCAAAACATAAATTCAGTACCAAATATCAAAAAATATATCTCCGTAATAAAAGACACAAGGAAAAAGGTGGACTAAACGTGACACCATAATTGTGAGAAAAAAGAAACAACTCTCAGGCATCCTAAAGATTTTTCTCTGCACCCATAAATTTGTGCACAACTAATTGCTGCGAGGACATATACTGATGCTTCACATACATGTAAATAATCTACACACACTGCTGATCATGGCACATATAGAGACGTCTAACAACAGGACATGATCATGGAAAATAAATCTCATATGCTGATATTCATGACAAAACGAAGCTATCTAAATACCTGTGAAGAAAACTGTAATTGTGAAATTGTAGTAGTAATTTAAAGATTATTCATGCATATGTTACAGTTAACTAACTCATGGTATGGTATTAGAAATTGGAGATAACTTTGAATCACAAATTCTACAATTAACAAGCCAGCACAAGGGACCAAGAGACGAACAATATCCAAGCAGATCTCAACAATACCAGTATATATAGGGCGAAAAGAGAAGGGGAAAACCCTAGATCTTTCTTTATTAATTTATTTTATTTAAAGTTTATCCTTTTCTTTTCTTTTGTCATTTTTTCTTTTATCGTTCAAAGGAAAAAGCCAAATTATTTAGGGAGATGTCAAACCCCGCAATTATTATGACTTTATAACACGGCACCATATATTTTTGAGTTCCGTCCTAATAAAATAACATACTCATACTCATATCACGAGATATTAAATTAAATGTAAATATAGTATTTCGATTACACCAAAAATCATCAGCTACATGGCGTAGAATAAGTTGATATGAATATATATATATATATATATATATATATATATAGAGTTGGTTCATATAGAGTTTGGTTCATATAGATTTAAATCCTAGTGTGAGAAGTGCGAATTATGCTTAAAGCTATACAGAATCATGCTTAAAGCTGTACAAAATTATGCTTATGGTATATTTTGTGCTTATAAGCACAAAATAAGTCATAAGCATAATTATGCACCATAAGTATAATTTTGAATAGCTGTAAACATGATTTTGTATAGCTTTAAGCATAATTCATACTTCTCACACTAGGATTTATTTGCATGTGAACCCTTCCCTATATATATATATACATTAAAAATATTAATCACGCAAATCATATATAGAACTCCATGGATGATGGAACAACAAACAAAAGAAAACACTTGGCAAAATTAAAATAAACATAAATCAGGTTAAAATAATCACCTCCGACGATGAGAGCGAAAGCGTTGTTTAAACTTTAAACGGAGGCAACGGTCTTCGATGTTGAAAGCAATTTACTCTGGACCGGAGCAAATATATATAGGTGGGAGGGAAAGCAGAGAAGCTGAATTATAATTCTATTTGTTGTAGGAAACTTCGGCCCGCTCAATCCGGCCCGGCCCGCTGAGCTAACACAATTTTTAAAGTAAATTTTTTTGCTATAATAAATTAAAATTTTTGCTTCTTTCTTATTTGTTCTTTTTATTTATTTTTTTATTGTTATGTATTAATTTTTCTTTTTTTCCAGTTTCTTTTTCATTTTTTCTTTGACTTTTTTCCTTTCTTTTTTTTTTTTTTACGTCGGTTTCGAATTTATTGTAAATGAATTTCAAAAATTAGAGAAGGTCAAAAATTGACAAATTCTTCCCAAATAGATTTGTCAAAATCTTTCCAACTGATTTAGATAAGGTAAGAAATTGACAAATAGTTAACTCATTTTTTACTGAAGGCAAAAATGATGAAACTCTTACTTACTGATGACAAGAAATAATTAATTTCTTGCCTTGATAAGGCAAGAATGGGGTAATGTAAATACCATTAACTGCGGAAAAGACGAGGCAAAAATTACACTATTTCTTACCTATTGATGTTAAGAAATCGTTAGTTACTCGCTCGCGGAAGGCAAGAAATGGGTTGATTTCTTAGATTAATTGAGAAATTATTTGAAAGCCACATTACAGCCGACTTATAATGAGTTCTTATTGAAATAAATGCTATGTAATAAAGAATAACCACAAAGAACGCAAGAACATTAGGTCATGTGACACTCATGTGAAAGACAATACAAATAAGGTAATTAATCAAGACATTCATACATCAAGATTATTACGAACTATAAGTAAGATTTCGAATCCATGGCAAATTTGGTAAGATATCGATGAAATCTTGTCATTCATGATAAGATATATAGTTGACAAGGTGCATAATGTCTTGCCAAGTTATTTCGTAGGTCTTACTTACTGATGGCAAAAATGAAAAAACTCTTACTTACTGACGGCAAGAAAATGTTAACTTCTTGCCTTGATAAGGCAAGAAAAAATATTGAAGCTTTTACTTACTGATGGCAAAAAAATATTAATTTTTTGCCTTGATAAGACAAAAAATGAGGTAATGTAACTACCATTAACTGTGGAAAAGACGGGGCAAAAAATTACACCATTTCTTACCTATTGATGATAATAACTCGTCAGTTACTTGCTCGCGGAAGACAAGAAATGAGGTGATTTCTTGCCAATTATTTTACATTCTAAATTCGCAACACAACAACAAAACAAAATATAATGAAATAAAATAAAAAACAAACCAAGAGTAACAAATATCCTAACTAAACATATCCATTCAAACCTCAATAAATCACCTTTTTTTACTCAAATAAATTATTTTGGTTTGATCAATAATCAAATCAATTTCTTAAACCCTAGTGCTACACAACAAATGCAACTAAATCACCATTACCCCAAAATTAAGGGTTCTATTATAGAAAATCAAGAAGCAACAAACTGAAACCTTAATTTCTTCATCACCTCCAACTCATCCTTGTCCATCAAAATCTGAGATTAAGAGAGAGGGAGACAGAGAGAGAGAGAGTTGGATGTGTGCCAAATAAAAATAAAATAAAATAAGCTTATAAAACGAAATAGAGAGATTGAGAGCAAATACCTATCATAGCCAAAGAGATCGGGATCGGAATGGAGGGGGCGAGAGATCTGCTGCGGTTGAGGATTGAAGGATCGAGAATTGTCGTCAATGGAGGGGGCGAGAGATCTGCGATTTCGTTCGCCGCCGTGGAGAAGTTGCCGACAACATGATGGGAGTTGTAGAAGAAGATGCAGCAGAAGGAGAGAAGAGAGATGAGGAAGAGAATAATGAGCAAAAAAAATATGTAGATGAATAGAGAGCTTGAGAGAAAAATGGAGAAATAGAGAGAGAAGATAGAGAAGTTGCAAAGGAGATAAGAGAGAGAGAGAGAGAGTTGTCGCACTAAATTGAAGAGGAGAAAAAAAGGTGAGAGAAAAAGTGATAGAGAAGATGGTAAATAATTAAAAAGGTGGGGGGTATTTTAGTTCAAAGGATGAAAATATGGGTATTATTTGTACAATCTTATATATGCCTTAAAAATTGATTTCCTTATATGATCTTAGGCATATTGGGGTATTACCACTAAAAATTTTATAGACTAGAAATTTAAATATATGATTTTGAACACTTAGTTCCATTATCTAAAATTTGAATTTTTTATATTTGTGAAATTCAATAACTAAGTGAAAAATGAGGATTGATTACAAAAATGCTTACTTAAAAATATTTGAAATAATTTCTCATAAATTATAGATTAGCACATTTTAGTGAATAAAAATAGGTTAAGTCATTAACAATTCTACATTTGAAATAATTTCTCATAAATTTTAGATTTGCGCATTTTAGTGAGTACAAATAGGTTATGTTATTGACCATTCTATGTTTGAGAGATTGAAAAATTTGAGTCATTTATTCTCATTCAAGTTCAAGTAAATCATTTCAACTTAATTCAAAATAAATAGTTTTTAGATTTTTTTAGCTAACTATTGTTAATATAGAATCAAATGCATGCTCGAATGATCTTAACCACTCAAGTAAATCATTTCAACTTAATGCAAAGTAAATAATTTTTAGAATTTTTTAGATAACTATTATTAATGTAGAATCAAATGCATGCTCGAATGATCTTAGCAACTCGTTTGAATAGTTTTGAAGCATAAATAAGACTATCTTAGCTCATCATGCATTGGGTTAAAAAAAATAAATAGATATATCTACATATGTTTTTTTTAAAATTATTTCAAACATTAATTCAAAATTATCGGTGGCCATTTGATCAATTTGACCATCAGTAAGACTAAAATTATCGGTGGCCATTTGATCAATTTGACCGCCCTCCATGTATTAAAAAAAAAGGAAAATTAAAAAAATTAAATTCGTGGGCAATCCATTTTAACTCGACCTCCGGCCTCAACTGTTCATTGTGGATCCAACCTCCACATAGGACAAGAGTACATTTTATAATGTGATAATGGTGTAAAGTAGTCACTTAAGTTAAGAAAAAAAAAAAAAAGAGCCACCAACTTATAAACATATAAACACTAAGCCACTTTGACATTTTTACTCTTAACGATGTGTTAATTTGCCCTTTTCTTTTAAGTTGGATTTGAGCGTATATTGTTTCTTCTTCCTTAATTCTCTACAACTTCCTCTCTCTTTCATTTTTTTTTTTTTTTTTTATCGGAAAAAATAATTTTATTGAAGAAAAGCGGGGTACAAGAGGTACCAACAACGACGCATAACCCTAATCACTCCATGTTTGGGATAAACGATTATTCGCCCAACAAGAGTAACTAATGTACGGATTTACATCACCTCTTACAACATTCCAACTCCAGAAACGACAATGAATCTCCACCTCGATTCGTCGGAAATCCCAAATCCTTCCTTTGAATAAGACCGCATTGCGCCATTTCCAAATAACCCACGTAACGCCATTTCTTCCTCACTCTCTCTTTCTACCCATTTCTTCCTCACTCCGCGACACCAACACAGCCACCACGACATTGCCCATCCAACTCCGGTGATACCAACACTGCCGCCGCGACGCTGCCCTTAAGATTCAGAATTTCAAGGAATTCCGGTATTAAATGTAAATATATATTTCGATTACAGCGAAAATCATCAGCTACATGGCGATGAATCAGTTGAGATAGAAAAATAAAAAAAATTAAAAAAATTAAAAATAATAATCACGCAAAGCATATATAGAACTCCATGATTCCTTCGAACTAATTCACATCTTTGCCGAGTTCCTAATTAACAGAAACTGCACATCAAATATTCAAATTTACAAACATCCATGGATGATGGAACAACAAACAAAAAGAAAGCACTATCAATATTAAAATAAACATAAATAAATTAGGTTAAAATAATCACCTCCGACGATGAGAGCGAAAGCGTTGTTTAAACTTAAAACGGAGGCAACGGTCTTCGATTATGAAAGCAATTTACTCTGGACGTACTGGAGCAAATATATATATAGGTGGGAGGGAAAGCAGAGAAGCTGAATTATAATTCTACTTGTTATAGGAAACTTCGGCCCGCTCAATCCGGGCCGGCCCGCAGAGCTAACACAATTTTTAAAGTAACAAAAAAAATGGTACTAATACTCCCTCCATTTCGTTTAAATTGGCTCATTTCTTTTTTGCCTTTTTTGGCACGCTTTTCCACGCTTCAAAACGATGGGTTTTAAAATGGATTTTTGAAGAATTCTTTCTTTTACGGGATACTACGATAAAATCCATTTTATCAAAAATCCATTTTAAAACCCATCGTTTTGAAGCGTGGAAAAGCGTGCCAAAAAAGGCAAAAAAGAAATGAGCCAATTTAAACGAAATGGAGGGAGTATATAGTATATATATATACTCGTATTCTTCTTAAAAATTGCATAGGCGGTGGGAAGATAAGTCATCGTGAGGAGATCAAATTTTGCTATAATAAATTAAGTTAAATAAACTCAAATTCAAAATATAGAACTTGATTATGAGTCGTCGAGATTAGACTCTCGAATTAAGAAGCATTCAACATGACTTGGCTACTTTACATTGCAATCAGACATAGAACGCAATAATTTTATCCAAAAAAAAAGATTCAACAAAGATTCAAACGGCAATATATTTAACTAAACCAAACAAATAATGAAAAAACAATTTATTGATAACCATTTGCTTCAACAAAGATAGCTAGACAACATGAACAAGGTAAGGTTTCAATGAAGTAAACATATACTAATTCTAAGTAAACTAAACTTGGTAAACCGACGAGATGTTAGCAACCGCCTCATCAAAACCCTTTTCCCCTCCACACGAAACACCGACCACATTCAAGATCTTAGCCTGTAGACGAGGGTCAAAAGGCATCCAATACTTTACACGATCACTGTTTTCATTCAAGATCTTAGCCTGTAGACGAGGGTCAAAACCCATTTGCTCTCCACAAACTGCACCCGGATAAGAAACACTAAGTCCGTCGAAAATCTTGGCCAGTACATGAAGGTCAAAACCCGTTTCCTCTTCACAAACACTGACTGCATTCAAGACCTTGACCAGTAGACGAGGGTCGAGGGAATCACGCACACCTAGAAAAGATTTAAAGCCGGGTGCACAAGAAAGTATCAGCCATGCAACATTGGGCTCCCCAGTCTCAGGATTGATGAAAAATTGGGTGGCCACCTCTGCTGTTTTCTTAATGTGGTCTTTGAAAGCCTTTACCCGGAGACGGCCTAAAACCAAAGAAGATAGCCCTCCTCTTCCCTGATATTCACGAATAATTTCACGCCTATTAGGCCGGTCAGTCACAAATTCATGAAGAACTTCACGTCTATTGCCCTTGTCACTCAGTGTTCCATACATAGTCGTTTTTCCATCCACAACAATCAAACCAAGCCTGTTTTTATCAGTTTCTCCGACATCAACCATTGTTTCTACAGTTAAATTAATCCACACAAGTCCTGCAGTTGATCAAATAAGTGCAATATTTAGAACAACCAGCTGAATTCAGAATTATGGCGATGTTTATGCCGAGTACAAAATCAAAACATAAATTCAGTACCAAAAATTTATATATATATATATATATCATAAATGATACAAGGAAATAGGAGATACCATAATTGTGAGAAACAAGAAAGAAACAAAATTCGCAGACCTAGCGATAGACAACTAGAATTCAATCCCTAAGAGTCAGAATTCCAAGGAATTGCGACTACTAGGTTTGAAATTGAAAGGAGCCGCTACTTATTAACTTAAATGTAAATATATATTTCGATTACACCAGAAGTCATCAGCTACATGGCGTTGAATCAGTCGAGATGAAAAAAAATTGTGTTGAGACGTGAGAAAAAGCCAGCAGATTTATGGTGATCAAAAGAAGTTTGAGCTGAGACAGAGATTTTTTTTATTTTTTTATTTTTTTTTATAAACAAAAATACAGGACAATACCACAATTGTGATACAAAGAAAAAGAAAAGTAGAGAAAAACAATATCCACACAAAATAAAGCACTAGCAAAATTGAAATAAACATAAATAAATAAAGTTAAAGTAATCACCTCTGACGATGCGAAAGCGTTGTTTAAAGTTTAAACGGATGCAACGGCTTCTCGATATTGAAAAAGCAATTTACCATGAGGCTGCAAATATATATAGGTGGGAAAGCAAAGAAGGTGAATTCTAATTCTATTTGTTTTACTTTAACGTATATCTATGTGTGGCAGGGAAAAAGTAGCGGCCCGCCCAGTTCGGCCCGGCCCAAAACCTAATTTTTATTAGTTTTATATTGTTTTTTATAAAAATAAAAATATTACTCCATAATTTAGTAAATTATAATAGAAATTTATAAAAAAAAATTGGATTTTTTTAAAATTATATACTTTATTTTTGAATTTATCAACTCTAATCTATATACTACTTCTACTATATAAAAGCAGAGTACGAGGACATTTTTGTCATTTTAAAAAAATTATTGGCTATTTTAATTTTGAAATTAATGCACAAGGACACATATTTGGATTTATTTATTTATTTTAATTTCTTTTTTTCATTTGACAGTTTTTGTACCATTTTTTTCTCTAATTGCAATCCGTCTATCCGAAATGGCGCCATGCTTCATCATAAATTTCGAAACGATGCTTATTCATATATCCCCACCAATAGCCACCACACTAACCGACGTCCCTCCGCCACCATCCGACACCTATATATACTCATTAATTCATTATATTTTGTATCCTCCAATAGCATTGAGTGCACTAAAAATTTGGAAAATTAATGATGGCACTTCCAAAAATCTAGATACAAGTTGATTTTCAACGTTTCGTGTTCTTTTCCTAATTTAAATTGTATCGCTTCATTTTCAACCTTATGAACCTTGACGAAAGTGGATGTCTTCATAGGTTTAACACCTGTTAGATAAGCGCTCATGTTATAGCATCAAGAAATCAAGCACTTTTTAATGTTTTATTCGACAATTCAATCATACCGTGCGGCCACGCCTACAAAAAAGAAGGAAGATGCATATTACATTACAAAAGCGACATCTCCCCTTTTATGCCCAACTTAATAAACTATTTCCTCCTGAGCACAATGTGAAAGGAAAATGTTGCAAAACCAATAAATAGATATCCCTTAACAACATAGTCCAAGGGAGAATAAAATTGAATTTAAATTTAAATTTAATTGAATGGATTAATGTATAAAAACTACTTCCTATTAAATTTTTTTTATTTTTTATCGGACAAATGTTAGATGTTAGATTAGTTGTTAGTATACCAAGCTCCCAAGAAATTCCAAGATATCTCCAAGCCACCTTATTTTTCCCTTAAATTCGATCCCAAAGAGAATCGAACTTGAGTCACTCATTAAATTTAGCCAAAACATAACACTGATAATTCCAGATAATATTACATATTAATTAAAATTGTAAAAAAATAAATTTAAAACTGTGCAACACACAGGTACAAGTTCTAGTATACTAATAAAAGTGAAATTAAATGTAAACAATTAATTATATACCCTAATTGGGATGGGTGAACCCTTGAAAATAATCATAAAACTAAACAAAACCATTATAAAATAAATTTATTGAAAAAAATGAATATAAATAAATAAAAATAATAAAAATTAAATTTTGAGACACCATTGATACACCATTTTGGGGATAGAGGATCCCAAGTCCTTGAGAATAGCCCTTAGCGATTACCAATTAGAATTCAATCCCTATGATTCAGAATTCCGAGGAATTCTAATATTAAGTGCTCGTTTGGTTCAAGTCGGAAAACGAAATGGAATAAAATCAAGTCAAGTAATGAAATAGAAACAATAAGAGTTACTTTTATTGAGTGTTTGGTTCATTGATGAAAATGAAGCCCTTGTGATGGGGATTCCCTTACTCTTGTTCCCCATTTTTCTTGAGGGGTAACAATATGGTGAATTGAATTATCCTCAAGTAAGGTTAATGAATAACATATTACTTGAACCAAACAAGAGTAATAGAATCTTTTAATTGTTTCTCATTCCTTACCCAAAAAAGAGTAAACCAAACGAGGGCTAAATGTAATTACACCAAAAATCATCAGCTATATGGCGTTGACTCAGTTGAGTTAGAAAAATAAAAAATAAATAATCACGCAAAACATAATATATAGAACTCCATGATTCCTTCAAACTATTGCCGAGTTCCTAATTAACAAAAAAAAATTCAAATAAATGAACGAAATAACTAATAGCAGAAGCTGCACATCAAAGTACAAACGTCCATGGATGATGGAACAACAAACAAAAAGAAAGCACTATCAAAATTAAAATAAACTTAAATAAATTAGGTTAAAATAATCACCTCCGACGATGAGAGCGAAAGCGTTGTTTAAATGGAGGCAACGGTTGTCGATATTGAAAGCAATTTAGCTGAAGCAAATATATATAGGTGGGAAAAGCAGAGAAGTTGAATTCTAATTCTATTTGTTATAAGAAAAAAAAAGAAAAAAAAAAAGAAGTATACTCGTATTCTTCTTAAAAAATGTATAGGTGGTGGTAAGAGAAGTCATCGTGAGGAGATCAAATTTTAGCTATATTAAATTAAATTAAATAAATTCAAATTCAAATTCAAAATAAAGGACTTGATTAGACTCTCGAATTTTAAGCATCATTCAACATGACTTAGCTATACATTGCAATCAGCCATACAAAGTAAGGTTTCAAAGAAGTAAACTAAACTTGGTAAAGTGACGAGATGTTAACAACTGCCTCATCAAAACCCTTTTCCCCTCCACACGAAACACCGACCACATTCAAGATCTTAGCCTGTAGACAAGGGTCAAAACCCATCAATTCCCTTGCACAATCACTGACTTTATTCAAGATCTTAGCCTGTAGACGAGGATCAAAACTCATTTCCTCTCCACAAACTGCATTCAAGACCTTGGCCTGTAGAGGGTCGGACAAATCAGACCCACCCGGATAAGAAAAAACAACTCTATTCAAAATCTCGGCCAGTTGAGAAGTGTCAAAATACAATTGCTCTCCACAAACACCAACTACATTCAAGACCTTGGCCAGTAGAGGGTTGGACATATCAGGCCCCCACCCGGATAAGAACCATCAACTCCATTCAAAATCTTGGCCAGTAGACGAGGGGGTCGACGGAAGGCACAGCCAGAAAATTTTTAAAGACAGGTGCACAAGAAATTATCAGCCATGCAACATTAGGTTTCTGAGTCTCTGGATCGATGAAATATCGGGTGGCCAGCTCTGATGTTTTCTGGATGTAGTCTCTGAGAGCCTTTGACCGGAGACGACCAACATCCGAAGCAGATTGCCCTCCTCTTCCACCCCTCTCAGGCCTGTTGGACACAAATTCATGAACAACTTCACGTGTATTGCCCCTGTCACTCATTGTTCCATACAGAGTCGTTTCTCCATCCATAACAATAAAGCCAAGCCTGTTTTTAACGGTTTCTTCGGCATCAACCATCGTTGCTACAGAAAAAAAGGAAGCCACGAAAAAAGTCCTGCAGTTGATGAAATTGATCAAATAAGAGCAATACAAAATATTATAATGGTGATAAAACTAGAACCGACAGCAGAATTATGGTGATGTTTGAGCCGAATACAAAATCACAACATAAATTCACTAACAAAAAAGCAACATAATATTAATGAAAAGACACAAGGAAATAGGTGGACTAAATGAGACACCATAATTGTGAGAAACAATAAAGGAACAAAATTCGCAGACCTTGAGATTAGCCGTTGGCCATCTCCTTTCGTTTTTTTTTTTTTTTCATACGTATTTGGCTTTTGTTCTTGTTGAGATCGCTTACGAAAAAAACGGAGAGGTTGCGCTATACTTATTAAATTAAATGTAAATATTTATATTTTACTTGCACCAAAAATCATCAGCTACGTGCATGGCGTATAATCAGTTGAGATCCAATTTTTTTTTTTTAAATAATAATCACGCAAAGCGTATATAGAACTCCATGATCCCTTCGAACTAATTCACATCTTTGCTGAGTTCCAAATTAACTAAATAAAATTCAAATAGACGAACGAAATAACTAATACCAGAAACTGCATCATACGTCCATGGATGATGGAACAAACAAACAAAACAAAGCACCATCTAAATTAAAATAAACATAAATTAAGTTAAAATAATCACCTCCGAAGGTGAGAACGAAAACGTTCTTTAAACGGTTCTCGACATTGAAAAAGCAATTTAACTGGAGCAAATATATACTCCATTGGTGGGAAAACAGAGAAGCTAAATTCTAATTCTATTTGTTATAGGAAACTTTAATCTATTTCTATGGCAGGGAAAAGTAGCGGCCCGCCCAGATCGGCCCGGCCCGCTGAGCTAACTCAATTTTTAAAGCCCGCCATTTGTTGGGCTGCTACATTTGAAGTCCAGCCCGATACTTTTTTTTCCGTTTCATTTTATTGATCCGTTGTCTTTGAAAGAGGCTCGTTTCTCTAATCCAAACAAAAGTCCAGATAAGTCGTGGACATATTCTCTAAATTTTTTTTAAGTTGGGTAGGAGAGCATTTTTGTAATTTTCTTTTATTTATAGAAAATGGAAAAATGCAATTACATACTCGAATTTCGTTTCGTTTGACATTCCGTTTTGCATACGATTTCAATTTTTTCTGTAAATACACAAACTTTCGCCAGTGTTTAAATTTTCCACAAATCGAAAATTTTCCCAAATTCAAAACAGACATGGCACTTATGTGGCAGTTGAGAGTGTTCCTTTAAATTATCCGGCCGGCAAATTAAACAACGTCGTTTCATTCCACATTCAACGACGTCATTTTGTTTACCTTTTCCCTCTTTTCTCTCTTCAAATCAAAGCTCGACTTGTTTTTTTTTCCCCCTTCAAACATTGAAAAATGAGTAATAAAACAAATCGAGCTTTGATTTTTATTTATTTTGTAGATTTTTAATGATTTCTATATTAATTTTTATGATACTAGAATATAAAATAATCGAAAAAATCGGAATGACTGTCTAAAACAAGTTGCGAAATAGCATGAAAATGAATTTTTAAATGATTGTTTGGTCAATTTCACTGAAAGAGATGTGTTTTCTTACGAGTTTCTGATGACAATATTGTCAATCGCTTTCAAGTAATGAAGCATCGTCAAAAATTAAATTAGGTATATTTGTAGTATTACTATTTTCGTTGACATTATTGTAAGACAGTACTATTAATGTATGTAATTATTCTCGCACCCCGAATTATAAATCCTAGAATCGCCAATGCTTTCACTTTTTGTAGTTGGCATGCATTTTCTGATAGTCTACAATCTAATTATACATATCATAAAAATTTTAATCGATTCAAGCATCGTAGTCACAGTATCTATACAATATATAAAAGTAGAATTGTTGGTAAAAATTACAAGAATGTCATTTTCCCTCCAAAAGTGACTATTAATTGTCCAATAATTTTATGAAGGTGATTTATTTCAAAGCGGTGTGAATTGTCCAATGAATTTGGTAATAAATGGATTTAAATTATAAATAGTGTTTCATTGTTTGCTAATATTCTATTTTTACATTAAATCATTCTATTAATTTCTTTATTTTGCTATATCCATATGTTATTTTTTTTTCAATTCTATTTTTTTTTATAAATAATTTGTGTAAAATTTGGTTGTGACAATAGAAAATTTGAATACATTGTCACAAATAAAACTAATTATTAATTAAACTTTTTTGAAATAATATTAAGTTAGATTTAAAGTTATTGATCGATAAATTTACTGTGATCATGATTTATTGCTTAATTTCTAGATGTACTCCCTCCGCCCATGATTTAGTGAGCCAAAATTTTGGGCACAGAGTTTAATTTGTTTTGAAAATGTATTAATAAATTAAAGTGTTAAAGTGATTGTGGGGCCTATTATCTAAAATGGAAAGAGTCAGTAAATCGTTGACGTCCCAATATAATATTAGTGTCACTAAATCCTGGACGGAGGGAGTATTAGTTTTTTCAAAAAAAAAAATCAAATTAACAAAGGAATATAGCAATTACTAATTATTTAGATAATTACTACGAATTTAAATAAAATACCAAAAAATATAATAATTCAAATATTATAATAGCAATCTTCTTCTGTGTTTTTCCTTTATGTTATGAATAAGATTTTGGTGGGTCCTCATGCCTGATCTAGAATGTTTTTACCTAAAATTATTCCTATCCCTGTTTCTTACTCTAATATGCCTAAGCATCCCCCCAATAGTCCCATGAACAACTTCATAGGAACCACTTTTCACTTGAGTAATTTATTGTCAATGCAATTGATTCTTACTCTATTGTTTTAAAATTCTGTCCAAGAGTTTAATGAATGTGGTCCCCACAAATTTAATATTTGAATATATTTCTCAATCTGTATGCCCAAAACCCCATAGGCCAAATGGGCTAGGAAGAGGGAGTATTAATGATTTGGTTGTTAGAGGCAGCTAATGTAGCCTAAGCATGGTAAGATGGGCATCCAGTAATAGGTTAGTTCAACATAGAAGTAAATTTAGATAGCTCTTTGGAGATATTGTAGTGCTATCGATGGAAACCTAGAAGATTTACCTCCTGCTTTTTTCGTCTCACTATGCTAACAATAAAGGACCTCGCATCTCCTTGAAAATATGACCTCTAGGCTCTAGCAGTTCTGAAATCAGATATATTGCCTGAATTATTAAAATTTTTGCTTTAAGTATTTTAAATCTTAGGGTCTCTAAATGTTGGATAATTGGATTAGCAGATTATAATGTTATTAGGTCCTTGATAGTTGTTATCAGTGACTTGAACCTACATAATAAGTGAATAACTTGCTCATCTCACAGAAATTTTGAGCAAAACCTTGGTTTCGATAGAGTTAGAAGTGTTGGAGTTATCAATCAGATTCTTATTGAATTAGAAAAGGAACGTCTTAACCTCCTTATAATGATTTAGAATCAATCAGGGGATCCATCTGCCGAATCTTCTGGGGAATGCTTGTTTCTTGAATCTGAGGAATATTGCCTTACTTCCAAAAGAGTTGATGGTTACTTTACAATGTCATTTAGATTTTGTAGCAGTGCTGGTTAGGTAGGATATTAACATCTTTGACAGGTTGCATCCCTCAATTTCCAAGTTATCTGCCTTTAAAAGCTGATTATACTTGGAGACCCCCCCCCCCCCCCCTCTTAGGAATAAGAATGCTATGTGGCTCTTTTATTGTGCTCTGCTACTCTGCTTTATGCTTTAGTTAGCTGCCTTCGTTTTGTTAATTATGGTGGCATGAAGCAGCCTGGATATGTATATATTTACACGTCGAATCCACAGTTCTTACCAGTCTTAAATTAGTACTGCAAGGAGTTATTGAGCAGGCTACCATGCATTATTTGGACTGTGAAGCTTAGTATAATACTATATACATTAGGATCTTTATATTCTTCTGGGGCGAGTAGCTACAAACAACAAGAACATCCATCAGGATTTCCACAAGATTTGGTATGATTGAAACTATGATTACCTTGGGAATATGAACCAATACCAGCTAGCACTAGTGATGGTTACTATGAAATATTTGAAGTTGTTGTGTCCCTTACAACTTATATACTTCAATTCATCTGGTTTATGAAGTTTCTTGCAGATATGAGGTGCGTTCTACACTTTGGAACTGTATATGTGGCACTATGTCCAGAAGTACTCAAGTACATACATACAATCTCATATTTTGAGTGCTAAAGTGGAACTTACTTGGTAATGTTATTAGTAAATCTCCCTTATGTAGCTTGCTGAACGTTTCGTTTTTATTATCTTTTTAGTGTTCTGTTCCTAGTACTAGTTTTTAAGATATACTTCTACCTCAGTAACATTTAGTCGACCAACATTGTTACAGAATTTGACGAAGCTGATTGGTCCAATTGATGATCCTTCTCTAATGGCTGCTGCCAGAAGATCCCTTATTTTTTGGTGATGCTCGGTGGTTAATAGCATATATAACAAGTAGCTTGATAATCTATCAAATTGTGGCTTTTTGAATTGTAGCTTTGGCTCGCACCTGCTCTTGTTGAATGCGGCTCACCATTCTCTCTACTTATCACCTAACATTCCTTTTTGGTCTCCCTTTTGTTTCAAAGAATAGTTTGCTTGCCATAATATGCATTGTTGTTGGCTTCATAATCCTATTGTTTGCTCTAAGCTTTTTGAGAAAAAGCCCGAAGGTGGTGAAGTCCCAAAACGGTGAGCTTAATTTTCGGGATCTAGTACTATTACCGTGACCCCGTTCCATTTTATATTATACTATCCGTCCCGTCGAAATGACCTTATTTTCTAAAAAAGGAAATAATCAGTGAATTAAAAAAAATTAATTAATGAATAAAAAATTTAATTAATGATCTTGTTTTCCTTTGAAATATTTATTTAATATTAAATATATTTATAAAAATTCAAAATTTTAATTATCACACTCCTCCACTATGAGAGCGAAAGCGTTGTTTAAACTTTAAACGGAGGCAACGGTCATCGATATTGAAAGCAATTTACTCTGGACTGGAGCAAATATATATAGGTGGGAGGGAAAGCAGAGAAGCTGAATTATAATTCTACTTGTTACAGGAAACATCGGCCCTTTCAATCCGGGCCGGCCCGCTGAGCTAACACAATTTTTAAAGTAACAAAAAAATGGTACTAATATATAGTATATATATATATATATACTCGTATTCTTCTTAAAAATTGCATAGGCGGTGGGAAGATAAGTCATCGTGAGGAGATCAAATTTTGCTATAATAAATTAAATTAAATAAACTCAAATTCAAAATATAGAACTTGATTATGAGTCGTCGAGATTAGACTCTCGAATTAAGAAGCATTCAACATGACTTGGCTACTTTACATTGCAATCAGACATAGAACGCAATAATTTTATCCAAAAAAAAATTCAACAAAGATTCAAACGGCAATATATTTAACTAAACCAAACAAATAATGAAAAAACAATTTATCGATAACCATTTGCTTCAACAAAGATAGCAAGACAACATGAACAAGGTAAGATTTCAATGAAGTAAACATATACTAATTCTAAGTAAACTAAACTTGGTAAACCGACGAGATGTTAGCAACCGCCTCATCAAAACCCTTTTCCCCTCCACACGAAGCACCGACCACATTCAAGATCTTAGCCTGTAGACGAGGGTCAAAAGGCATCCATTCCTTTACACGAGCACTGATGACTTCATTCAAGATCTTAGCCTGTGGACGAGGGTCAAAACCCATTTCCTCTCCACAAACTGCATTCAAGACCTTGGCCTGTAGAGGGTTAAACAAATCAAGCCCACCCGTACCCAGATAAGAAACACTAAGTCCATCTAAAATCTTGGCCAGTAGATGAAGGTCAAAACCCATTTCCTCTTCACAAACACTGGCTGCATTAAGGACCTTGACTAGTATATGGTTGGACAAATCACGCCCACCTCCAACTCCATTCAAAATCTTGGCTTGTAGGCGAGGGTCGAGGGAATTAGACACACCCAGAAAAGCTTCAAAGCCGGGTGCACAAGAAAGTATCAGCCATGCAACATTGGGCTCCTCAGTCTCAGGATTGATGAAAAATCGGGTGGCTAGCTCTGCTGTTTTCTTAATGTGGTCCTCGAAAGCATTTACCCGGAGACGACCTAAAACCAAAGAAGATTGCCCTCCTCTTCCCTGATATTCATGAATAACTTCACGCCTATGAGGCCAGTCAGTCACAAATTCATGAAGAACTTCACGTGTGTCAGTGTGTGTATTGCCCTTGTCGCTCAGTGTTCCATACAGAGTCGTTTTTCCACCCACAAAATGATGGAAATCACTATCAAGATCTTAATTTCCAAGCAATTTTCTGAGTTTTTCTAGAACTCTCAAAGAATGGTTGAACGATTAACTTTCTTGATAAGATAATCATGATTGTGAACGTAACACACCGTGTTATTTCTTTGATGAATCTACTTATATGTATAGTGATAAAATCTCAAGTCAAAAGAAGATCGACAATCAGATCGAGCTATCTCCCAGACCTGCTATCACATATCGATCTGGAGTCTAGTTTATCTGTTAGAAGAAGATCACATGATCTTGATAGATCTCACAGCTTGGGGGAACTGATGCAACTGCATCGAACCACTTCTCAACAGCTCGGAATCAACAGTTCAATCACTCTCACCTTCCACAAAAAGCCACTGTGGACCAGATCGCTAATTAATGTGACGCTGTTTCAAAAAGCAGATCGCTACCTCGAAAACAGGCCATGGCTCCAGATCATACTCTCATCGCTAGCTCCACATACAACATATCCAAGCTTTCCATTACAACAAGAGCGACCCCATTAAACCATAAGCAGCACGATCATTCACTCTTCAGTATAGCAGACCTGAATTAACCAAAAACAGACCAAATTTGCCTGATCACCAGATCAACCTGCCTATGAAAACTGTATGCCTTTCTACTAAACCTAATGTCACAAGTTGACGGATTAACCTCGACACACATTAAGGGGGAACTTGGATGATTATTCCACCAGACTATATGTTGGACATCTGGCCACATTATCGACCTTCTCAAAGAACACCAAATCTTATTCAAGGGAGAACTAGGGACTTGTATATTTTCCCTGATTAAATTCTTTCTTGCTATGCGCCTTAAATTCCTTATCAACGCTAACTAAACTGTGTGTTCTATTCTGTTTATATTTACTTGCTGCTCGCACCACCGATGCCATGTTCTCCATGCACTGAAATGAATCTTCTCTCCTACCTGCTTGATCAAACCTTTTTGATGATATCGAGTTGAATCTTTTATTATCAACTTGATTCAAGTTCCCCCTTACATAAATATCCTAACAATTTTTCCCTTTTTGATGATGCCAAAACCCGAATAAAAATTCAGGTGATATGTACAAAGCTTTAAAAACTGCAACAACTATTACAATTTTCAAAACTAAGACAACTAACACTTCCTAAGACCTAAGTGGTGGAATGGGCGCTTCGGATGTCAAGGCTTTATATTTCCACTTGAGCATCTTTCCTCTTCAAGATCTTGTATTTCTTGATTAACTTATAGCTCCTTCCCCCTCACACAGATGGTATTTTTCATTTCCATATTTCCTCTTCAATGGTGTCTTCAACCCTAATTTTCATTATTGGTTTGGTTACAACCATCAAGGTGGAAGGCGATCCATCCGATAGTGCTTTGGCAGACCTCATAGAAGCACCACGGAAGGCAGATCACTGCTGTAGTGAGGGTTGAGGCAAGGTACCTTCAAAGCGTGGGAGGAGTAGAGAGTTTGAAGTTCATCTTTGCCAGACGCTTTATGAAGAATTTCTCCCTCGAACTTATCCTTTCTCCTAAAATCGATAAGTGAGGCATTCCTCATCGACTGCATATACTGCTTTCCAGATTTCCTAAGGAATCCTGGAATGCATTTTGAAGAGCGCGATCCCAACTCTGTTTCACAAACTTGCCCGATCTACATCGTCATAGTTTGTGAAAGCGTGAGAGAAACCTTTCACGCTTAGAGAGGGACGCTTCGTTGAAGCTCTTGCAGCCGAAGCTCTGACTGAACTTCCTTCGCGCATAATATTCTTCTCTCGATCTTTCTGAGAGCGGGATGGATATACTGACCCTGGAGACGCTTCCTTACAAGACTCGAAAATTTTGAGTTTGTGAGGCGGCATTCCATGTGCCAGTGCTTTGATATCCAGAGAGGTCAGGGATGTTACCCTGATATTTTGCCACTTCCCGATGAGAGCGCGGATGACGGTGGTTTTGTCTTCCTCGTAGGAGAAGACCTTTCCTTTGGACAAGCAACTTCAAGGAGGTTCAAACCGTGGGACTTGAACGCTTCGGAGTTTTCAAATTTCTCTTGCAAGAGCGTTGGGCATCTCTTCTCCAGAGTCTTCTCCCACTTAGTGCTACGAGGAAGTGATACTACCTTTATGCCGAGAGAAATGGCATAAAGAGCAGCATCTTTAAGTGAAGTTGAAAAATCTGTCTTTTTGCTGGATCGGCTCCGGGAGACCCACCGCAACACTCTCGTGCTACCGATATTACGAACTGGGGTCGATTGAAACCACCAGCTCTGATACCACTTGTTGGTCCCTAAATGGCACTTTAGACAAGATTTATAGTGGTTCAGAGCAACCGCTCCTACATCCACTCTCATCACTTTCACTCAGTGATAGAACTTCACTCAAAGCTTGGGGTTTTCAACGGGCACCCAAGAGCCTATGTGAGTTTATACGATCGGTACTCACGAGCCGATGAGTTTATACAATAGGCACTCACAAGCCTTACAACCTTTACAAACTAAACTCTCAAACTTTACGGTTTGGGTTTGGGTTTGGGTTTGTTTAGTTTCCAACTAATGAGAAATCCATTTACAATGAAGCATAATGTATAAGGCTAGGATTTCTCTCTAAGACTTATGGATATTTGAAGTTGAAGCCTTATTGATAAACTAGAAGGTTGAGATTCGAAGATCTTGTGGGAGAGATATGGAATGGATTCTATATTTTTCGCTTGTTCTCTCTATATTCGATCTCTCTCTAATATGTAGCTTGAACCTTCTATTTATAGTGAGGGAAAGCAAATCTATCCGTTGGAAAGATAGATTGCGTGCACCGCTCACCATGTCCAATCCGAATCAGATATTTTACTATTTAGCACATAGTTCTAGGGGAGTAGTTGTTGACTTTTTCAGCCCTAGTCCTGCGCATTCGGCGATTGGGCGGCACACCGTTCTCTTGAGCAATGCGAGGCGGACACGTGGTCTGGCAGCTTTCGCATCTCACTTGCTTGTCAGATGTTCTCGCTTTGATCTGAAAGCGCGCTCTAGATCGGAGAGGCGCTTTGATCTGCTTTGTATTTACAGCTGAGGCGTCTAAGTGTGGAGACGCTTTGCGTAATGAAAGCGAGCTCCTTCACACTTAAACTAAGCATGCTCTTCGAGCTGTTCAGTCGTTCTGCTTTCATGCGGCTTTGTTGCAGACGCTTTGTTCTCAGGGCACGCTCTGATCTAGAAGCGCTTTGTACTGGAAGTGCGCTTCGGCTTTCCTTCCAGCAAGCGTTCCGAATTTCCTTTCAGTAGGCACTCCGGCTTTCCTTTTAGTAGGCACTCCGGCTTTCCTTTTAGTAGGCGCTCCGGCTTTCCTTCCAGTAAGCTAGGGACGCTTCGCTTCTTGCCTTGTACTTTACTGCTCTCGCTTCCGCTTCAGCACGCTTCCTGACAAGTGCTCCGTCCTTGGAAGCACGCTCTGGTCTGTCTGGATGTTCCGTCTTTGAAGCGTTCCGCTATTCTTCCTTTAGCCAGGCGCTTCAGCTTCTTTTTAAGCGCTCCCACTTAGATACTCTAAAGTTACATTTTAATACTTAGAACTCCTTAACAGATGAGTTCTTCTAATACATTTAAAATATACATTGTAACTTTAGAACTGGATTCATCAAAGATAATAAGGAAAATATTCTAAGTAAATTCGGGTTTTTAGAATCGAATCAAAACACTTCTTTTATTATCAACTTGATTCAAGTTCCCCCTTACATAAATATCCTAACAGAGAGCTTGAGAGAAAAATGGAGAAATAGAGAGAGAAGATAGAGAAGTTGCAAAGGAGATAAGAGAGAGAGAGAGTTGTCGCACTAAATTGAAGAGGAGAAAAAAAGGTGAGAGAAAAAGTGATAGAGAAGATGGTAAATAATTAAAAAGGTGGGGGGTATTTTAGTCCAAAGGATGAAAATATGGGTATTATTTGTACAATCTTATATATACCTTAAAAATTGATTTCTTTATATGATCTTAGGTATATTGTGGTATTACCACTAAAAATTTTATAGACTAGAAATTTAAATTTATGATTTTGAACACTTAGTTCCATTATCTAAAATTTGAATTTTTTATATTTGTGAAATTCAATAACTAAGTGAAAAATGTTAGAGGATTGATTACAAAAATGCTTACTTAAAAATATTTGAAATGATTTCTCATAAATTATAGATTAGCACATTTTAGTGAATAAAAATAGGTTAAGTCATTAACAATTCTACATTTGAAATAATTTCTCATAAATTTTAGATTTGCGCATTTTAGTGAATACAAATAGGTTATGTTATTGACCATTCTATGTTTGAGAGATTGAAAATTTTGAGTAATTTATTCTCATTCAAGTTCAAGTAAATCATTTCAACTTAATTCAAAATAAATAGTTTTTAGATTTTTTTAGCTAACTATTGTTAATATAGAATCAAATGCATGCTCGAATGATCTTAACCACTCAACTAAATCATTTCAACTTAATGCAAAGTAAATAATTTTTAGAATTTTTTAGATAACTATTGTTAATGTAGAATCAAATGCATGCTCGAATGATCTTAGGAACTCGTTTGAATAGTTTTGAAGTATAAATAAGACTATCTTAGCTCATCATGCATTGGTTTAAAAAAAATAAATAGATATATCTACATATGTTTTTTTAAAAAATATTTCAAACATTAATTCAAAATTATGCTAAAAGTTCTATTTACTCGTTAGTGATAATTAAATTTTACTCCTAATATTTTATATATAGAGAGAGTTGTAGTAATTCAAACTTGGTAAAAATTTTACTTAATTATTTCTTTATATTTGAAATCGTGAATAAGTTTATGTAAAATAAATTGAATGAAGTGAATTATAGTACTTGAACCAAATTGCTTCATCAAAGCTTTAAACTGACTCATTCCACTAATCTGCTTTAACATATGAGGCAAGAGCGCTTTATTCGTGCCATGTGGATTTATATTTATTGATAGTGCGCTCATGTCTCCTGATCTTCATCTTGTTCCATATCTTTGCCAACCGCTTGTACTTTTTCAGCATTTCCACCCATTCACTAAGCTCATAATTAGTAGAAGGGAAGAAGAATTTAGGATATTTTTTTAAATACTTAAAAGTTTAAGATTTAAATTACTATAAATGTCCCATAAAAAAGTGTATTCCATACTCTTGTCAAGTTTATGAAAATCCATGTAAATCAATAAAAAGACGGCTCACGACTTGTTTGACATAAAATCTCTCATCCATATGGTCCTCGAGTCTGTAAATGTAGAGAATGATCATAATATTAGCAACAATATAGCCAGGCAATTACAGTCTGCGCACCAAATAATTTGTGTTTGTTCTATTAATGAATGAGAAATTAATTGCATGGAGAAACTCCAAGAACTCAAAAGCAACGATATAACATCACCATCCCATCAAGGAAGATATACAACTTATATTGGACACAGATTTAATTTGTTTAGCCTAAGAGTTTGAGGACACTCCACATTCCATCTCCACTTAAAAATGAAAGAGCAGCAGTAAATGGTTTATCTAAACATTTGTTTCTGACTTTAGTTTCACAAAGGGACATTATGGGTTTTCCCTAATACTATAAAGCAGCTTTCAGAATGAAAAACCTATTTCAGTCATGTCTTTAGATTACATACTACCTTTGGTTCACTCCTCTAAATCGCTTTGGAACAATATACATATTACCCTGGGCTTCCTACTATTGTTTACAACACCTATTGTCCACTTCAACTCCATGACATTCTTTCACTCTGATTTACGGTCTAATAGAAAACCCATGACCGATTATCAGCCTTGGAAATGATGATGACAAAAAAACTCATGATCGGGCTTATATCCACCCCAAATGCTTATAAGAGACATGAAAGTACTAGAGAGAAAGCCTCAGCTTTCATGCCTGGTAATTCTCAAGAAAAATTTTATAAACCAAGAAGTTCTCGAGCTGAACAACTCCAACGGCCAATTACATATGCAGGATTCATGAATCAAAATATTTTGTTACACATGAAGATAGAGGTCTACTCTAGGACATGTCAACACTAGAAATGAGCCATTTCAACTTTATCACATTCTTTCACTTCAATTTTCAGTCCAAATAGCATTGTCCTAATCCCTATTCAGTCTACAATATTGACAGCGTGTTCCTAGTTCCAATTCTACTATGTTGACAGAGAACTCACGATCAGGTCTAGATCCAACTCAAATGCCCGCATAAAAGAGTACTAGATAAAAGTCATAAAACCTAAGCTCTCATATTGATCTATTAATTCTGAAGCCAGAGATTTTCATAAACCAATATATTTTCAAGCTGAACAACTCTGATTCACCTATAACAATATAGTTTCCATCACGATTGTTCACAATCTTCACAAGCAAAGTTCTAGAACGTTATTGACTGAGGCAAACTCAACTTTCTAAATTTACCAACAATTACTTTGACATGTTTGCTAGAGATGAGAAAATCGATACCTAACCATACATTATATCTTATCCTATGCTTTGGAGTTTCTTTTTGTATTAGAAAGCTTATTCAATAACTACAGTGTCTCCATTTGAATTACCTACTTTGTCATGGAATGACTCATTTAACAGATAGTATTATACATACACTCGTGTAATTTAGCAACAAATTGTTTTTTCTAATTTTTCATCTCAGCAAGGATGGCAACGGCTTGCTTATTTGTTATTCTGATAGGATTCGCAAAGGAAAGTGATATAGTATCCAACGATATAGATTAAAAAGAAAAAGAAAAAAAGAAGAAGTACACCTTTCATGAAAAGGAGTATTAGCTTTTTTTGCACAAGATCCTGCATCCAAAATCAAGAAGTATTAAAGAATACACAATAGACTTCAACCCAGAGAAGAGCTATCTACAACCTACATAAACACTGGGCTAAACATGCTCTCATAGTCCCATTTCATGATAGTAGCATACCTTGAACACCAACACTGGTATTTTCTTTCTTTGGACCTAGTATCTTACACAATTCATCAAAAACAACCTGCGGAAAGAAAGGATATTATATCATAACAATAGGATTCCCCCATTAGGGTTTACAAATTTCCCTTAGGGTTAACAAATTCACAATTAGGGGTTTATTAATTTAACTAGGACTTAATTAAATTTCAATTGCATTAAATCATTATAAAATGAAAAAGAAGATGGATACAAACGAAATGGAAATAAGGTGCTCACTCTAGATAATAATAACAGAAAATGAACAAATAACATCTAAACTCAGTAAAAGATCAATTGAACGTAAATTTAAACAAATACAAGACAATCCCCAAACCTGTAGGATAACTTTGAGCAGATTGGGGCCAGAATCATCGAGATTGACGGTGTTCTTGATATTTGCCACCATATCATCAACGATCTTGACTTCGACGCCATACTGAAGAAGAGCGTCCTTAATCTCGATTAGACAATCTTCGAGCCCTTTTTCGTCGATTGATGTTGCACCGCTCATCTTTTGAAGAGCACCGCAGATACTTGCTCCTAACTGCGACAATGCCATCTCGACGATCGTCTTATGTCGGAAAATTTCGCCGGTCGTCGGCGCAGGGGAGAGAAGAAGACTGTGTGTTTACTAGAGAGAATGCGTTTATGCAGGGATTCAGAGGTTTAGAGAGAGAGAGAGAAACATTTCCCAAATATAGCCAATAGGGAATGCGGGAGAATATATTCGAATTTATTTACTTACTATTTGATTCCCAAATACCACCGAGTAAGGGTAATTTTGTATACAATGCGTGCAGTAGTTAGTTAGCTTATTTTGTCTTTTAGCTTTGATGAGTTGGCATATTAGCTTAGTAAGTTAGTTATGATGAGTTGGAGTGTTATATTAATCTTTAATCCTTTGTAACTACTCCCTCCGTATACTCCGAAGCGGCCACTTTCTTTTTGGCACAATTTTTAAGAAATGACTTAATGGTGGTGTCCACCTCTTTTAATGAATGTAGATTAAGACTAATTGTATAGGTTTGAATTTCCTACCAAAATTCAAATTTTAAATTTTAATATTTAATTTCTACCACAATAAATATTCAAAACAATATTAAGTTTCATAAACAATTAAATAATACATTATGCTATATGATGAAAGGAAGGCATAATAAAAAGAAAAAAAGAAAGAAAGAAAAAAAAAGTCACATGAAACAATATTAAGTTTCATGAACATTAGTGGATTAGAGTTGGGTTAGATGGGGATAATATATTTTTTAATTAGGCTAATTTAATAATGTTGGGCCTAAAAAGGAAAGTGGTCACTTCGGAGTGAACATCCCAAAATGGAAACGTGGTCACTTCGAAGTATACGGAGGGAGTACTAGTTAGTTGTTCGTTAATGCAGAAATTACTTTCTCTCTCCTCCTCCTCTCGTTTCTGCACGTGTTCTTCCTTCTCGATTTAATATGGTATGTCAATTTTTTAAATTAGATCTTCGAGTTTTGTTCTATAACTTTTTTTCTTTAGCTCTCTAATATAATATTTATACTAAAATACGGAGTAACACATTTCTTGGATATATTATATGTGCGAATATAGAATAATAGAAATATTCATTTTAAATGGGGCGGAGGGAGTATTAATATACGTCAGTATAGGATGCATGGAGACGAATTAGCTATGTTTTATATAATAACAAATACACATGGCTTAAATAATTATTTTTGGGTAAAAGAATAGCACAATTTGTAATTTTTATCGTCAACAATAAAGATAGTATGGCCGAAGCGAGAGGAAACGTCCAAAGTAGATTGCATTACAATGATGCGACCTCTTTCTCATGCAATGACCATCAGTAAGACTGAAATTATCGGTGGCCATCTGATCAATTTGACCGCCCTCCATGTATTAAAAAAAAAAGAAAAATTAAAAAATTAAATTCGTGGGCAATCCATTTTAACTCGACCTCCGGCCTCAACTGTTCATTGTGGATCCAACCTCCACATAGGACAAGAGTACATTTTATAATGTGATAATGGTGTAAAGAAGTCACTTAAGTTAAGGAAAAAAAAAAATAGAGCCACCAACTTATAAACATATAAACACCAGTCACTTTGACATTTTTACCCTTAACGATGTGTTAATTTGCCCTTTTTTTAAGTTGGATTTGAGCATATATTGTTTCTTCTTCCTTAATTCTCTGCAACTTCCTCTCTCTCTCTTTCTCTCTCTTTTTTTTTTTTTTTTGATCAGAAAAAATAATTTTATTAAAGAAAAGCGGGGTACAAGAGGTACCGACAACGACGCATGACCCTAATCACTCCATGTTTGGGATAAACGATTATTCGCCCAACAAGAGTAACTAATGTATGGATTTACATCACCTCTTACAACATTCCAACTCCAGAAACGACAATGAATCTCCACCTCGATTCGTCGGAAATCCTAAATCCTTCCTTCGAATAAGACCGCATTGCGCCATTTCCAAATAACCCACGTAACGCCATTTCTTCCTCACTCTCTCTTTCTACCCATTTCTTCCTCACTCCGCGACACCAACACAGCCACCACGACATTGCCCATCCAACTCCGGCGATACCAACACTGCCGCCGCGGCGCTGCCCCATTCCGCGCTGCTGCCGCGTTCAAGTATGTGGCGTATGTCTCTCCTCAATCTCTCTATCTCTCTCTCCTTCTCCCCTTTTCTATTTTCTACCCAGATATCTCCACCGTTGCATCTTTTCCGTTCATTGATTGCGGTTGCCGAAGATCTGCTAGATGAGGTAAGGGATCGAATTGCCATACAGATATGATCGAGTCCTTGCAGAACGATCGAGCAACATAGAGAATACAATAATAGTTAGGGTCGATCGATCTTAACTGTGGTCTTACCACAAGCATGATCGAGCCTTATCGTTCCTCAACCGAAGGCATGATCGATCATGATCGAACCACATCTGACCCGTTTAAGATCGATCGAGCCCTTTCGGGGCCCAATTAACCATTGCGGAGGGACAATCGTGACCCAAGCGCAAGATCGATTGAGCCCTAAGAGACCATTGGTGGAGATATGGTGAGAGGGATCGATCGCTCGACATTGAAGGTGTGATGACAGCGTTATTTCCGGCTGAGTAGTGGTGCTCGATCTGTTTCCCGTTTGCCAGTCTTCGTCGATGGTTATGGAGGTGGAAGAAGATTGGCGGTAGGGCTGGCAAATTAGTGGACTGCCCGGCCCGGCCCGAGCCCACTGGGCTTTTTGAAATTTTTAAGGTCAGGCCAGCCCAACCCAAAATTATTTCGTGCCTCACTTTTCAATACCCAGCCGCACCCAAAAGTATGTTTTTAGTGTAAAATGTCTGGGCTTTCCATCAACTTGCCAACCAATAATTACCCCAAAGATCTGACTTAAAAAAAATACATGTAAACTGATCAATGACAAACAAATGAACATATAGATAAAGAAACATCATTATGAAACTTAATTAGAAACAGAACGTCATTTTAGCACAATTTACTCACAAACACATCGTAACTTAATTTAGTGGTTTAATTCCTCTTCTTTTGAGAGAAATAAATTTAGCAATTTCAAATCAAAGAATTGTTGAATAATTATAAGTATCCTAAGTCCTAACCTAAAAACATGTACATCGATTCTGCTTGTTATGACGAATCAAGAGCATGAATAGATTCCGGATTTTTGAAATATATATATATATATATATATATATATATATATATATATATATATATTGGATCATATAAGAACTCATTTCAATCTTGAGAACTAGGAACCAATCTCCACCCTTAGATTAAATAAATTGACGGTTGAGATTTTAAATTTTCATTCATTTAGTTTCGGAGTTTTAAACACACGGAGGGGTATCAAAGTAATCTTGATTAAACATTCCTTAAATTTTGGGATTACATACTCTTTTCTCTTTCTTGTAACTGCCGATCGATTACTCAATTCATTTTCTTCTCCAACGAGATTTTTTTGTTCTCAACTATTCTTCCTATTTTATTGTTCATAAAATCTTATTCAGCATGAAACTAACTATAGATATAAGTGTTACGTGGAAAATCACAAAACTCAAACCAAATAAGAGGAAACATTTTCGGAGCAATTATTTTTGAGATTAATGGAAACATTTGGTTGTGGAAGAAAGAAGAAACAATGGTACTGCCGCCCAACACAGATTTAAGAAATTGAGAGTGGCTTGGACCCACTGACAGTGCGTAAATTTTTGTAGAAACTTAATGTTTCTTTTTGCTATGTTATTTTGTAATTTTGCATAATGAATGCTTCTTTTCCGTCATTTTTTTAAAAAAAATATACTATGTATTTTCTTATACTCCTTTGTTTAATAATCATATCTTGTTTTTCTTCTTCAAAATAAGCATGTCTTGTATTCTAAATAAGCATGTTTTTTTTTTTCTTATACTCCTTTGTTTAATATTTTCTTCTAAATAAGCATGTGGATTATTCTAAATAAGCATATTTTTATGCATATTGTTTAATAATTATATCTTGTTTTTTCTACTAAATAAGCATATCATTTGCTCTAAATAAGCATAATTTCATGCATATTTTTTAATAATTTTATTTCGCTTCTTTTTTCTACTAAATAAGCATATATTTTGTTCTAAATAAGCATGTTTTTTTATATATAATAATTTTTTACAATCATGGTTATTCATATATGAAGTTATGTTTTTTTATGAATTTTAAAATGCTGATTTTTTTTTTTTATTTATTTTATTAATTTTTTTTTTTATTTTTTTGGGTATGCAAGGACTATAATCTTTTTGTGGTTTTATCATTTTTTTTTGTGCAAGGACTAAAATTATACTTATTTAGATAAGAATTTATGCTTTTACAATAGAGCTTTAATTTTTTTTTCGTGTATGCTTCTTTAAATATAAAACTATAAAAATCAATTAAATAAACATAAACAAGTGAAAACAACTAATAACACCCGAAACCACTAAAAGTCGGATACTAGATAATAAATTCCCTAAGGATTTATTCCAGAGGGTCTAGTTCCTGAAAAAAATTTATTAATAACACCCAAAAATACTAATAATTAATAATAAAAAAAACATGAAATCAAGATTTAAAAAAGCATGAAATGGATGCTAAAAAAACATGAATAAGCATGTCAAAACCCGGACACTAGACCCTAGACCCTAAACCCTAAACCCTAAGGGTTTATTCCAGGGCTAGGGTCTAGTTTTCTGGACACTAGACGACCCTAGCCCTAAAATAAACCCTAAGAATTTAGGGTCTAGTGTCCGGGTTTTGACATGTTTTTTCATGCATTTTTTTATTACTTTTTAGTGTCTAGTTCATGTTTTTTTAGTATTGATTTCATATTTTTTTACTGTTATTAATATTTTTGGGTGTTATTATTGGTTTTTCGGAAACTAGACCCTAGCCCCGAAATAAACCCTTCCGGACACTAAATAATAAACTCCCTAAGTGTTTATTCAAGGGCTAGGGTCTAATTTTTGAAAAAAATACTAATAACACACAAAAATACTAATAATTAACAGTAAAAAAATATGAAATCAAGACTAAAAAAACATGAAATAGACACTAAAGAAGCATGAAATAGACCCTAAAAAAGCATGAATAAGCATGCCAAAACCTGGACACTAGACCCTAAACCCTTGTTGGTCCTGAAAATAGTATTTTAGTGTATGGGGGGGATACACCAAATGCCAACATTTTGACTTTAAAACAAAGATTCAATCAAGTTGACTCGACAGGTCAGATGAAAATAGAGATTGCAACAACCTGTTGAGTTGGAACAGGTTCAGTGAGAGCAGGTTCACAACAGGTTGAGAGTGTTGTGCGGAAGTGGTGAGTGTGTTGGCAACACTTTAGAAAATCTTTTCTTGTGACAGATTGTGTGTTTGTATAAGAGAATGTATGCTGAGTATGAAGGTCAGAGAGTAAGTAGTAAATCAACTGTAAATAGATAAAGGAGAGAGAGAGAGATCAACACAGTCAATTTTATCGTGGTTCGGGATAACCTTCCCTACGTCCACGTCAGTTACCGTCGTAACTGAAATTCCTTACTTCTCTTCTTTAGACTGACAGAGAATCAGCTTCAGATTTCATCTAACCTCGACGAAATCCAAACACGAGTTTTGGGTCGTGACCCTTACAAACTTCTCTAAACAAAGATTACAACCTTTGTGACAAACACAACCTCTAAACTTGCTAAGTTAATCCAAACCTAACAATTAAGAGATCTAACAATCTTTCTAACACTTACAGACATTACAGACTTTGGGTTTAGAAAATACACGATGTTCTTAAGTAGCAGTGATTACTTAAGAACAAGAGATCCAGAATCAGAAATCTATTAGACTTAACACTTGGAAAATCGTCTTGTTTCGAGTGCTAAGTGGGCTTTGAGCTTCAGAGATTTCTGCAGAGTTTTAGCTAAAATATTGAATTTCCCGTACTTGAATTTTGGAGAGGCTTGAAGTATTTATAGGCCCAGATTTGAAATCTAGCCGTTGGAGTTGTCAGTGATGGCAGAGAGGTTGTACTGCTGACTCACTTCTAGCCGTTGGGAGATTTCGTCCTTGCTGGCAGACAGGTAGCGTAGGACAGGTCGTCCACACAAGAAGTGGATCTGGATGACCTTGATCTGTAGAATTCCAGTGGTCTTGAGTTTTTCATGACAGGGCAGCTAGAACTTCTACGACAGGTTAACTCTATAACGTGAGACAGGTTGAGGACTAAAGAACAGATTATTGAAGCACGATCTGCTCTTTACAATATTCAACCTCTAGAGCTAGATGAAGACTTGACCTTTGCCAATAGGGCAAGTCATTATAGTCAACCTATGAAAGTGTAAAATTCAGACTAAGTGTGGTTTCGGAAAACATCATCAAAACCAAACTGCAGGGGTTCCCAACAACCCTAAACCCTAAGGGTTTATTCCAAAGTCAGGGTCTAGTTTTCGGAAAACAACTACTAACACCAAAAACCACCAAAAGCCGGACACTAAATAATAAAGGGTTTATTTCAGGGTTAGGGTCTAGTTTTCGAAAAAACTACTAATAACACCAAAAAATATTAATAATTAATAGTAAAAAAAAATATGAAATCAAGACTAAAAAGCATGAATTAGACCCTAGCCCTAGAATAAACACTTAGGGGGCACAAAAAGCCGGATACTAAATAATAAACCCTCTCAGGGTTTATTCAACAATCAGAAGAAATAATGAATGAAAGATTTTATTCTACTAAAAATGAATGTTTTAATGAAAATCTAAAGGTTGAATTTTAACACAAAAATGATCTAAAGATCTATGAATAAGACACAAATAAAATACAAAAGATTAGTGAAAATATGAGCTAGCACCATTTCGTAACAAATTGTCGTGCCTGAGAGCTGAAGTGAACCGGTGGAGGCAGGGATTCATTTCCCTACAATGTTGAGCGTTTGAAGTCGTTGCTTTGCCGCTTGTCGTTCCAAACTTTTATTTACGAAAAAATGAAGAAATTATTTCTTCCATGCTTGAATGACTGGTTAAATAAGAAGAAATAACTCTGAAAAACTAAGGAATAATCAACTGATTTTTTTAGAGAGTTTTAGGAAATTCATTCTCTCTTTTTTTCGAGTCAAAATTATTTTAAAGCAATAGAGAAATTTGTATCCCAGATTGTTGAGATGGAGAGACTGAGACGTGCACAGTGGAAAATTTCAATTGCACTCGAACTTCCCAAAAACCGAATTGTTTATAATGAAGAAGTGAAACAATGAACTGTAGAAACGGTTTTGTCCAAAAATTTAGGAAGTAGTCATTTTAAAAGTTTGGCGGTAAAAATTAACTGCCAAATCTTTTGTTTTTATATATTAATAGAAAATATTAACTCAAAAAAGAAAATATTTTATATATTAATAGAAAAGATTAACTCAAAAAAGAAAATATTGCAATTTGCTGGTTATTTCAATGTTATTTACCGAGTGTTCTGAAGAACTAATTTTTATTCTAATCAAACACAAAAAATCTTTAAACTGGACTTTTCCTTCACTAAAAGTAAAAAGAAAGAAAAGAAAAAGGTTATTTTTTAGCTTTATTTAATATTGGCATGTGCCAGCTAGGTCCACCGGTTTGGAATTAACTATGCATAGCAATCAGCCATAGAAATTAATACTCCGTAGTAATTTTCTCCAAAAACACCTTTCCAACGACGAATTAAACAGCAACATATTTAACTAAACCAAAACACATAATGAAAAGACAATAATCCATAACCATTGCTTCAACAAAGATCCCAAGACAGTATGAACAACGTAAAGTTTCGTTTCGATGAAGGAAACATATAATTCTAACTAAACCTACGAGGAGAAGTTAGCAATCGCCTCATCAAAACCCTTTTTCCCTCCATCCGAAACCAAGACCACGTCCAAGATCTTGGCCCGTAGACGAGGGTCAAAAGTCAACCCCCCCTTGACGACACTCAAGATCGTGGCCATTACAGGGCTGGAGAAATCAGTCAATCCCTTCGACTTCAAAATACTTCACCCAAAGATCCACCCGAGACAACATGAACAAGATAAGATGTCAATGAAGTAAACATATAATTCGAAGTAAACTAAACTTGGTAAACTGACAAGATGTTAGCAATCGCCTCATCAAAACCCTTTTCCCCTCCACACGAAACACCGACCACATTCAAGAGCTTAGCCAGTAGACGAGGGTCAAAACCCATCAATTCCCTTACACAATCGCCGACTTTATTCAAGATCTTAGCCTGGTACCATTTCTTCTCCACAAACTGCATTCAAGACCTTGGCCAGTAGAGGGTTGGACATATCAGGCCCACCAGATAAGAACCATCAACTCCATTCAAAATCTTGGCCAGTAGACGAGGGTCGACGGAAGGCACAGCCAGAAAATTTTTAAAGACGGGTGCACAAGAAATTATCAGCCATACAACATTAGGCTTCTGAGTCTCTGGATTGATGAAAAATCGGGTGGCCAGCTCTGATGTTTTCTGGATGTAGTCTCTGAGAGCCTTTGACCGGAGACGACCAACATCCGAAGCAGATTGCCCTCCTCTTCCACCCCTCTCAGGCCTGTTAGACACAAATTCATGAAGAACTTCGCGTGTATTGCCCCTGTCACTCAGTGTTCCATACAGAGTCGTTTCTCCATCCATAACAATAAAGCCAAGCCTGTTTTTAACAGTTTCTTCGGCACCAACCATTGTTTCTACAGAAAACTGGAGCCTTAGAAAAAAGTCCTGCAGTTGATCAAGTAAGAGCAATACTTAGAACAACCAGCCGAATTATTGTGATGTTTATGCTGAATACAAAATCAAAACATGAATTCAGTACCAAACACATTGCAAATCTCATATCATCATCATATAATAAAAGACACAAGAAAAAACAAACAACATTGAGATTAGCTAGCCCTTAGCCATTAACAATTACTAACTACAATTCAATCCCTAATATTTAGAATTACGTAAGTATTTATATTTTTATTGCACCAAAAATCATCAGCTACGTACATGGCGTTGAATCAGTTCATATAAAAAATAAAATTTAAATTTAAAAAAAAAAGTCCCGCAAAGTATATATAGAACTCCGTGATTCCTTCGAATTATTCACGTCTTTGTTGAGATCGAAATCAACAAAAAATTCAAACAGAATAACTAATTAACACCATAAACTATAAATCAAATTGCAAACTTGCACAGATGATGGAACAAATACCAAAAGAAAGCACTAGCAAAATTAAAATAAATATAGCCCTCAAAAACCAAATTCGAATATGCATCGAGAAAAAAAAGTTAGGATAAAATAATCACCGCCGACGATGAGAGCGAAAGCGTTATACTATATACTTATACAGACGGAAGCAAACTGTTGTAGATTGTGAAAACAATTTACCTAGAGCAAGGATATATATATAGGTGGAAAAGAGAAGACAAGGGTGAGTCCTAATTCTATTTGTTACCTGGAACCTAATTCAAATTAAATGATATCTATCCTCAAAAAAGAATAAATAAATAATAAAAAAATGAATAATATCGTACTACGCCATAAAAAAATTGAAGCAATATTATATAGGCTGGGCCCGCATGAGCCCACATTTACTTAGGCTTAGCACGGCCTACTTAGTTTTCGGCAATATTTGAAAACTAGAATCCGATTGAGTTTAAATATAAAATCGGTTTGGTAAATTTAATATTCAGTTCGAACTCGATTTTTATTTTTTATAAATATATAACTTTTCTCGTGTTACATTAAATATACAAAAATATTATTTTTATTATTTTACTACTCACATATACTAGTGCAATGCCCGTCGAAATTCGACGGGTCCAATTTTCAATAAAAATTAAAAAATATATATTTAATTATTTGTTTTAAAATGATAGTACTATATTTTAAAAAATATTTACAATTCTATATGTTTTTAAAAGGTTAATAGGGAGAATCTTTCTAGTTTAATTTTAATTTTAATTTTTCTAGTGTAGCGCCCGTCGAAATTCGACGGAATCTCTTACAATTTTTAAGTAAAATACATAAGAATGTAAATATTTATTTTTTACATAATAGTATTGCGGAAATTTATAAGGCGAAAAAATATGAGCATTTAAAAAATAGGATGATATAAAAAAAATAGGTTAAAAGGAGAGATAATATTTTCTCATTTAGCTATATTCTTTTTTGAATATCAAGTTATTCATTATTCTATGTAATTCAAAAATCGGATAAAGAAGTGTAACATTCCTCGTATTATTAGAAAAATAGGTCAATTAGGTATAACATTTCTTAGGTAGCTGCCCATTTTGAATGTCATGTTATTTATTTTTTTAACTCTTTTTTACATGGGTTATCCTATCGATTCTCTAAAAAATCAAATATGATTAACTTGCATAAAATACCTATAAATCAATTGGGAAAATTATAAGTCCAAACAATCGGAATACAAAAATAGAAAAATAGAAAAATACAAGAATAACTCAAGATAGATAATATTTATGAAGTCACTCGTTGTTTACATTAACAAAAAACTATGTCAGGAATATTATGTCATTTCTCGAGTAGTTTAATTTAATTGCAAAGAAGTATGACTTAATTTTTTTTAAGTTGTAAAGAATTTAAATATCAAGACACCCGTTGATTATCAAAATACAAAAATAGGTAAATAGAGATAATATTTCTGAAGTCACTCCTTGTTTATATTAACAAAAAAAAATTAGGACAGAAAATTATGGCATTTCTCAAGTAGCTTAATTTACTTACAAAGAAGTGAAACTTTTTTTTTTTTTTTTTTTTAAGTTTTACTCAATTTAAATGTCATGCCTCCCATTAATTATCGAAATATAAAAATAGGCCAAGAGATATAATATTTCTAAAGTCACTCGTTGTTTGCATAAATAAAAAAAGGTCAGGAATATATGTAATATCTGGAGTAGTTTAATTCACTTGAAATGTTAAGCCGTCAGTTGTTCGATGTAATTAAAAATTGGGTAAAGGACATTTATTTATTTGGTAGTTGTATTCATTTTGAAATCGAAATTTTGATTAAGAAAATATATCTAGGTATGTATTCCAATTAAATTTTTAAGAATCATATTTGTAAATTATTTCTCATAAAAATAAAATAATATAGCAAATCAAATAAAAATTAATAAAATTATTATGGGCTAGAATTAATGAATATGATTATGTTTCTTACCAAATTCTTAGTCGTTATTATTAAACCTCTTACTAATTTTTCATAAAAAATTAAAGAAAGTTACCTATAAATCAATTGGGAAAGTTATAAGTTCAAACAATTGGAATACAAAAATACAAGAATAGCTCAAGATATATAATATTTCTGAAGTTACTCGTTGTTTACACTAACAAAAAAATTTACATTAACAAAAAAATTAGGTCAGGAAAATATGTAATTCTTCGAGTTGTTTAATTCAATTGGAATGTTAAGGCGCCCCGTTGTTCGATGTAATTGAAAAATAGGTCAAGAACATTTATTTTTTTGGGTAGTTGTATTCATTTTGAAATCAAGATTTTGGTTAAGAAAATATATAGGTATGTATTCAAATTAAAATTTTAAAAATGATATTTGTAAATTATTTCTCATAAAATAAAATAATATAGTAAATTAAATAAAAAAATATTAAAATTACTATGGGCTAGAATTAATGAATATGTTTATGTTTTTGACCAAATTCTTAGTCGTTATTACTAAACCTTACACTATTTTTTCATGAAAATTAAAAAAAAGTTGAAAATAGAATAAAGATTTTGAATATTTTTTAATTTTAAACGGAGACAAAATATTTCAAAAGTATGGTGTATCATTTATATTGGTTAATTTTTTGTGGAATTTTCATACATTAATTCATTGGATGTATATAATTAATTTTTATAATTATTTTTTAAAATAACATATTTAACATTATTTCAAAAGAAGAGAGAGATGAAAGAGTGCATTACGTCTGCAATTGCTCACAATAGTCGCTCAACTTTATCCCCAGCATATCAAATTTTTAAGTAATAATTTATGTCAAACTTTCCTTTAAGTGAAATTGAAGATGAATGTATTCATTAAATCTCATAATAATAAAAGAATAGAGAAGGTGGTCGTATTATATATACATAGATAGATTGGTATATTGATTGATAATTGATTATTTTATTAAAATTATTAAAATTTTATTAGATGCAAAATGTAATTTTCACGAATGATATTAACTACTCCATATAAATTAATTTGATAATTTTCACGAATCAAATTAGCCAAATTTACTCATCAATTACGATTATATTGAACGATTACGGTATATAAATATATCGTGTATTGACGAGCATAATACGTAAGAGATTACATGACTACACCGGCATGTAGTTCATGTATTCCTTTGTATAGAAGAATTACGAGCGTTACACAAGTAGCTCTCATATATTTAAGATGGGTCAAATTTTCAAAAATGCATATCGTGTAATAAGAACAACGGCAACAAGCTAGCAAAAAACTGACTAAAGACAGTTTTATGTTTGGAGATATGAGAGAATCATTGCACGATTACACGAGTTCATCAACATCGTGTTATCTTCTACAAGCATTCGATATTTTTTGGAGAAGCGAGAGGATGATGGCGATGGTGCTTGCGGCAATCGATGGAAACGGCCGCCGTAATGAACTCATGCTCTTCAAACAATAGGTGAGGAGAGTAGGGTGATAGAAGGATGCGTATAAATTTTGCAGAAAATTAGATAGGATTTGCAGAGAAAAGAAGTGGGGGAGAAGAAATAGGGGAGAGAAGAGATTGGGTGCCGAAAGTTGGGGAGTTAGATTAGGTACGTATTTGATTTTATCTTAACCATTTTTATTCATGGATATTCTAGTATATTACCTCTTTTTATTTTCACATAGTATATTAATACAAAAATGGCTACTTTTTTTTTTTTTATCTTTTTTTAAAAAGTGGTTAGATTTTATCTTTCTTTTGAGGGAAGAAATGGCTATTCTAACCTATTTTCACAAAATTATACTACTACTATTTTCTTGTTTTGGGGTTTCCACTTTCCAAATTAACCGCCGTTATACCCATAATATTCTTCTTAAAAATTGTAATTCATCAAAATAAAGAACTTTATTCTAAGTCCACCACGTTAGACTTTCGAATTCTTTCAGCAGCATTCAACATGTGACTTAACTATTTATTGCAATCAGCCATAGAAATTAATACTAGTAGTGATTTTCTCCAAAAAAACCTTTCCAACAAATATTTAAACAGCAATATATTTAACTAAACCAAAACACATAATGAAAAGACAATAATCCATAACCATTGCTTCAACAAAGATCCCAAGACAGTATGAACAACGTAAAGTTTCGTTTCGATGAAGGAAATATATAATTCTAACTAAACCTATGAGGAGATCTTAGCAATCGCCTCATCAAAACCCTTTTCCCCTCCATCCGAAACCAAGACCACGTCCAAGATCTTGGCCCGTAGACGAGGGTCAAAAGTCAAACCCCCCTTGATGACATTTAAGATCGTGGCCATTACAGGGCTGGAGAAATCAGTCAATCCCTTCGACTTCAAAATACTGGCCAGTAGACGATTGACGGGGGATCACCGTGTAAGAATTTATGTCTCACGTGACTTAATGGATTAATAAATAAATATAATTGAGACTAATTATTATTGGGCTTATTGGAGCAATTTAATGGGTAACTGCTGTTTGATGGAAATAGCAGATTAAGGCCCACTAATGTCATATATAACTAGGTCCTCTCCCTGACATAAGGTGTAATCTCAAACCCTGGTCATCACGTACGTAGAGAGAACAGAACAGAACCGTCAAGGGAGAGAAACACTAGTTATATCCATTCATTGATTTTACCATGGAGAAAGGTATGTGAGAATTATTGATTTCAAGATCCTGTTCATTAATTAAGTTTACATGTGGTATCAAAGCCATGTGTTCTGAAATCATATGATTCTCCTATGATTGCATCTCCCGATATATACGAACCCTAATTGTAAAATTAGTTATTACGTTTCCGCTGCAAGATCGTATATATTCAATTGTTGATGTTGCGTATAATTAGATTTCGATTGATGTTATGCAATTGGTATGTGTAAGGTTTTAATTGTAGAATAATGATTCAAAGTCAAAATTTGCGTAATGATTGCTACACTAAAGAGATAATTGTTGATGATGATATCCAATAATTTAATTCATGGAATTCCTATTCGATTTCATTCGAAGAATTATGAATAGCTTACTGTTTTCTAGGCTATGCTATTTAGGAATTAGTACGTATGTCGTCTTTTAAGAAAACAGTGACAATGTCTTATAAATGGATGTCAAAGTATGGGAAATTATTAATTGCTTAATTGTTTACTTACATATTGTATGATGTATTATGGATGCAATTGAATTTGAATTTCTACGTATGTCATACTAGTTCTAAACTAGTGTTAATTCGTATGACTGAAAATTAACAAATAATGTAAATATTTTGGAATCGAATATGAAGAAAGTTTGTTAATCACCAAAGTGGTCAAACTTGTATGTTGATTTGATTCTAAATTAATGATAATTCAATTATCCATATTATAATGGATGCTAATTTATGTTTGTTGGATTATGGGTGTATTGAAATTCATAGTTATAAGACATTATGAATCACCTAAAGGTTGATTGTTTGTTCTTATAATTCATGAATATAATTGTAAGTAATTGACACGTACTGTTAGTTTATTTATATACCCAAAGGTAGTAAATAAGTCTAATTGGTATATGTTATATTGCCGAATAATGTTAAAATTTATTAGCATCATTGTGTTATGTATATTCATGTATCACCCAAAGGAGAACATAAATATACATTAATTATTGTATGATTGTCTTATATGAATAGCATGTGTTTTATGTCTCAAAACACTTACGTAAACTTTTATCATGCAGTACCTGTTCCCAATGTAAGTTCTCACGTATCGTCTGTTCCGGTTTTTAATGGGCTAAACTTCTCTGATTGGGAAGAGAAAGTCCAATTCCATCTTGGAGTTATGGATCTTGATCTTGCCATTACGGAAGAGAAGCCTGCTGCTCTTACTGATGATAGCAGTGAGGATGAAAGAGCCTATTATAAAGCCTGGGAAAGGTCAAACAGACTGAGTTTGATGTTTCTAAGAATGTCTGTCGCAGACAGTATTAAGACAGCTCTCCCCAAAACTGAAAGTGCTAAAGAATTTATGGGTTTAGTGGGAGAGCGCTCCCAAACAGCTGATAAGTCTCTTGCTGGGACACTAATGAGTACGCTGACCAACATGAAATTTGATGGTTCGCGTACTATGCATGAGCACATCATTGAAATGACGAACATTGCAGCAAAACTAAAGTCCTTGGGTATGGCTGTGAATGATAACTTCCTAGTGCAGTTTGTTCTTAACTCATTACCCACTGAGTACGGCCCTTTCCAAATGAGCTATAACATCATGAAAGATAAATGGAATGTGCATGAACTGCACAGTATGTTAGTTCAGGAGGAAACGAGGCTTAAGAACTTAGAAAGTCACTCCATTCATTATGTGGGCCACCAAGGAAATCAAGGAGCTGGAAAGAAGTTTGTGAAGAAACATGGTAAGGGCAAAGGGCCATTAAAGGTTAATGAGGTGTCTTTGGTCCAGAAGAAAGAGCCAAAGGACAATAATTGCCATTTCTGTGGTAAACCGGGACATATCCAAAAGGATTGTCTAAAACGTAAGGCTTGGTTCGAAAAGAAAGGTAAGCATAATGCTTATGTATGTTTCGAATCAAACTTAATTGAAGTTCCCCATGATACATGGTGGATTGATTCTGGATGTACGACTCATGTTTCTAACACGATGCAGGGATTCCTTACGATCCGAACCATAAGTCCAAATGAGAAGTTCGTCTTCATGGGCAATCGAATGAAAGCTCCAGTGGAAGCTGTCGGGACTTATCGTTTAATCCTTGACACTGGGCGTCATTTAGATTTATCGGAACTTTTTATGTACCTAGTTTATCTAGAAACTTAGTTTCTTTATCTAAACTTGACGTTGCTGGATTTGCTTTTAATTTTGGTAATGGATGTTTCAGTTTATTTAAGATTAATCATCTCATTGGTACTGGCATTCTTTGTGATGGTTTATATAAACTGAATTTGAATGGTTTGTATTCTGAAACTGCCCTTACTCTGCATCATAATGTTGGCACTAAACGTAGTTTAGTGGATGAACGCTCAGCTTTCTTGTGGCATAAATGTTTGGGTCACATTTCTAGAGAAAGAATGGAAAGACTTGTAAAGAATGAAGTTCTTCCTGATCTAGATTTTACGGACCTAAATATTTGTGTGGATTGTATCAAAGGGAAACAACCAAAACACACAAAGAAAGGAGCCACGAGAAGCACTCAGCTTCTTGAAATTGTGCATACTGACATATGTGGACCTTTTGATGTTCCTTCTTTCGGAAAGGAAAGATACTTCATTACCTTTATCGATGACTATTCACGTTATGGTTATGTCTATCTACTGTATGAGAAATCTCAAGCAGTGGATGCCTTGGAAATCTACTTGAATGAAGTAGAAAGGCAATTGGACAGAAAGATGAAAGTTGTAAGGTCTGATAGAGGTGGTGAGTATTACGGAAGATATGATGAAACGGGGCAACACCTGGGTCCATTTGCTAAACTCCTCCAAAGTCGTGGTATTTGTGCTCAATACACAATGCCGGGTACACCACAACAAAATGGTGTATCAGAAATGCGTAATAGAACTTTAATGGATATGGTTAGGAGTATGTTAAGTAATTGTTCTTTACCCATTTATTTGTGGATGTATGCCTTAAAAACTGCCATGTACTTGTTAAACCGGGTTCCTAGTAAGGCAGTTCCGAAGACACCTTTTGAACTATGGACGAATAGGAAACCTAGTTTAAGGCACCTGCATGTTTGGGGTTGCCAGGCAGAAGTAAGGTTATATAATCCACAAGAAAAGAAACTGGATGCAAGAACCATAAGTGGTTACTTTATTGGTTATCCAGATAAATCAAAGGGGTATAGATTTTACTGTCCTAATCATAGTATGAGAATTGTTGAGTCTGGAAATGCGAGGTTCATTGAGAATGGTGAAATTAGTGGGAGTGAAGTTCCACGAAATGTGGAAATTAATGAAGTTAGAATTGAAGTTCCCGTAACTTATTTTTCTAACAATAAAGTGCGTGTTCCTCCAGCAGTTGTAGCAAATAACGATGAAGGTGATGAACACAATAATGATCCCATAATTCAAAATGAACCTATTGTAGAAGTACCACAAGAAATAACTTTAAGGAGGTCTAAAAGAGAAAGAAGACCAGCTATTTTGGATGATTATGTGGTATATCTACATGAAATGGAAAATGAATTAAGCATTAAGGATGATGATCTAGTCTCATTTTCACAAGCCATTAGTTGTGATAATTCTAAGAAATGGCTAAAAGCCATGAAAGAAGAGTTAAAATCTTTAGAACAGAATGATGTTTGGGATCTTGTAGAATTACCTGAAGGTTGCAAGAGAGTCGGTTGTAAATGGGTCTTTAAGACTAAACGTGACTCTCATGGCAATCTTGAACGCTACAAGGCCAGACTTGTTGCTAAAGGTTTTACTTAGGAGGAAGGAGTTGATTATAAAGAGACTTTCTCGCCAGTGTCTCGAAAGGATTCCTTAAGAATTATCATGGCACTAGTAGCTCATTATGACTTAGAGCTACATCAAATGGATGTGAAAACTGCCCTTTTTAATGGAGATTTAGAGGATGATGTGTATATGGATCAACCATTAGGTTTCTTGGTTGAAGGAAAGGAACACATGGTATGCAAACTAAAGAAATCATTATATGGTCTTAAACAAGCTTCCCGTCAATGGTATTTGAAGTTTAATGATACCGTTATGTCCTTCAAATTTAAGGAAAATACTGTTGACCGGTGTATATATTTGAAGGTCAGTGGGAGTAAGATCATATTTTTGGTTTTGTATGTTGATGATATTTTGCTTACAACTAATGATCTTGGTCTCCTTCACGAGACAAAGAAGTTTCTCTCTAGTAATTTTGAAATGAAAGATATGGGTGAGGCAAGTTATGTGATAGGAATAGAAATATTCCGAAATAGATCACAAGGACTTTTAGGCTTGTCTCAGAAAGCATATATCAATAAAATACTAGAGAGATTCAGAATGGAAAAGTGCTCATCGTCGCCCGTTCCAATTCATATAGGAGACAAATTTAGTCTCGCTCAATGTCCTAAAAATGATTTGGAACGAAAACAGATGGAAACAATTCTGTATGCATCTGTTGTTGGGAGTATTATGTATGCTCAGACTTGTACTCGACCAGACATAAGCTTTGCAGTTGGAATGTTGGGTAGATACCAAAGTAATCCAGGAATGGAACACTGGAAAGCTGCAAAGAAGGTTCTGAGGTACTTGCTGGGAACGACAGATCACATGCTTACATATAAGAGGTCTGATCAGCTTGAAGTGATTGGTTACTCGGACTCTGATCTTGCTGGATGTGTGGATTCGCTAAAATCCACTTTTGGCTATGTATTTCTTCTAGCCGGAGGAGCAATATCGTGGAAGAGTGCAAAGCAATCAATTGTTGCTGCATCTACTATGGAAGCTGAATTTGTAGCATGTTTTGAGGCTACGATTCAGGCTAATTGGCTGCGGAATTTTATTTTAGGGCTTAGAATTGTCGACAGTATTGCTAGGCCGCTGAAAATGTATTGTGATAACTCCGCAGCAGTGATGACAAGTACTCTAAAGGTGCTAAGCATATGGAGTTAAAGTACTTAGTCGTGAAGGATGATGTTCAGAAACAAAGAGTGTCAATAGCATATTAGCACAAATCTTATGATAGCAGATCCTTTAACTAAAGGATTGCCGCCCAAGATTTGTGCTAATATGTTCTATTGACACTCTTTGTTTCTGAACATCATCCTTCACGACTAAGTACTTTAACTCCATATGCTTAGCACCTTTAGAGTACTTGTCATTTTTAGAGAAAAACACTGCTGCGGAGTTATCACAATACATTTTCAGCGGCCTAGCAATACTGTCGACAATTCTAAGCCCTAAAATAAAGTTTGATAGGCGATTGTACCCGAAAGTACTAGCCCCGCAACATTGGGTTCCTCTGTCTCAAGGTTGATGAAAATTTGGGTGGCCACCTCTGTTATTTTTTCAAGGTAGGCTTGGTGAGCCTTTGACCGGAGACGAGAAAATTCCAGAGCACATTGCCCTGTTACAAACTTCTCAGGGATGTTAGCCTCAAATTCATGAACAACTTCACGTGTCGCTCCTGTCAGTGTACCGTACAGAGTCGAAGTCAAAATTTCTGGAATTACGAGGATATTTCTGGTTTATGAGGAAGAAAGAAGAAGAAAATTTCAACTAATTTGGAGTGAATGAGAGCTCGATAGCAGCGACGATGTCGGAGTTTCTGAGATTTTGGGGGATTTTTTTTTTTTTTAAGGGTATGACATGTAGGGCTGCAAACGAGCCGAGCCGAGCCGAGTATTGGCAGGCTCGGGTTCGGCTCGTTTAATATTTTAAATGTGCAGACTCGGGTTCGAGTTCGATTCGAGATTTAAATTTGTGCTCAAGCTTGGTTCGAGGCAAACATTTTGAGTTCGAATTCAGCTCGAGTTCGGCTCGCTAAATATTCGATAAATGGTTCGGCACGAGTTCGGTTCGTATTTGAGCTCGAATCTGGCTCGTAAAAAGCTAGAATTTTATTTTAATTCGCACTCGATCTCGATCTCAATTTTAAGCTCGTTTAAAAGACATGATTCAAAATATTTTCCTTTAACATTCCAAATAAACATAAATTAAAAAAAAAATCGTCAAACAAAAATTAGAAGTATTTAATACTATAAAATAATAAATAAATATATGTACAATATAATAAATAAATTGATGATAATTAGTGATATATATTAATGTTATAAGTTAATATTTTCCAATAATAATTGTGGTGTAGTGTCTAATTAGCTTTGATTTGTAGTTTGAAATTAATTTTACACCTAAATAGCAAAGCTCGTTTACAGGCTCGATTAGAGGTTAGATTAAGAATTATTTCGGTATATAAATTAGTTGCAAATTTAGGCTTATTCAATTAGTATACAAATTAGCACACTCAATTCAAAAATAAAATATTAATAAATAATTATTATAACTAATTATATGCACTTAAAATTTCTAATACTCACTTCTTAAATTTTCATACCGAAAAGAAACGGGTGATCTAGCGCAGAATGGAGGAATTACTATTTTCTTGTTTTAGGGTTTCCACTTTTCAAATTAACCGCCAAAAATTATACCCATACTCTTCTTTAAAAATGTACTAGTGTTGTGCCCGTGCGGTTGCACGGATGATATAAATTGTAAAGAGTAATAGAATAAATAAATAAAAGTTAAAACTGGAGTATATATTTTTCTCTCATAATATTATTGAACAAAGACTTAATTCTCATAATTTTAGAAACCTAGAATAATTTCAGAGAATATAAATAAATATAATTTTAAATATTCATGTTATAGAAATGTAAGCTCCCTATAGGCTATACTACATTTATACAGTGAAAATACTATTGCTACTAAAATATTTGAATTACTATATTTTTGGTTTATTTTATTTAAATTCATAGTAGTTACTTAAATAATTAGTAATTATTATGTTCCTTAAATAATTTAATATTATATTTCTTTGAAAAAAAAATGATAACTTTAAGTAATGATTACAGTAAATTTATCGATCAATAGCTTTAAATTTAACCTAGTATTATTTCACAAAAGTTCAATTAATAATTTGTGACAATGTATCCAATTAAATTTTCTATTGTCACAATAAAATTTTACACAAATTATCAATATAATTGAAAAAGCAAAAAAATAACATATGAATATAACAAAATAAAGAAATTTATAGAATAATCTAATGTAAAAATAGATATATTAGCAAATAATATAACATAATCCAAATTGAATACACCCCCTTAAATTTGTTATAGGCTTCTCCTTTCGTCCCGTTACACTGGTCTTATTTTTTAAATATATAAAAGATATAAATAATAAAATGAGACCCGTATAACAAAACATAAATATTATAAAATGAGACCAGTACTATGCATCATTTAAAAATTATTGTATTGTGTAACTCTTATCCATGCATTGCTACGGGTGGAGTACTAGTAATCAGAAAAGACAGCACAAAATTTCAATTAGGTAAGATTTTAATGTTTTGAAGGAAAGATTTTGAAATGGTAAAAACTAGGAAACTGGAATACTCACGGAGTGGGGGTTTTGCGTGAGCAGGCTGAAGGGTAAATGGGTACATTCTTATAGTTTTATTTTTCTTATTATTATTGGGACTATATGGAGTAATTTGGGGATGTATAGAATTACCAAGATAAAAATGAAAAGTAGACATCCGGGCCTTATCAATATTTTCTTATTTGGGCCTTACTACGCGGGAAATTCTTGCATGCAAACTTTTGCAATGGAATTGCACTATTTAATGAATTGTTTTTAATATTTTATTCTTTTATTTTATTCATTATGGCTTTTTGTCCACATGTTTTACAGAACCTAGCCTATCCCTGACCAACCATCCCAAAGTTATAATTAAATTGTTCAATCTTTGAATGTAATATGAGGTTAAAGTAATTATATGGTCTTCAAATTGTTGTTTATGACTTGTTTTATGAAATTAATTGTTTTTATTTTTAGTTCATTAAATAAAAAAATTACAATTGCATTTTTGTATAGTTTTCCTAGGCAAAACTGAATAATCGAAAAAGTTAGTTAAAAAATATAGGAAAAAATGCAATTAAATACACCAACTTTCTCTGACATCCCGTTTTAATCACCAACTTTCAATTTTTTCTGATAATTCACCAACTTTCTTCTGCGTTCAATTTTAACACCGATCGCATATTTCGGCAATTACGTGACAATAAAAAATGACGAGGCACTATGCGTGACAATGTTAATTAAATTATTTACTATATGGTGATAAAACGACGCCGTTCTGATATTATACATTCGATAATTATTACTACACAGTGATAAAATGATGAGGATTTATATAGCTTCAGAAACGGCATCGTTTTATCACCGTGTAGTAAATAATTTAATTAACATTGCCACGTATAGTGCCTCGTCATTTTTTATTGTCACGTAATTGCCGAAATATGTGATCGGTGTTAAAATTGAACGTAGAAGAAATTTGGTGAATTATCAGAAAAAATTGAAAGTTGGTGATTAAAATGGGATGTCACAGAAAGTTGTTGAATTATCAGAAAAAATTGAAAGTTGGTGATTAAAACTGGATGTTAGAGAAAGTTAGTGTATTTAATTGCATTTTTTCCAAAAATATAGTAGCTCAATACTAAGTTAATTAATTAAAATATTTCAAAATAAATAAAGATATAAATACAGAGTTTGAGAAGAGAGTGAACCAAAAATGAGGTTTATTAAAATAAAGCATTGCAAAAGCATGCACCGAACACTCTCCCTTTCTACGCACCGATCTCTCCTTGTTAGCCATAACAGTAGAGCTGCACAGATCGTTCCCATTTCAACCGATCCTTCGTTCTGAAAGATCTGAGTTGCATCTGTCTATGCAAAACGAGTCAACTCAGCGAGTGAGCCCGTCCAAGTGTGTTTCCGTCGGTTTCATATCTGGCGGAAGAATTCTTCGTTTACCAATCCGGGCCGAATCCAAGGGGGATGGCGAATACGGCGAACACGAAGCTCGGCAGGATGCTGCTGGACTAGATCAGCCCGGCGGTGATGGTCCTCCGTACGCCGCTCGTGGAGGAGTCCTGCCGGAAGAACGATTTATCCCTCATTGAAATGCTGCCCCCCTACAGCAGCTTCAATAACATCGACGGTACACTCCGTTAAAGCTTGGCGCGCAAGTGCGTTGGGGTTGGATTATTTATTCGTTTCCTCTGTTGATTGCCCGTGCTTTTCAGTGCCGGTGAGGACGGCTAGTGATCAGACATATAGAGTGCGGAAATTCAAATTAAGAATGTTTTATGCTTCGGAAATTCGCCAGCGGAGTGCTGAGGTACGTTGAGTTCTTTTGCTAGAAATGTTCGTTAAAAGCGTATTGGGAAGTTAATTGCTGGCTCAGAATCTAATTCGAATAACGGGCTCGTCTGTTTTAATGCTTTTCTGGTTCAACCTTTTTTCTGAATCTTGTTGTTTTCCACCCAGCTGCAAACGAGAGGTTAAAATAAGTAATCACTCAAGGAGCTCATAGATGCTGCTGCCTTCTCAGAACATGAAGCTTTTGATCATCCTGTGGCTTGTAAACCTGTCTTGTACTCGGACTGGGTGTTTTTAACCTAGCTATCATGTCATATTTCCCTTCAATATGTATTTAATGTAGGTATTTAAGTGATTGCTTATGGCTATGCAATTCTAATTGATGCAAATAGGCCTCGTTGCTGTCTCTTCAAAGGATGATAATCCCATTGACAAATTAGTTGATCTTTTCAACACAAATCAGTTGCCTCCTCTTCTCAACAATGGTGCCATGGATCCTAAGATTCTGAAGTATTACTTGCTGGCACATGATAATCAAGAAGGCACTTTGGAAAGGTATGTGGTGATCTTCCTACTCTTAAGTTAGACCTCGCCGTACTATTCTTAAATTAAAACCCTGGCCTTAAATGTGGTTTTGAATATGATTTAGATGAAATACTGTTAATTCACATAAGATCTAATGGGCGGATGAATATCTATGCCTGGTCTAAAGTCATACTTCACCTCTTTGGGATATTTCAAAGGGGTAAGGTCTACTGCAAATGAAAATCCTCGTGCCTCTACTTATGGGGTAAACTAGGAAAATCTTACAAACATGTTGTGGTCAATGCAACTTTAATGGGATGTACTTATCCATGATGAGATGGTGAAGAATACTAAGCATCTACTGCGACAAATATGCATTCATGAGTGGAAGTAGAATGCATGGATTATTGAATAAACATTATTTCACAAGAATGTGTTGTGGCACAAATGATGTCCTGTTCATCAACATTCATAACAATCTCTAGTAGAGATGGTGGACAAAGCATTTGCAACAAGGATTAGTATTGTTTTGGTTTTTGACTCTTTTTTGAATAACTTTTAGTAGCACTTGACAACTTTCAGGGCTAATATTTGATATTTTACGTTCATTCTCCTTATGCAGAGCTACAAGGATTTTGGCAGAAATGAGGAATGCATTTGGTGCAAATGATTGTCGTCTCTTGTGTGTAAACTCTTCTGTCAACGGCACAGAAGAACATCAACAGAGTCCATGGACATCTTATGTAAGGCTGATTTGATGATTTACGTTTGTCCTTTCCCCCTTAAGTTCTTGTATTCACGTTGCTTTCTTTCAGAAGAACAGTGCTTCAATTAAAAAACAGTTTGGTTGCTTCCTCAATAAGGATGATATGGAAGAGGTATCATTTTGCAGCCGTCATAGATATATATACAGGAATTATCTTTAACATGACTATGATCAATCTTCCTGTATCTTATAGCTGATAAATACCATGCACGATTTCTCATCTAAACATATCATCCCTCACATGGAGTGCTTAACCAACAGGTATATTCATCTCGTTCAGTTGTCTGATCTATATGCTGTTATTAGTATGCCCTTGCTCTGCTCTCTGTAATATGTTGTTGAGTCAGGTTTCAGCGACAAGGAAGGGCTTTAGAAACCAGATAAAGAACTTGTGGTGGAGAAATGGGAAAAAGATGATGTACCTGAGAATCCTAGTGTGCCTATGTATGTTCAATATATAAATTAATATACAGTAGTACCCTTTTTCCTTTATTTTATCTGTCTCTAACTTGGCTTGCTTAAGCATTATTCAGGTACACTTTTAACTTGACAGGATCTCAAATACGAGTCTTGGGTGCTTATGCTTTCATGTTATGAGATTATGAACTTGCACTATCGAATTATTGATTGATTTCTACTGATTACAAGCTTGGTAAAGCATGGAAGCAATATGCTGGTGTTCAGGTACTTCAGTTTTCTTTTTAAATCACTGCATCTCTTTCTTTTGGTTGGTTTATGTTCTGTGTATATTGCTGGATTTCGGAAGAAACACTTGTCTCTCCTTTTCTCAAATCAATTACGACTTTGGTCCCTGGTACATTCCGTCTCTGAGAATATGATTACGAGCACTAAGTAATCTAAATTGTTTTCATCTGTAGTTTGCCAGTAGGGCTGCTCTTTAGCTTAGGAACTTGCATGTCCAGTCCAATCAGCTACCAAATAGTCTTTAATCTGTTATGTGGATCCAAGACAAAAGTCCAGGTTATATATTTCGTATTCAACCATATACAGAGTTTTAGAAAATTTTCTGTCCCCATTTTCTGTTTCTGTTAGCGGTATGTAATTTCTGGTGTTGGAGCTTAACCTGTCGTGAATTTCCATTAGCAACTACGAAGAGGGATGTCTGACATTTTCATGCCATCGCCAGTTTAGTGAGCAGTCCTTGATTGTCACATATTTTCTCAAAAGTTTGTTTCTTCAGACTGCCTATTTTTTGTTTCCTGAGTGGAAGTTGATTTATTCTTCTCTTTAATACCAACGGTATATGTGTTATAAATCTGTTTGCATAATAAGTGAAGAGAGTAAGACTTGCTCACCGGGGGAAGTCTAATTACTGGTTTGTTCACACAAACAATTTTAAAGTATGCTCATTTTTGGTTAAATACATTGTTTTATGGTGCCACTATGAGGTACATTGGTATTATGTTATTTTTACCTATGTAAATGGCGGCAAATCTCATACTTCTATGTATTAATTATCTTGTTATTATGAACTTCATCCATTGGAGTGTTTTGATTCTACAGGAGATATTGGGACTGGATTATTTTATGTTGGATCAGTCAAGAAAAGATGCTGAGTGCTGCATGGAAAATGCATTTAGCACTTATGTGGTAATCATAAAGTTGCCAAGTTTATTGTTTTCCTCCCCCCCCCCCCCCCCTCTTCCATCCTTATTTTTGGTAGTGCACCTGAAATTTGTAGCATAAGGATTTTCCTTAGACTACTTTACCAGGAATCCCTAGAATCTTATGGTAATCTTTGACTTGGTGTTAGATAACCACCATTTCTTCATTTGACTTCAGAAAATTGGTTCGTCGTGTGGGCGGAATGTTACATGTTGCGGAATTTGGTGGGCTGAGATGTTGAAGTCTAGAGACCAGTACAAAGATGCAGCGGGTGTCTATTTCCGAATCTCTGGTGAGGTAATGCCCATATTTGGACATTAAACTGATGGGAAGTTGTCCTGTTATTTTCTGAAACCTATCTTTGTTAGGAACCCCTGCATTCTGCAGTGGTGCTTGAGCAAGCAGCATTCTGCTTCTTGATGTCTACGCCAGCCATGTTGAGGAAAAATATGGGTTTAACCTTGTTCTTTCGGGTGACCTCTACAGGAAATGTGATCAGGTAATGATTCTTGTCAGGTTATTTTCCTTTCTCATGATACTGTGATGTTAGGAAGTCTTACCATGCCTTCTCTTCAGATGAAAAATGCAGTGAGAACATACAGATGTGCCCTTTCTGTCTTCAAAGGCACAGCTTGGAGCCACATCAGGGATCATGTCCATATCCATATTGGAAAGTAAATTCCCGACCTCATTAGTCTTTGTATAAAATTTTATGGCTTTGAGTATTGGCAATAAGTTGAGGAATGTTTCAGGTGGTATGCAATTCTTGGTATGCTTGATGAGGCCATCAAACATGTGTTAGAGGTCTTGGCATGTGGTCATCAAGCTAAGCTCACTCAAGAGTTTTTGCTGAGGGAATTTTTTCAAATTATTCAGGTCTGAGATATTTATGTTATTCCCAAACCTTGTGATTTGTTTATGCTTGTCGTCCATAACTTTTCTCCCCTCCCCCCTACCCCACTTCCCTTTTATTGAAACAAAACCTTAATGAGATAAAACCATCACGTACAGCACAATACAAATAGGGAAACCGAATTAAAACATATTCCAGATTTTAGCTTGTCTTTTTACCATAAACTGAATTGCGAACATCTAGCAGTCTGCTAAATGCGAACTATCTACTCGTACTCTTGCCTTAGAGAAGCAACTTCAGTTAATTAATTCAAAATGTATGACCAACTAAATTTCTCTTTTTTGTTAAATTGAGAAGTGGAATTTATTTCCTGTAGTTCCAAATAAAGTCGTCTGTTATGTTCTTCCTATTCACACTTGGTGACAAGGAGGGTTTAGTCAAGCCTTTTGGTTCCTGCCAGCTGAATAATGAAATTTGTGTTTCGTCTTCCTTTCTTGCACTTGAGCTGTCATATCTTTTCTACGGTTTCATTAAGATAGAACTTAATTAATTCTATTAAAGTGTAGATATGAACCCAAGTAGTTTGAATCCTATTACAATTAATAGTCTCATATCATATGAATTCCTATTAGCTTGTTTCCACCATGTATATGTATGTGTTTGTGTTCTTCTTCTGTTCGTGTTACATTTCTGTTTAGCTAAATGTCACTAATATCTATGGTTACTTGATTATGTAGGAAACAGGGAAACCATATGAGGTGTTGGGACTTCAGTTACCCGTAATCAGCTTTCCATCAATCAAAGTTGTGTTTGAAGATAATCACACTTTTGCATCTCCTGCTGCTGTAAGTTAGTTCGTATACTTCCTGGATTGTGAGCTTTTGGTACGCAAATTTGTCTTTAGTAATATTTGACATCCATTTGATCTTGTTGGCTGGCATTCCAAGCTCTTTTTTGAAGTAAAGCAAATTGTTTTGTGTCGATGGTTGTTTATTCTAAATTTCTAATTCCATCAACTTAATACCGATTTTTCATGACTCATGCTAGTTTAGTTCTGTTTTACTCCCCGGAAGTTTTGTGTCCATTTTTGGTGCTATTTGGCTTATAATATGTACCTCCAATGTTGGTTAGCAGATCGTGTTCACTCCTAAGTGGGTGAATGAACTATAGCGAAAGCTCACAAACATGGAAGAGCTTGCATAGTCTATATGTTCTGTGGTCTTGGTTTGACCTTTATTTAATTGGTATACTGTACTGCATGCTTCAATGGTTCTGATATCAGTGATTTGATAGTGATATCAATTGAAATTGTTGTCTTCCATTTGATTTCTTTGAGAGTTGGTCATTCTAACACTCACTTATGACAACTTTGAATTGGAAAGTTACTTGTCAGTGTAGAACATAGAGAATATTCAATCACATATTCTGTTATGGATTTTACAGAATGGTCTAATTATATATTATCCTTTTGATACAGAATTAATTTTATTTTCTATCTTTAGATTATCGTATATCGATGCTCATTTCCACTTTCATTGATTCTAGTATACTCCACTTCAGCCCAATGTCGAGGAAAGCTTGTGGCAAGCCTTGGAGGAGGACATGACTCCATCGCTTGCAGGATCAAAGAGTAACTGGCTTGAGTTACAATCAAAGATTTTACCAAAGAAGTACAAAGAATCAAATGTTTGCATTGCTGGAGGTACGCAGGTGATATTGCATTTTAGTTGAAAAGTAATTGGATGCAATCACGGGTATCTTTGTGTGCCATTCCCCCTAAAATACTAGTGCCGTGTGTTGAGAAATTCCTATGGTTTACTTGTTTCACGATCTTATAGCTCTTTTAAGTATTTAAGTGCTGTATTCGTAGACAAAACACCAGGCTTGTCAAAATTTCTGGAATTCCAGGAGTGAAGGATGAAGACAGTGTCGACATAATACTTCTCTAAATAGTAAATACCCGAGTGTTGTGGGTATAAGAATCAGCTCCTTGTTGGGCTAGGCATTAGGACTGTGGATAGGGGCCATATATTTCCCTTTTATCTCAGTTGCCAATGTTTAGAACATATTAATCAAGAGCTTTTTGTTACCATTATCAATGGAGTAGGTTTCCCCCCTCTGAATAAGTTGTCGTCTTATTAAAGACTTAGGTGAAAGCGCGATTAATTTTTTTCCGTCCAGCCTTCTTTACTGACAATTCTTTGTATCTTTTAGATTGTTGAAGGAGCTACTTCATTACCTCACATGAAAACTATTCTTCTCTGATTACACAAACATATTGATTGCATATATAATATTCCTCACTTGTAATGCTTACAAGCGTAATGCTTAATAGTACTTAACTAAAAAAAAAGATGTTATGCTCAATGTTCATAAATATAATACTTACTGAGGTATTGTTAACAACTATATTGTTTAAAAATAATTCGCATTTCTCCAAAAATGTAATGCTATATGCACGGCATAAATGTAATGCTTAATATTAGTAAGGTAATGCTTAATAAAAAAAATCTACATGTCCCATATGAAAATGTAATGCTCGATATTCATAATATAATGCTTGGTGATAATTCACATGTTCCCAAAAAAATGTAATTCTTAATATTAATCCATATGTCGTAATAAGCATGGTCGTAATATAAACATCATTACATGTATATTTGAATATATGATTGTGCAGGTACATTATTGGATCCTTGCTCTGTGGTGAGAAGATTCAAAGAGTTGAGGGGTTGTGCTCGTTGAGGAGTTTCCTGCGGTGGCGATCTACCCCCAACGGGTTCTCTTAGTAGTTAAACCTATCTCCGGAAGACACTTTGAATATGTAATTTTAGGACAGATGGATGTACACAAACTATTATTCTCAGAATCATGAAAGAGTATTCTATTAGAGGTATGTCCGTTTGGATTAGTGGGACATTCATGCTTACAATTATAAGTAATTCTTTTACAGATACAGTATGTTGCTAAATCTCTACACAAAGACTTGCAGCACAAGAAAGATACCATTTTCTCCACCATGCAAACTAATATACATTTATAGATTTTTAGGTTGTGACTAGAAAAATGATTTCGCATCTTGTTGAATGTGCGTACAGAACTAGAAAACTAATCAACCCTATTTATATAGTTCTTGTCATTGTTACCTCAGCAGACCCAAAGATCTATCTAAGTTTGTTGCACATGTTTATGAGGAATAAAGATCAATGAAAAAAAAAAGAAAAAATCATAATAAAATAACTAAATTTAGCTATCCTATAATTTAAGCAGCATTAAACTTTCAACATGACTTAGCTATTCATTGCAATCAGCCATAGATCGTAATATTTTGATCCAAAAATCTTTTCAACAAAGATTCATAATCCATATCCATTTGCTTCAAAAAAGAAACCTAGACAATATGAAATATTTTGATCCAAAAATCTTTTCAACAAAGATTCATAATCCATAACCATTTGCTTCAAAAAAGAAACCTAGACAATATGAACAAGGTAAGGTATCAATGAAATGAGCATATAAATTCTATGTAAACTAAACTTGGTAAACTAAACTTGAAGTAAGCATATAATTCTGAATCTCAAAAACTGTTAGCAGCTGAATCTCCAAATCTTCGGCAGCAACATCTTATCAAATCTACAGTTCCTGAAAAATAAAGACAAGAGATATATATCAAAGTACAATTTATCTAAAAATAGCAACATATCAAATCTGAAACTGCTATTTAACCTAAGAAAACACATCTTATCATAAAAATTTGAACAGGTCACTAGAAAGTTGAGGGCTGGTGTTACTTTCATCTCATCAGCACTAACAAAATCTGTCAAAGAGCAATCCAAATCTACTTCTATGTGAAAGTAGCTTAGACTTATTACTCTATTCCCATATATCACCATGCATAGGCTGCGATAACTGCCTCTAACAACAAGATTCAATAAAGAAGCATGCTCCAGAAGATCTTGCCAAGATCCCCTCACTGATTCTGAATCATTTTATGACATCCAGACATTCCTTTTCCGAATTAGTAAGAGTCTGATTAGTCCCTCCACCACTTCTAACTGCATCGAAGCAAGATTGTATTTGCACAAGAATTATGTGAGATGAGCAAGTTATTCTGTAGGTCAAGAGACTAACAGTAAGGACCTAATCAGACTCTTATTACCCTGAACCCTATTTATAGATGAGTTTGCTTTATGTATTATATGAGTTAATTTCTTACCCTAAATCCAAAACCCTAAATTTCTTATATGAGCTAATTTCATCTATAATGGTGAAGCGTATTATATGGGCTAATTTCTTACTAGAGTGAAACTGGTTATGATGAATGAGCCATTCACAACAAAGGCAGGAATGGACCTTGCAGCATGTTTTCCACAACTGAATGACAAATTAACCTCAATAAGATAGTTAGTTGAACAGTAGAAAACATTTGTTCTGGTATGCTAGGTCATAAATAAGATAAATGAGCATAGAAAAATCATCTAGATGAATATACAAAATCACAGCCATAGGTTGATCTTCATCATTTGAGAATCTACTTTGTTATAACTTGAAACTAAAACCAGGCATTTCAACACAGTGGAGTCCATACATATGATCCAAAAAACAGTAGACAATGGTCTAAATCCTTGTAAAGCAAGCACTCAATGTGACACAAAATTGTAACATGTAGGAAGGTAATGAACTGCACCTAAAGAATAAGATATTCAGTTTCATAAAGTAAAGCAAAATGTTATGAACTGTTGAAAAAGGTCAGGGCCCACAAGATTAGGTCAGCCTTCATACGGGAAGGTGACAAACGAATACGTAACATATGGACTCGTATATATATCAACTCAATTCAACTCTCTACTCAGTCAGTCGTTCATCCATCAAGACAAGTTAAAGATCACAATCCTCCCTCACCCATTTATAAAATACCAATAAACAGAAGTCAAAAATAGATGCCCATCCTAGTCCCCATTAATAATACGAAATATTATCTCGAGTCCGAACAGAAATTTCACATAATTTCAGATTAGTATACAAACGAAAAAACACAAAAAGTTCCATTTTCCCCAAACATTAACCGAGCGACATACACCAATTTCACAAACAGAATAGTACCAATTTCACAAGCAAAATAGAGTAAACTCTACACCACCAAAAGGCAACAGTTTTAAAGAATAATTCCGAGAGATCGATAGCTAAAAAACTAAAAGAAGAGATGCGGTAGTTATATGTACCTTCATGGGTCGCCGCCGATCAGGTAGTTCTCGGGCCAAACGAAATTTGCATTGAGTCTCATTAGAACCTCGTCACTTGCCACAATTACGTCGCCCTGATATCCGGAACGGAGAAGATGAATCACGGCTACCAAATCAATCACGTCGCCGATCTGAATTGCAGGCTGCTGGAGCAAGAAAGTCATTGTCTCAGACTCCGGAAGTAGGTGTTGCTCCGCCAGAAATGGCCGCGCGATCGGGAGCGGCGGCGGAACCAAGTGTCGGTTGCAATAAATCAAACCCCAATTATAACGCCGAACCCACCCTCTCAAGATTAACAAAAACATCTACGAGACTTTCCTGGATCGCTTCAGTATATCCTTCATCACCAATATACCCCGGTTGGAATGCAAGATTCTCCATAAACGCATCATTTTGCTCTTCAATAAAAAGAGTCAGGGGATCTGGATCATCCGCCATTCTTGGGGTTTCTGGAGAAAAGTGTAGGAAGGGAAGAGAAAAGAGAGAAAGGAGGAGCACGAGGAGCGTGAGGCGGCGGCGCCGCGCCGGTCGAAGATGGACGGGAAGAAGAGGAGGACTTCTGAGTTGAGTTCTGAGGGAGGGAAAGAGAGAGAGAGGGTGTTTGAACTGAAGGCGAGGGCCGTTGATGATGTTGAATTTATTCTCTTGGTGGGCTTCATAATGGATTGGATCCGGGACTGAACCTAATTAACAATATGGGTAATTTTATTAATTAAGATTTAATTAATTATTAAATTTTTATTTAGAGCAAAATGTTTTCAGAAAATTATTCTAATTTTGGATAATTTTTTTTTTTTTTTGAAAGTAAAAGGTAGATATTATTAATGCCCGTCACAATAATCGTTCAATACATCAAGAAACCATTCAAGAGGAACTTCTCCTATGACAGGAGAAGCAGAGAAACGGGACTGCCTTGCCAAATTGTGAGCAATCGAATTTCCTCTCCTCTTCACAAAAACCACCGTAAACTCCGGTTTATCGGCCAACAAACGACGACACTGATGCACTACTTCCCCAAACTCCGTCACATCCTCCACACCCTTCCACACGCTGTTCACAACTTCGAGGCAATTTGACTCCAGCACCACTTTCACCTCTCGTCTATCTATCACCCACCTTATAGCTTCCAACATCGCTTTTATCTCACCTTCTCTTGCGTTCACCATACCCTCCACCTGCATATATACTAATAACAACAGCCTATATTCTATAAATAGTAATTTATGTTTTGTGATTTTTTAAATATTAAATATAGTTTTTGCAAATTGAATATGTAGTAGGTATAACATAATGTACATTAATAATCTTTAATCACTAATTTAATGGCAGACGTTACAAATACTAACTACTAGTTTAGTGTCTGCCGAAATTTGACAGGGCCCAATTTTTCAATAAAATTAAAAAATACATTTAATTATTTGTTTCAAAATGATAGTACTTTAAAATTTCATTCTAAAATATTTCCAATTCTATATGTTTTTAAAAAGTTAATAAGGGAGAATCTTTCTCGTTTAATTTTCTATTTTTCTAGTGTAATGCCCGTCGAAATTCGACGAAATCACTACATTTTTTTAGTAAAATATATTCTGTATAAGAATATAAATATTTGGTTTTACTTAATAGTATTGCAGCAATTGATACGGGGAAAAATGTGAGCATTTATTTAAAAAAATAAGATGATATAAAAAAATAGGTTAAAAGGAGAGATAATATTTTCTCATGTAGCTATATTCTTTTTGAAGCATTTCTTGGTTAGTTTTGCTCGTTTTAAATGTCGAGCAGTTTGTTGATCATTGCAACAGAAAAATATATTAGGAGGAATGATGTTTCTCGAGTACTTATACTTGTTTTGAATGTTAAGCCGTCATTTATATGTTGTAATATAGAAATAATTTGACGATTGGTAGTATTTTTCAAGCAGTTGTATTTTTCATATCAAGTTTCATGTTGCTCGAAAAAAAATAGATCAATAAGAGGTTGATTTTTTCGCGTGTTATATTCATTTCAATGTAAAGCCGCCAGTCATTCGATATAAATGAATGATAGAATGTCAAGCCGCCCGTTATTTAGATAATTATTGACGAAAGTTGTCATTTTTATTCGTTTTCGATTCAAGTTGTCCATATTTTTAAAAAATATTGATTATTGATTACTCCATCATATATGATTTTCCTATTTATGAGGTTATCTTCTCAAAAATAGATATAACACCTTCACACATATAAACTTCGTCATGCACCCGTCCCTACTCAATTAACAAACTGTAAGTTGTATTATACCACCAACGTATAAATAACATAAAAAGAAGTTCATGAAATTCAGTTTATCTTTTGTTAAAAATAAAAATAAAAATAGTTTCACTTTTATATTGTTTTGTCAATATTAAACAAAATTATTATTATTGTACCACCAACGTATAAATAACATAAAAAGAAGTTCATGAAATTTAGTTTATCTTTTGTTAAAAAAAATAGTTCATCTTTTATATTGTTTTGTCTTGCTTACATGATTATATTATACAATATCAAAATATATAGTTGTAAAAGTTTCTCTTAAAAAAAGTTTCTTATAAAAATAATTTAATAAAATCTAGTAGAATATGAATTGTGATTTGTTTAGACTAGCATTGCACCAGTGCAATGCACGGATAACAAACGTGCCACAATTTTAGATAATTAAATAATTATTTTATTCAAAGGTAAAAATTGATAAATACTTATGTCTCATAGATAACGTTCAGTGTTTTTTTGGGCAATAATATGATATTATTCATAATTGAAAAAAATATTATGCTTTCTCTTAATTCTCGTACCCAAATCTGTGGACGGAGGATTATTAATTATATTATTACTCAAAAGAAGCAGGACGTTATTTATGCGACGGAGAGAGTAATTTAAACAAATCAAAAGATGTGCTACAATTTAAATACAGTAACTTTTTTTTTCAACTATGAAAATTGATAAATAAATAAATACAAAAGGAACAACAAAATAAACAAAAGTCAAAATAATAGTAAAATAACCACACATATTTTATTTTTAAATTTAATATTTTCAAAATAGTTAAGCTAAAAAATGTTTCTAATTCTTATTTTCAGAAACACGTTACCTTCAAGTTGAGAAAGACCTTAAATTACTTTATATATTCACTATAATAAAATGCAAGTATTTGCTTTGTTTACCTAAATAAACACCACACGCACACTCTTATTATAGCAATACTATTTTTAATAGATGCAAACCTAATAAAATATAAAGAACTAACATGTACTTCTCAAACATCTATTTTTTATTAGTTGAATAAGTCAATTGCATATCATTATTCATGTACCAAAACCTAAAGGAAAGGGTTCTTTAAAATAAATAAAAAAATTTAAAAAAAGAAGGGAAACAACACCTTACCAAAAAAAAACCTTCAAGTTGCAGGTAGCAATTTGGTTAACTTCTGATACATATATATTGGCTGCTATAGGGTAACTAAAGTAGTTTAGCGGAGGCCAATAAGAGTTTCCACTTTCCACTTCCTCTTTGCATTGCCATCCATTTTAATAAAATCATTCTTCCCACACTCAATCACCGAATTACATGTGTATGGACATACATCAACCCATGATAAAAGATACATGGATGACTAAATCAACACAGCAAATCTTGTGCTACAGTCAAAGCCATTCTATTCTAATAATATATCGAAGCAAACTTACGCTGTCATTTCCTTGCTGACAAAAGAGCCTGCAATTGTCTACAATTAAACTGCATCAACACCTTTCTCGATCTCCTTTTCAAGAGTTTCTACAATTTTGAATATCGAATTGAACACCATTAAAGTTCGGAAACATATAGATATAAGAGTATACATTGTGGGCATGAGAAATACTAATATGTTTAACAATTGAGGATTAATTTTCGAAGTTAGCAAATGGTGCTGCGTTATCTGCGAAAGAAACCCAAAAAAGTAAGATAGATATCTAAAAACAAAATAAATAAGGTCAATTTGCATATAAACAATGACATGAATACGGTATATATATAAAAGAATCACCATATAAAAGAAAGAAAATTACATAAAGTGTTAACACCATTTGCAAAATAACTACATCAAATTGAAGCAAATGAGTTGTATTCTCATTACTCCTTTATCTATCTAATCGCAGAGCTATAAATTAATGTGCATATGATACAAACAAAATTATTCGTATCGATAAGATTGCGCCACTTCAAGCGAACGCCGACTCCTTCTTTGAGTAAAACTCATTTTTCTTATTTCTTAATTAATGATAATACATCAGTCCTATCAATTTATAGAGAATTAACCCTACAAGAAGTGGAATCCTAAACAAGGTAAATATCCTATAAGATCAAACTAAATAACTAAACATATCTAAATACTAGTAATACATAAATATGAATTCCATATTGTGGCCGTATCATTCCAACCCCTTTAAAAACACCTTGCCCTCGAGATGGGGCTTATAAAATTCGAGAATGGACTCCCAAAAAACTTCCTTATAGGCGCAGAACTTTAACACAAATCTCGTGTCACCCAATACTTTAGCATTCGCTTCCTTGAATCCTCTCTTAAACGCTCAAACCCAACCCTATGCCATTCCAATCCATAAGTAATAACACCAATCCGCTCCAAAACATGAAAATCAACTTTAAGCTGCTCAAGATTGATCTTTTGTTGCTGCGCAAACAAAATATTGCCCTTGAATTCACCAAGCCAATCATCTCTTGAGGTAAGATGCTCATCCTGAGAATTAACCATATTGCACAGCACCTTGTTACATGTACGGCTTGCACCCACCGGTTCACATTCTAACTCAAACAAAGAAAGCTTGGATTCTTCAAATAAGATTTCGATTTGGGACGACAACACATCCTTGTGCGACCCATCTGTTATCTAGTGCTTTTCTAGTACCGAATTTGAAATAAACAATTCCTCTGATGATGAATGCTCTTTGAGAGTGTCTTCAATTGGAATCTTGACTCGTTGGTCATCAAGTGTCTCATGATAATCAAAATAATTCTGAGTACAATCTATCAATCCCTTTGAATCAGCTCCATTGAATTGCGATAAATCCCCGTCTTTAACATCATTACTCGGAAACCCAAAAGACAACGCCAAAAAAGTAATACGACAGAGATACCCTAGCTACCCTCACAAACTAACCGCAGAAACCCAAAACAACTATTATACCAAATTCCACCAAAATAACGAATTCAAACAATTGAATTCAATAAAAACTACGACCACATATTCGATCTAAGTTTTTTTTTTTTAATTTAAATAAAACCTTCAAAGAGATCTCACATCGAAATCTCTCACGAACAAAATTATTATTCGTATCGATAAGATTGCGCCACTTCGAGCGAATGCCAACGGTATTGATTAATTAGGCAAAATTATGAAAATTTAGCAAAATAATCGAGAAAATTCAAGATTGATTGACCTTTATTTTGCTATTATATATATACTCCCTCCGTCCTCCATTTAGTGACCTTTTTCAGCATGTGTGGCACGCGTTTCCACGCTTATCGTTGATGAGTTTTAAAATGAATTTTTGAAATATTTTTTCTTTTACGGGATACAACAAGTGTTGTAGTATCTCGTAAAAAAAATAATACTTCAAAAATTCATTTTAAAACTCATTAACGATAAACGTGGAAACGCGTGCCACACATGCTGAAAAAAGATCATTAAATGGAGGACGGGGGTAGTATATAGATTCATGGTAAGAACTTAATTACGTTTAAATACATTTAATTATTTTTTTAATTTTATAGTATTGTATGCCTATATATATTTTGAAAGTTCATGGACTAAAACACACCACCAACATTCTTCTTCATTTCTTCAATATTCTAGAATTCATCAACAAAAAAAATACATACTCTTTATTTTCTAGAATGTGCTCCTTCAACTTTTTCTTTCTCAACCGAAGCATGGGGCGAATTTACATAGGGGCTGCACTGGGCTTCAGCCAGTGCAAGCACAAAATAATCTCACATATATATACATATATCCATACTTTATATTATTATTAGCCCAGCCTAAAAAGAATTAAAAAGCCCAAAATAAAAGTAATAAATTTATTAATTACAAACAAGCAAAGCAATTGACAAGCAGAACTTAGAAACGCCGCAACTCACCGCAGAACGCAGAAACAATTGCCTCGTCTCCTCCACTCCAATCCAACATCTCTTTTAGTATGCCATTTATATTTTTGTATTTTGTGTGCTTATTAATTTTTTTATTTATTTGCATTAGAAGAGATCCATGAATAGAGTAAATAACCTAATTCTTTTTTCTCAATTAGTTGGTAAGATTTTTTTTTATTGAACTTGAAGATGATACTCTATGATTGCTTTTATTGTATTGAATAATTCCATTGAAGATTTTTGATATCTCAATTGGGAAATTATATATATATATATGCACTTTTGGCCTTTTCCCTTTCTACTTTTTTGCTGGAATTATAAAATTATTTGGATTGTAGTGCTTTTATTTATTAATTGTTATTATGAGAATTTCCATACTTTAATAGCTAGAAATTGTTGTGTGCACTTCTATCAGTGAATTAATTTATTATTTTGTAGCAAAGACTCATGCTCCATGTTCAGTTTAGAAGTGAAAATTTTATGTGTGATATATCAATGAGAAGTAATCTTATTTATTTTCAATCATGATTTTCAAAATTTTAAATGGAGCATCAACATTTTGCAAAGAAAGGAAAAGGTCTTATATTATCTTTCTTTAAGAAACGTGATCGCCCATGTAATGAGGATAGCTCAGGTCTATGTTATGTTAACTAGACTGATTCATCTTATCTTGACGTTACTGCTACAACAGAACGAGCATTTTCTGCAATGAAGCTTGTGAAAACATCACTTCGTAACAAGATGGGGGATGATTACTTGAAGATTTGTTGATGCTCTATATTGAGAGAGACTTTGCCATAGATATAGATATAGACTCAGTTATCGATGAATTTTATACATTAAAGGATCGTAAGGCACACCTTATGTATCGATATATTTAATTTTGGTATATATGTTGAATTTTAATGCGTCGAAAAATTTACTTTTCAGCTCACCCCATTAACAATGTCTGGATCCGCCCCTGACCGAAGCAATCATGATAAACATGAAAGAGATTGTTGCACCAACAACATTGAGCAATTAGAAACTTGATCAAGAACATAGATGAAGGAGAAGGTTGGAGCACGAAAAAATTTCATAAACTCCAACAAATGGCTGGAAAGTGAGATCGGCCTCGACAATATCTTTATCTTATAATTTATCAAATTGTGAATAAAAGGAGTCACACAAACATGCTGACGCATGATTTATTAGTGATGTAAATTCAATTGATATAGTTGTTATGTATTTTGCAATTGGAGAATGTATTGTTTTTTTTTTTTTGTTATTTATTTATTTTCTAATTTTGGAATATTATTCCTTTCCTAATGCAATAATTATGAGAAAATGTTATTAGAATGCATAGTATGAGTTGAGTATGTAGTATTTTTTTTTTAAATGATTTGAATTCTATTATGTTTGATAGTTTAAGGCTAATTAGATTAGAATATATCTTTTAAAGTTAACAGATTAATTTAAATAAATTAAAAAATCTAATGGCACTTCTGTAATTTAATAATGGGATATCTTAAGTAAGTTACTACGTATTAGCCTTCTAAATTCAAAAACTATGCGGGTCAGTGCGTGTGGACATTTTGAGCGGCCACAAATCATGGGAAAATTGCAACGAATGCAATGACTGTATACTTTAAAATAAAATGGGAAGTTTGCGGAATAAAACAAGTATAAAGATAGTTATAGATTTATTACTAATTGATCCTTAATTTTATACGGAAGTGTCGGTTGACTACAGTTTGTATTGTCTATAAAAAAAGGATTAATTATCAAAAAAATCGAACTATTCATCTTTTATCAAAAATACTCCGAACTATAGAAAATAACCAATTAAATCTTAAACGATCAAATGTACGCGATGTATAATTTTCCGGCGAAATTGCACGCGGAGCCACACTTGTCAGTTGGGCATTTTATCGAACATATGGTGTGCATAAAAACAGGCCATCCTCGTTTTTAGTTGGGGGATGGAAATTGAGGGATGGAAAGAAATACAAACCGGAAATAAGAGACCTTGAATCTTAAAACTGGACAACATATCTAGAATATGAAACCACTTCTACAACTAAATCAAACATATATGATATAACTCATCTATGCAGTTCTTCTTTAAGAATAGTATACGAAAATCCTTTCCCAACCTTGAACTAAACTCAAAATCAGAAAATAAAACTAACACTAGAATCAGTATCCTCAAACTAGAGTTAGAAATAGAAATTAAAGGGAAGTCTTTTACTCCCCTTTGCTACGTTCTGCTACTACCGTGGAGGAGAAGCCGAATAATGGAGGCTTCTTGAGCTGCTGGAGCCGTGTTATGCCGGCATGGAAAAGATGATGAGAGAGAGAGAGAGAAAGAGAGCCGTGATCGAGAGCAAGGGAGGGGCGGTATTCTACCTCTGCTGCTCTTACGGCAGCGGTGATCTGTTACCCTGTCGCGGTCGAGGGCGACTATTGATGCCCCAGCCGCTGCTCGAGGATATAGCATCCGTCAGGTTCTACCACAAGGATCGCCAGTTTTTATGCACGCCATATGTTTGATAAAATGCCCAAGTGACAAGCGTGGCTCCGGCATGCAATTTCGCCAGAAAATTAGACAGAGGTAGATTTTATAACAAATTGATAGTTTATGATTTAATTTGGTATTTTCTATAGTTCAGAGTATTTTTGATAAAAGATGAATAGTTTGGTTTTTTTTGGTACTTCACCATAAAAAAAACAACGGCCCAAAGCTTACAATTCCCCTCGGTGAATGATGACCCAAAATACATAAATGAACTAAATTCTTTTGGAGAATAGTAGTGAAAACTAGGTAATCATATAAGTATAGTTTTTTAAACAATGTAGCTTTAGTATTTTAAATTTTATTTATATATTTGCAGATAAATTTTTAATTTAATTTAAAAGTATTATTAATTGGGTAATTGACAAATAAATACACGAACTTTGGGCCGATTTTGATTTTGCACATGAACTTCACGTCATAATTTAAAAATACATAAATATTTAATGTTTTCCGAGTTTATCACCGAGTTAGTTTTTAGTTTGATGTGGTAGCCGGATAATCTACGTGGATTAAATTAAGGGCAAAACAAAACGACGTCGTATCTCGTAAAAGAAAAATGGCATTGTTGCAACCTGAATTAAAATAAATATATATTTTTAATTAAAAAAAACACCATTAAAAAAAAAAAAGCAAAATTAATATTCCTTCTTGTTAATCGACTTCTTCTTCTTCCTCGGTTCTCTCTTCCGCGCCACTCCGCCGATTTCTTCCTTCCGGCGCCACTCTCGCCGTCAACGAGTGCGCCGGCGTGGCTTCGCCTTTGTCTCGGGACTTTGCTGCTGCGTTGCTGTTCCGGAACTCGCCGCCACTGCTCCGATTAACCGTCTCCGTTGCCTTCGCCGTTGGAGCTGCGTAGCCGCTGCTACTGGAGATTCACTGCCGTCTCCACCATTGCTCCGCCGCAGCAAGTTGAAGGCTGCTGCTGTAGCCTCGCCGCCGTCGTGGCTACGCCGGTCGAAAGCCAAAGGCTTCTGCCCGATTTCATTCTCCCCTCCCACTTTCTATTTTATCTCATTATTAATGTTGTTTTTATTTGGGTTTTTATTCGTAGCGGTGCCCGGAGCAGAGACAGCGGGACGGCGGCCTCTGCGCTCTCCGCTACGCAGCCGAGGCATACCTGTGACGTTCATCAACTCCGTCGTGAAATCGGCGATTTCGCCGTTTTTTCAACTCCGAGATCGAAACACCAAGCTGAGAATTACAAGCAAATCGGCAAGTTCTCCGATTTCTCCGACATCTGTACGTGACGAGTTCTCCGGCAAGCCTCAGGACTGTGCCCAACTTCACCAGATTTCCCTAAACAATCTGAGCAAGAAACGCAATCTCCAGCGGGATGGAGAGTATGCGCAAGAATCGGGGTACAAAATTAACAGGGAAAAGGGGGAGAGATGAGGCTGGAAATGGGGAGGGTCATGGTGGTGGCGGCAGAGCTACGGTAGGTGGAGCTGAGATTGGTGGATGGAGGCGACTGTGTGAGAGAGAATTGGTGAGGTTAGAGATGAAGTGGATTTTAATTAATAATTCTTTTTTTTTCCTTATTTTAAAGTCGAAACGACGTCGTTTTGTCCATTGGATTGCCACGTTGACAGCCACATCGACGATTCTAGCCACATGCACAGCCGGATTTTGTCAGCTAAGCTCTAATTTTGGCAAGAATTACAAAATCATAACAATTAAGAAGTTCATGTATTTTTTCTGACTGAGTCAAAATTCATGTGCAAAACCAAAATTGGCCCAACGTTCATGTATTTAAATGCCAATTACCCTTATTAATTTTACCTTTATAATTACATGTACACGTACCGGTATATATAAATAAAGACTTGGTAGAATTTGGTTTCACATTTACAATTTATTGTCACAACTGAGTATAATGCCCGCCCATGCCTAAATTATTGTCACCAATCGAAATGCATATTTTCCTTCCTCTTACACAAAATTTAGAAAAGTACAAGTGTGTAAGAGGGTTGTCTACTTGTCTTCCCTTCATTCAGTGACATTTTAATTCTTGGGTTATTGGCGTCTAAATACACGAACTTTACTATGATTCTATTTTTTCCCACCACCTTTTATCTTTGGCTAATTAATACACCATCTTTCAATTTTTTGCAATTATCCCACAATCTCTTATTCCGGCCAAAATTAATCTGAGGTGGCAAAATTGAATATTACTCCCTCCTTTTTTTATTATTTGATGTTCTAAGACTTTGCACACATTTTAATAAATAAAATTTTTGACTAAAATGACCTTAATAAATGATGATTGAATACAATTAATATCATGTTGAAAAAAGAGAACATAGCTACTCATAATAAAAGAGGTGAGTTAATTTGAGGGCAATTATGGAAAAAAAAATGTAAAACATCAATTATATAAAAAAAAGTAAGAAATGCTAAAACATCAAATAAAAAAAAGAAGGGAGTATGTGGCAATCCAATTGTCATCCTTTCAATAGAAACGATGTTGTTTCAATTAATATATATATTTATATATATATATATATATATATATTATATTCGAATGGGCTATTGGTATTAAAATACACAAACTTTATATGGTTTATAAGTTTTTCCTGAACTTTTCAATGTCACAAAAAAATACATTGACTTTTTTAATCTGTGCAGTTTTACCCCGAAGTTGATTTCCCCCCAAATTGAGTCCTACGTGGACGTCGACGATGCACATGTGGCTCAGATCAGTGGCAAATTAAACGGCATCGTTTCCAAGTAGTGTAAACGACGCCGTTTCGTATTGATTACACACTACTAAATAATTAAGGTTTCATTTCACACATAATTCTTCTTCTTGCAGCTCACCCTTCTTGCAGCTCGATAATGTCTTCTTCCAACTATTCTTCCGTGCGCTACAGGCCAATGTTCGCCCCACTGTGTGTTCATGAACTCCCCGCTGATATCCTGACGTCGCACGTAGAGAGGAACCCCAACCGCCGATTCTTTTGTTGTCGAGCGAGGAAGGTAAGTCTTCTTCCATGGGTTTATATGTTTTCTCACTAGTTTATGCAAAAATTAGGGTTCACAATGGGTTTTGGAAGTGTGAATTTTGAAGTATTAGTCAATCCGATTTTTTGGTTTGTGCAGTGGGATGACTGTGATTTTTTCCAGTGGGTTGATTCCCCAATACCTACTAGCTTTTGTCGGAACAACTATACTCGTCGCCTCAAGCTACTGCAAGACAAATAATTTGCAGATTGTACTCGCGGAGAAAGACGATTCGAAGAAGCTTGCTCTTGCGCCGAATTCGTGATAGAAACAATGGAAAGTAAGTGGAAATACTAGAAAAACACACACTTCATTAATAAAGGAGGCCTATATATATTGGCAACTAAAGAAAGCAAATAACAGCAAATCTCAACTCAACGTCTATCTACCGAAGCTAGGAACTAACTCCATGACTAACTAATGACTCCTAAGAAATAGGAAACAAACTAACAGACGTGGACTTGGTCTAATACACCAAGTCAATTTATTCAACAATTCGGAGATCCAAAGTCAAACGCTGGCCGCGGCTGCCGAATTCGGATTCCAGTGCTCTGCGTTGCTAGAATCTTCCAATAGACTAGAGAATTAGGGCACAAATCCGACGGCGAGACCATCCTGTGGCTGCTGAAGTAGGCGGAGCCGTCGATCGTCGCTGCCACGGGGAGCGGTACCATCCCGGCCTCCACCCTTGCAGCAGTCGGCGGCTCGATTTCTCACCGGGCCGGCTCGATTCGTCGGGCCTCCATCAAAAGATTGAAGATTTAGGTATTACTATAGCGACGGGAGAGATCCGGAGTGAAGAGGACGGCGCTGTAGTCGTGACAGCCGAAGAACGATTGTGCTACTCTGAGTGAGGATCCGGCCCCGGCGTGAGTCCGTGAGAAGAAGATGGGCAGCGACGGCTCTATGAAGAAATCATAGAGTGTGAACGAGATAAGATGATGATGAGCTATAATTAGAATATAATTTTTTTAAAAAAATTTAAATTGACTTTAATGAAAAAACGACGCAATTCCTTCAATGCCGACTTATGCCACATGGCAAATCCGGCTGCCAGCTAGGATTAATTTTGGTCGGAAATAGAGATTGTGGGACAATTGCAAAAAATTAAAAGGTGATGTATTAATTAGCAAAAGATGAAAGGTGGTGGAAAAAACAGAATCGGTGTAAAGTTCGTGTATTTCTTTTACTATACAAGTGGATAGATTTGATAGAATTTTATGAAGTTGAGTATTTTTAATTATGTACTATCCAATTTGATATTCTTCATGAATACCAATTAAGATATTATACATTTTGTGTATAGTACAAATCGAAATGTAGTTTTTCCTTCCTCTTACACAACATTCAGAAAAGTATAAGTGTGTCTTAGAGGATTATCTTCATTCAATGACATTTTAGTTCCTTTACCATAAAAAGGGATAGACTGTATAGAATTTTTTGACGTGTGGGTATTTTTGAATATGCACTATCCAATTTGAGCATTCATTATAAATATGCACGATATTATACATTTTGTCCTAAGAAATAAGCCTAACAAAAATGCTAAGAAAATGTGTTGTTTATCATAAATTTCGGAAAAGAGAAAGTTACTCTTTTCAAAGATTGTTTATCAAATTATGAGTAAAAAATGAAAATTTTGGGATAAAATATAGTTCATTTTAGGACTGGCAAAGCAGAGCAAACGATGGGGACGTACGCGATAAAGCAGATAAGTTGTACTACGACGTACACAAGGCCAATTTCAAATACAAGGGCGTGGCTGCAGTTGATTAAAATTCCTAAATTTTATGAAATAAAGGCATCTGATAAGCGCCAAAAGGGTACTGATGAGTCGTCGAACTCGAGCAAATCCAACAACCCAGAAAAGTCCTTCAATTTTTACGATCGGAGCCAACCGATCAGGACGAAACAAGCAAAGCCCAGGCTCGAAATGACGGGAAATAATCATCAACTTCGGAGGGCATAATTGATTTCGACGCCATTCTGGAGGAAGTCAAACTCGAGTTTCTCCATTAAAACTCCGAACTGCCAAAAAAATTGCATTAACGTCTTGAACATGAAGGAAAAAGTAGCAGGATGGCTCTTACTATGCCAATTATTATCGTCGTCCATGTCAAAGAAATAATCTCGTGGATATTCGATGTGAGGGAGAGTATGGGTTTGTGGCTTAAATTAATTCTCAAATGCGCAGGTATCATCCTCTCTAAATAAATACTGTATATCGTTTTGGATTGTGCGTAGAGTCGCCGTTTTTAATTATCTCGACTTTTATGGTAAATCGGCCTTCGAAAAATGAGTGTGCACATTCTATGAGAATCAAGGCGCTATGAATCTCATGGATTTGTTCTTATATGAACTTAGACGTGCACAAGTTGATTATATATATGAATATGTATTCATGTTTCTTTTAAGTTCTTTCATATTTGTCTATTATTCCAAATATTGAGAGCCAACTCAACTAATTAATTGAATATTGTTAGCCCATGTTTGGGTATAGAAAGGGAAATAAATAAGTGATTCCATTATATTTTGTTTGATTTGAGTAATATGTTATCAATTTTTTTGGGAAAACTCAATTCACCAAATTGTTACCCTTCAAGAAAGAAGGGAAACAAGGGGAAATGAAATCCTCTTACAAGTTACTCATTTCCATCATTGAGTCACTCAATAAAATTAACCATTATTATTACAATTTCCTTACTTGACTTGATTTCATTCCCTTTCGTTACCCAACTTGAACCAAATGACTCTTTAGGTTGTTTCATTTGGTTATACATGTTTTATATATATAGGGGATAGATCAGGTGAAAACTAAATATTTGGTGAAATCTAGAAACTTTTTTTAGCCCTTGATTTGTGTCATCCGGTGGTTATAAATTAATCTTATAGTTTCATTTTTTATGATATTTAATGTTTGTTTTAAGAATAATTCATTCATTAAGAAGGGTAATTATGATATTTATATGCATGTAACCGATTTATTTCCTTAAATTAGGGGATATCAAGTTATGGAAATGATTTCTTTTTCATCTGCAACATGTTATCCTCGAGAATTATTTATTCCTTGTATGGATTCAATTAATTGCTACATAGTATTTAATATATTTTTTTAATAACTAACAATTTTGAACTTCTCTTTTAATAAAACATCTATTTGTCTTTAATTCCTTTAAACTAAAATGCACCGTGAACAAAAGTCAAATGTACTATTAATTAGCATGATGCGCGTACTATATATATGCATGATAAAATAACAAAATATGCATTATCACTTTATTGTAAATGCACAAGTAAGATTTTGTGACATTGAATATGCACGATAAAATAGCAAAATATGCATTGTCATTTTATATAAATGCATAATTAAGATAATATATAAGCATGCCTATTAAAAAATTCTATACATAATGCATTATGATTGTAATTAAAATATGTTATTATAGTAAATGATTTTTTTTTTATCTACAATTTAATGCATAAATTATCTGAAAATGCATTATGACTAAACATTACACGATCCGATCAAAATGATGCATAATGAAATAGAAACATACGCATAACACATGACAAAGCAATGCATTCTGACACACATTGTAACTTTAATTTATTCTACCTACACGAGTCAACAAAATGATTATGCATTAGATAAAAGTGTTTATGCAACATATTGTCAACAATATGCAATATTATTGTGATTTGATATCAATAATTTATTGATAGCAAAATATGCATTATCTTATCAAGTAAATGCATGATAAAATAAATTAAATTTATAATTATGGATGCATGACATAATAAATAATATTAATACAAGTGAGTGCATAATAATATATCTAAAAATGCATAACAAATTAATGAAATATGCAGAAAGAAATATATCTGGTGCATTATCATTGTAAGTTGATACCAATAATTTATTGATAGCAAAATATGCATTATCTTATCAAGTAAATGCATGATAAAAAAATTTAAATTTATAACTATGAATATGATGCATGACATAATAAATAATATTGATACAAGTGAGTGCATGATAATATATCTAAAATGCATAACAATTTAATGGAATATGCAGAAAGAAATATATATGGTGCATTAAAATATTGGTTACACAAAAAAAAAATAATTAAAATAAAACAGCCCTCATAATTTCATTTTTGAGATGCATAAGCTTACGTTGGCCTGTTGCAAAATAACTTTTGGTAGTTAGAATCAATTTTATAAATAAATGAGTAGATCCCAAATATAGCGGCGCTAATATAGGTATACGAATTGTGCAGATTTTTAGATGACACTAATACCCTCATTTAGCACTAAAAATTAATTATAATAAATTTATTTATTCCATCCTTCATCCATGTGTATACATCTCAGCCCTCTATTTTCTCTTTATCCATGTTGATTTAATGTTTTTTTAGTTTTTTTTTCATGTTTTTTTGTGTTGATTTCATGTTTGTTTAACATTGATTTCATGTTTTTGTTTAATTTTTTTTTAAAATTTTTTAGTGTTGATTTCATGCTTCTTTTATTTTTTTTGTCCATGCTTTTTATTGTTGTTTTCATGCTTTTGTTGTTTCAATTTCATGCTTCTTTAATGTATTCATGCTTAAATATTCAATATGTTGCGGAAGGAGACAATGGTACCGTCGAAGAAGCTGAAAAGTGGAAGTGCCTCTTGATATTAAAATTGATATATTCAAATCGAGACTAAAAAAATATGAAATCAATATTAATAAAAGCATGAAATCGAAACTAAAAAAAAGCATGACATCCACAATAAATAAATAAAAAAATTAAAGAAGCATGAAATCAAAACTAAAAAAGCATTAAATCAACATTAAAAAAGCATGAAAAAAATAAAAGAAACCCTCCCCTATATAGTGGTTTTGGGTGTTATTAGTGTTTTTTTTTTTTGAAACTAGACCCTAACCCTAGACAAACCCTTAGAGGTTTTATTTAGTGTCCCGCTTTTGGTGGTTTTGAGTTTATCAATGTAATAGCCGTAAAAATCCATTTTTGGAAAAAAATAGAATTTCGAAGGAGGAAATAAATTTTCCGAGTATTTGAGATCGAGCACGGACGAAAATGAGCTTATGGGAATTTTTTATAATATGTTGGAATTATTCCAATGAAATCTCGAGAATTTTGAGAATGAAGGAATTTTGACAAGGCAATAAATTACCCGGAATGATTTGCGGAGAATGTTATTCTGTAAATATTTTACGGAAATAAGATGAGATGTGTGACTTAGTAGTAAAAGACTACATGTATTTATAATAGTGTAAGTGGGAGGAATTAAAAGGAAAAGAAGGAAGAAATTGTGTAAGTGTGCTAGTGTGTGTGTGCGTGTAAGTTGAGTGAAAGAGAGGGTGGTGTTCATCTCACCACCACTCAACAAGTTATGCAAACCACACACCCACATCATCCTCCTCATAACTCACCACCCCAAACTTAGTGAGAGAGAGATAAGCTCTCCCTTCTCTCTTCATCACCATTCCCGCAGGCGAGAATGGCCGCCACTTTCGAGCTGCCGCCGGCGACTCCTCCGGTCTCCGATCACTCCCAAAGTTCGCCCTCCCCCATATTTCAACCCATAGAACAAGAATCCGAGGTCGAAATCATGATCAAGAAGCTCTAAGTTCGACTTTCAAGGTTCGAAAGTTGGGTGATCAAACAAGTGTTCGAATTTCATCAAGCTTGAGGTAGTTCTTGTTTCCTCTTGTTGGTTTGAACTTGATTTCATGTTGTATGATATGATTCGAACTCCCCTCATCATGATTAAGATTCGGCCTTCTCAAGAAAAGTTCATGAATGATGATAATTCTTTCATATTTGTGTTCCTCTCATCATTTGAAGATCATCTATGTATGTATTGTTGAAGCTCCCTTCGATTTCCTTCATAACCAAATGAGTATAGCTATTATATGAACTCCCTTTATGATGTTCTTGACAAATCCTTGCTCAAATGATGGTTTAAGATGAGCTAGAGCCAAACCCGTAAGCATTTCTTCAAGTTTTTGATTCGGGCCTTTTATCGAACAGTTGGCGTGCACGTTTTGTTCAGCATTTTCGAACCCTTTCCCGACTCTATCTCATTTCGGGTCCTAAATGAAAGTTGTAGCTCATGTTCTCAGCTATTCATAGCCCAAATTTCATCTCGATCCGAGTTCATATGCATCCGTAGCGTCGTTTTGAAGTTGGTATGTCAATCTGGAAAATCTGGATAAAGTCAGCGAACTTTCGAGCTTGATTTCGAAACATCCTTAAACGATATGAGTTAAATTCTTTCACCATATTAAAGCTTATTGTCTCAGGTTTCCATAGCCGTGTCATGTGCCCAAAACCAAATTCGTATGCGAATACTGTGATGATTTGAAGTTGACACGTCTTAAAATCATTTTTGAGAAAAACAACTTGAGTACCGATTTTTATTCTCATTTTTGGCCATGAACTCCAACCCCATTTCAGAAAATAAAAGCATGGTGTTGTAGCCTGTTAAGCAAGCTTTCAATTGATATTCTCTGTGTCCATATTGGTTGAGTATAGCTCGAGATATCTTAGCTCAAAATATGACCCTTGACAATGAGTTCATGCTTTTGAAATTCACATCTCATTTCTTTTGAAATCTGGAAATCAGCCCACTTGCGGGCTAAACTGAGAACAGCTCGTTTGAAATTCGACATTTATTCTTCATCCATGTCGAAGTACGTTCCATTAGCGTTCTATACATATCTCGTTTACTTGAAACGGAGTTCGTATGAATTTACTATGATTTTTCAAAGTTTGTATCTCCAATCTGGAAATTCCGACGAACAACTTCTGTTCCGTTTTTCCAACCACGTTTTGACCACTTTCCTTTGATCGAATGAAAAATAGTATAACTATAAAGTTGTTCCTTGTTTTCTGAACCTCAGTTTTGATAGCTCATTCATTCGAATCCATTAAGAAACGAGTGAGAAATCATCACTCAAAGTTAGTACCAAAATCTGCCAAATTCCCGATTTTCAGATTCCGAGTTCTGGGAATAAATGCTTCAATCTCCCAACTCACTCACGGGAAAATTCTGAAATTTAAACATGTCGTAGCTCTGTGTGTTATCTTTCCAAATCAATATCATATGCTCTGTTTCGATTTATATTGAGTGAGAAACAATTATTTTCCTAGAAGGTCGCAGAATTTCTAAATTCTCTTAGAATGTTGAACTTGTTTTTCATATGACGGACCTTCTACTGCTTTGTTAAGCGTCTTGATCGAGTCTTGGGACTAGTTCGAATGGAGAAATTGAGTTCTCATTTGAATTAGTCGAATTTAGCTGATTTTAGATAATTAGAATTATCGAGTAGTATCATCAAACGTTGAGGTCATGCTGAATTTTCCGGGTGGACTTTTCTATCTTCTCGATTAATATATTTCTAATACGCGATATGAGTTAGAAGCGATGTGAGTTCCTAAAACTCTAATGAGAATTCTAGTAATAATGTTTTTCTTCTAAAACGAGACTTTTCCCTAAAGGTCAAGCAAGGGACGAGAGTCGAGGAACGTGAGGAAGAAAAACCAGGAACCGATCTATCACTTTGCAATCAGGTGGGCGTTCTAACAAAGAAAATTATATTGTTGCTATAATGAAGCATGTTTTGAAAATAAAGCAAGTTGACTCAAAACCCTTTCATGCATAAAATGTTTTTGGTTTTATGTGTGATGCCTATCTGTGTTGGATTGCCAACGTTATATCGATCGAGCCTGAGTTAGACAAAGGTCGCTAGCCAGGTTATGTGTACACAAAGTCGTGACTGTGTGCTCCAGAGGTGGGCCGGTTATGCATGGAAACGTCCGGTGAGGTGGCCACCTTGCCGGCGTACTTACAGATATGGATAATACAGATGTGGAAGAAAATGGGGAGTGCACTCCAATTGTTTATGGAAATAAAGTGGTTTTAGTTACACAAGTATTTTGATAAAACCTTGTGATAACTGTGAAATGCATGATTGGTGATTATTTTACTGAAAATTATTTTTGGGCATAACCTCACGGAGTACATCAAGTACTCAGCCCTGCTCGTGTTTTCAAAAACTTGCAGGTTGAGCGAGGTGGCAAGGGCGGCAGTGTTGAGAGGAGATTCGTTCATCTTTTGAATTTGGTTCAGAAAGAGATACATATCTTCATATATGTATCTATTTTGTTAAAGACTTCCGCTGTACGCTTCTATTATCTTATTTAGATAATTATGTTTAACTAGCTTCATGAACCAGTAAATCGAGAACTACTCTACTCGTATTCTTTCATGAACTTGAATAATGTTTGACTTTGCAAGGTTTCTTCTCTTGAATACTTGTATAACATTTAAGCCATGAGATTTTCTCGTTAACTTCGTTCATCTCTCAAGTTTCTATTGATTGAGTCTATTCAATTGTTCATTTTACTAATTACTGAGTTACAAGTCGTTTCCCCTTTCTTTCCCGCTTCTTATATCCAACCCCTAGTCACGGTTTCCCGTCTTAGCTATCCTTAGCAAAGTGCGGTCGTGACAATCAACTAGTTTCATGCTTATTTGCAAAAATGCATAATTAGATATATAAAAAAGCATGAATTAATATTTAAATAAGCGGGTTTTTACGGTTTCACGAATAGAATGGTTCTCATAAAAACCCTCCATATATAGTGGTTTTGGGTGCTATTTGTGTTTTTTTTTTAAACTAGACCCTAGACCTGGACAAACCCTTAGGCTACGTTTGGTAATTATCTCTAGATGAGGAAGGATGATTCATCTCAAGATGACTCATATGAATAGTGTCAAGATGAATCATTCATCTCTCCATTTGGTAGCAAAAAATTTAAACTCGGATAATATCATATTGTGTTTGGTACAAATTGTAAAACTCTAGATTAAAATTTATATTAACCAAATTACCCTTATTAAATACCCCCTACCAATTTTACTTTTTATCGTTGGGATTAAATAGTACCCTTTATTATTTATTATTTATTACTTTGTATCATTATTATTATTATTATTATTATATTACATTATTATTATTATTATTATTATTATTATTTATCATTATTATTTGAAATTGTATAAATACATAAGGGTAAAATGATAAAAGAGAGAAAGTATTGTGTTACTGTTCGAATGAGTTGAAGTCATCCGACCAAAAACGTCGGATGAGTTAACAAGCGAAAATAATAAAATAGCAGCGGGCTTGGGCTTTATCTCGGGCTCGGGCCATCCAGTTTATTTTATTTCGGTACCAAACACTTAGATGAACCAAAATGATTCACCTCATCTTAGTTCATCATATCCACCAAACACACTCTTAGGGATGTTATATCTAGTGTCCCGCTTTTGGTGGTTTTAGTGTTTAGGATTTTAGGGTTTATAGTTTAGGGTTTAGGGTTTAATATTCGTAAAAAGCATAATTTTAATATAAATAAAATAAAATTTTATTGATAAATATTTAAGTGTCATATAATAACTATTTAAGCATGAAATCGAAACTAAAAATGCATAAAATCAATATTAAAGAAAACATGAAATCAACACTAAAAAACATAAATAAATAAAAACAAAAAAAAAAGTATTAAATCAACACTAAAAATGCATTAAAAAAAAAAGAAACATGAAATCAACACTAAAAAAGTATGAAATCAAATTAAAAAAACATGAAATCGACAAAAAAAAAAAAAAAAAAAAAAAAAAAACCCTAACCAAAACATGATATCAATATTATAGATGCATGTAATCAAGACTATGAAAGCATGAAAATGAAAGAAAGCATAAAATCAAAATTAAAAATGCATTAAATCAACACTAAATAAACTTGAAAATATATAAATAAAAAAAGCATGAAATCAACACTAACTATGCATTTTAATATTTATTAACCTTTAATCCTAGATATGCTCTTTTTTTACAATCATGTTTATTTAGATATGAAATTATGCTTATTATATATATTAAAATGCATAGTTTATGTTTCATGTATATTTATTTAATTTTTTTTATAAATTTTAATTACTAAGTGGTGAAATAAAACACAATAAATTTATTACATATGAAAAATCAACTATTACCGGAACATTAATTAAGCATACAGTGGCTTATCTTGTAGAAGTATTAAAAATGTAGTAGTTTTTTTTTCTTCCTACAAATGGTCGAATTCAAAAAAAAAAAAAAAAGTAATGGCTTTGTTTAAGATTATATATTTTTGTTTGTTGAGAAAAATATGGAAAGAAGTAGTGGGAATAATATATGACGTAAATTGTGGGAGGAGAGAGAAACATATACATTTTTTTTGACAACAATATCCTTGCACTTATAATAATAACAAAATCATTTTAATAAAAAAAGATGTAATTAATTTGCACCACACGATTTACTAAAATGAAAAGTGGAGATGGGTTTCTAGTTCTCACCAATAAATTGGTTCCCACATGAACCATTCCTTATATATATATATATAGGAGGAAGATCAAATAGAAATAAATTCATACGTGTTAACTAAAAATGAATCTGAGCCACACAATAAGATTAAATCAACGGTTTAGATATAGATGATGTGTAAATCAGTAACCTCCCTCCTTAATTCATGGAATTAGTTTTGGTTGGTTTTCCGTTTTACAAGTCGTAATTAATATCTCGGCATTAGAAGAATAAATATCAAATATTTATTAATTTGTGTATTATATTTTCCATTATATTCTGTCTATTTTTTTATTAGTAATGCGGTTTTTGTTGCATATTATGCATTGCATTATTTCTTTCTTTGTTGCATAATATTTTTGCTGCTTACTAAAATATATTTTTATTAAAACATTTTTTTAATTTATAAGTAGTTTAGTTTTTTTTATTATTATTATTGTGCATGTGTTTAATTGTTGCTTTATAACTTACATTTTATTGCATATTATATCATTAATCATTGTATAAACGATTTATTGCATATTGTCTCATTAGTTAATGCATAAATACTTTACTGTATATTATCTCATTAATTATTGCATAACTCAATTATAAAACATTAATTTTATGAACAATGAAAAAAAATGCAATAATTATTATTAAAAAAAAATGCAATAGATGTACTGCTACTATGCAATAACAATCAAAATAATATGCATCAAAGTATTAATTAAAAAATAACAAACAAAATATGCAACAAAATGAAAAAACTAAATATAATTATTTAATCAATTATAAAGCAACAAAAATTATATGGGGGTTAGTTTGATAAATACTCCGTAATATTTGATTGATAACTTCCATCACCATCCTAATTAAGCGACAGTAATATTGATATGATGAAACTCTTTTGACGTAATAATAGGAGAGTAATGCTCCCACCGTGGGCATGCTTAATGTGCACATGGATGACGTGACATTGGAATATACTCCCTCCATTTCGTTTATCTTGGCTCACTTCTTTTTTGTCTTTTTTGGCACGCTTTTTCACGCTTCAAAATGATGGGTTTTTAAATGAATTTTTGAAGAATTCTTTTTTTTACGGAATACTTCAAAAATTCATTTTAAAACTCATCATTTTGAAGCGTGAAAAAGCGTGCCAAAAAAGGCAAAAAAGAAGTGAGCCAGAATAAACGAAATGGAGGTAGTATAAGAAAATTAATAAAAACCCTACCAAAAATAATTAAACCCTACTATAAAAAACTAAACCCAAACATAAAAAACTAAACCCTAAAAGGAAAAATTGCAAACGTGACACTGTCATATCACCAGTGGGCACATTAAGTGTGTCCACCGTGGGTAGGGGAGCATTTCTAAATTATAGGATTGCATAATATATTTAATTGTAATTAATTTTAGATTCAATCTCCACCCTACAATTCTTTTAAATAGACGGTTCGTGTTCATTTTTAGTTAACACAGGGGGAACCATTTCTCATATAACCCACCCAATTAATATAACCAATTAATATAAAAAAATTAGAAAAAAAATACCCACTACAAACTACGTAATAAAAAGCAATACACAGCAATAACTTATACATAGAAAAGTAATAACATAATATGCATTACAATATAAATGCAACAATTTATCATATAATAAGGAATAAGTTGTCCAAAATTATGCAATAACAAAAACTATATAGTGCAATAATTTTTATTGCATGCTACTTCAATATAAAAAATACGCAATAAGTTGTCATATAATATGCAATAACAAAAACTATATTGTGCAATAATTTATATTACATGCTATTACAATATATAAATATTTATTAATTTATTATACAATATGCAAATGATATGATATTTCGAAAGCAACAAACTAACATTATTTAAATATTTGACATGAAACCCAATAATATGCAATGGTTCAAGCATTATTATACAATGATATATAATTGTTAAAGTTAAAGTGATTATCAATATTTCTATAAAAAAAACTAATTCGTTTTTAACCATTCTATTATTAAATTGAATAATAGATTGCAGTGATTAAACAATATATAAAATACAGCCAAAATATGCGAATGCTAGTAAATAGCCGTAATTTTAGCATGTTCTACATATATGGTGAAGCATAATTACCACAATGTCCTCTTACTTAGTAATTAAATATAAAATTGTAATTTCCATTTTAAAACTAAATCTATCTCCACCGTACAAAATTAACAAATCCATGGTCTAGATTTGTTTCTAGTTAACACAAGGGGATATGTTTTCTATATAACTCACCCCCTATATATATATATATATATATAGGAGATAGATCATGTGAAAACTAATTAAATGGTGAAACCTAGAAACTATTTTGGGCCCTTGATCTTTGTCATCTAATGGTGTATATTAATTCCTTGTTTAAATTTTTAACTGTTTCTTCAATTATTAGATAAACACGCTAAACTAATATATAGGGTAATCTTGTCATTTTATTTATAATGTAACCGTTCTTTTCCTTTTTTCAAGCAATGCAATATTTTAACTCCAATTAAAATGATTTCTAGCTTCTCATTTCTTAATTTGCTTTTTCTTTTTCTTTTTTGATAGCTTCTTAATTTGTTTTTTAAAAAAACGTAACATTTATCTAGATTCTCATTTTTTTTTGCTGAATATGTCTAATTCTAATACATTTTTGTGATGCATTTTTTCATACATTATCATGCATTTATAATTGTATCAATAATATGACCCTTAATTATACATTCTACAAAATTGTCTTATGCATTTACCTAATATGGTGGTGCATATTTTTCTATTTCATCATGAATAAATTTGATAATGATTTAACTTTTTAGTCATAGTTAATTGCCTAATACGGTAATACATATTTTTATAATTTCATTAACTATTGCAATAATTTGATATATAGCGATCATATAATTTTTAGTCAAATATATGATGCATATTGTGTACAACCACAATGCATTTCATTTGATAATTTTTAAAAGGCATAAACGTTTATATATAATTAAAAAAACATAGGTGTCAATGCATTTCATTTACAAAAATGACGCATATTGTAAAATAGAATAATAGGTTGTTAGTATAAACTCAAATTAATTTTTATTTGCAATAATAATGAATCTTATAAACATAATTTTATTTTTTATGTATTTATTATGCATTCACCTAATACTGTAGTGCATAATTTCCAATTTCATCATACATTAATTTTATTATTTTGTCATAATTATCTAAACTCTAGTTCGAAAAAGTAAACCACATTTGTTGTACATATTATGAACAATCATTATGCATTCACTTAAAAACAATATGCATAACAAATGATAAAAAACATTACGACACCCGTGTGAGGTTTAGTGGTCTTACTAGCTAGGATTTAGATTCCCGACAAGGGTTTAATTTTCACCGCAAGGTTTAGTCCCATTTAGGATTTAGGGTTTAAGGGTGTAGGTTTAGATTTTAACCAAGGTTAAAATTTTTGGACTAGGGTTTAGGGTTTATTTTCCCTAACTAAGGTTTAGTTTCCAGACTAGGGTTTAGTTTCCGACCAGGGTTTAGATTCTGCTCTAGGGTTTAATTTTTCCAATTAGAATTTAACTTTTATCGTATAAGGTTTAGTTTCTCAAACTAGAGTCTAATTTTCATCAACTAGTGTTTAGTTTTTCATCACTAGGAATGAAATGTGATGCACATTATTATTGAAATTGTGATAATTAATTAATTTATTTTTGCTTTTTGGTATGGCAAATATTTATATGTATCGAATATTTTTCTTCATGCATATTCTATTAAATTGTTATGCATTATTGTATGTATTGACGTGCATATGTGCTTGTGCATATATTTATGCCATGCATCCTTAGTTAGTTAGTTATTCAATATTGAACTCTTTGTTTATGATGCATTTACGTGGTAAGGTAATGCACATTTTGTTTTTCAACATGCATTAATTTGATAATCACATATTTTTAGTCATAATGCATTTTCTAATCATATATGCACTATAGTTTGCAGATGAATGCATTTATTTTACTACAATAATGCATAACATTTACCACAATAATGCATACAAATTCCACAGATACATCAATGTTTCCACAATTTATAGATTCTTTATTTTCATAATGCATTTTTGTTAATTAATCATTCATTTTTCTAATATTTTTTGTGCATGCTATGATATATACTTTTTAAATGCATTTATCATATATATATTTATGCATATTTATCTGTTAAATCATGCATCTAGAAGGAAAAAAAAATCATATGAGATGCCACAAAGTAAATTACAAGATACGGGTGCAACATGCAAACAATTATCAATTCGATATCGATAATTTTGAGATTGGAATTTTTATTTAAGAATGAGTTTTTTGATGCACAATTATTAATGCATCGTAATATATGAAAAAAATAAATAATAATTTTAAGAAAATATGCATCATATGTCTTCCAAATATGCATAATAACATATCAACCTCTGTATACACAAACAAAAACTAAATTATTAAAAGAATTCATTGATCTTGCCAAAGAAATCGTTAAAAACTGTAAAGTCATGCATTAATAATTAATATATCGGAATAAAAAAAATTTGTAAACTCGTTATAAGCTTAAGGCATATGTTTATTTGTAGAAAGATTTGTATGAATCCCACAAAATTAGGGGCAACTATATGCAGCGTTTTTGAAGGAATTAAATTTGACATTATTACCCTTAATAATATTAGAATTATATTTAATATGCATTCATTAATAGGAAATTTATTAAAATTCAGTTTAATCTTAGCCATTCATTCTATATAAATCAATGGCATTTAAAAGTTTTTAGATTCTAAAGTAGATATAGTTTCCACCAGAATCAAACCCTATATATATATATATATATAGAGAGAGAGAGAGAGAGAGTTTGGTTCATATGTTAATAAATCTTGGCGTGTTAAATAGGAATGAATCTGAACCATTGATCTTAGTCAAATCTATGGCTGTCATTGATTTAAGCATGATTTCAAAATACAATAAGCATGATTTTAGTTAAGCACCAATTTGTACAATAAAAAGCATAATTATATAATAAGTATAATTCTATACATATATTTAAGCATGATTTTGTATACCTTTAAGCATTTTTCTTATTTTAACACGCAAAGATTTTTTAACACACGAATCATTCCCTATATATATATATATATATTTATTTTTTTATCAGGTAAATACAACACACTCGCACACACACGCACCCGATGTGATTCGAACCCCCCGACCTCTTGGATTGGATCCATATAAGGTTTCTAGCTAGACAACATGTCATTTTACAAGTTCTTGCTTAATCATTACAAACTTGATTTGTTATGTACTTCAAACAGGAAATGCTCATGCTACTCATTTATATTTTATGTCGACCTACATATATATGTTTGTTCGCAAATCAAAGAGATTGAACATATGATTGTCGATGGTGAGATGTTGGTTACTCAAGCATGAAATCTAATTGATTTACTACTTTCGATCGATCTATTTCACTTTTCTAATTGATCAATATTGTTTCTACTCATTGTAGAGTTTAGAATTTTATCATAGTTGATGCGCCGTGTTAAGCACTTAAAGGCTTTATCGCTTTATAAAAAATAATTATTGTTAAACTACAAGCCAAAAATGTGCACCAATTGCACAATCCTTTATTTCCTCATCCATATACAATCTTACCTAAAATATATAGAAACAAATCTTAATTCTGTGATTCTTCATACTGGATAGAAGAAAGGCAATCTTAATTTTGTGATTCTTCATACTGGATAGAAGAAAGGCAATGAGAAGTTATAAGGAACGCAATATGATGAGGAGGATGTAGAAGCAGACTTGAAAACCATCTCAAGATGAATCAATAAGAGGACCTTCGCCAACTTAGGAACATTTAAGAGAAGCAGGTCAAAGAAATGCATAATTCACTGTTGTTTGGAAATATATGATCAATGATCCAACAAACCAATGAGCATGACCAGATAAAGCATTCAATTGAAAAGCAACACGGTCATCATTTTAAATTAAAATTAAAAGTAAATCTAGAAGATTGCTCGAGAGTCCGAGACTGGACAGGTTCGGTTCTCTAGTTCAAGATGGGATATAATTATTTAAATAGTGCAGCACGGGATGTACGGGTACCCAATACTATTAGCCCACAAAGGCACTCATGAGTTTGTTATGACATGGCAAATATGACCCACACTGAGATAACAGCTTTGTTGTTTGTAGTGGTTTTGCTTTAAAGACACAACTGAAGCTGAAGTATAGGAAGGAAATCAATGAAAAGTACAACTTTTCCTAGCATTCAACATGACTTAGCTATTCATTGCAATCAGCCATAGAATGTAATAATTTTGTCCAAAAAAAAAAACCAACAATAAATCAAACAGCAACATATTTAACTAAACCAAACACATAATGAAAAAACAATTATCCATAAACATTTGCCTCAACAAATATCGCAAGACAATATGAACAAGGTAAGGTTTCAATGAAGTAAACATATAATTCGAAGTAAACTAAACTTGGTAAACTGATGAGATGTTAGCAATCGCCTCATCAAAACCCTTTTCCCCTCCACACGAAATACCGACCAAATTCAAGATCTTAGCTTGTAGACGAGAGTCAAAAGGCATCCAGTACTTTACACGAGCACTGTTTTCATCCAAGATCTTAGCCTGTTGACGAGGGTCAAAACCCACTTCCACTCCACAAACGGTGACTGCATTCAAAATCTTAGCCTCTAGAAGAGGGTCAAAGCCCATTTCCTCTCCACAAACTGAATGAAGGATCTTCGCCAGTAGAGGGTTAAACAACAAATCATGCCCACACGGACAAGAAACACCAAGTCCATCGAAAATGTTGGCCAGTTTATGAAGGTCAAAACCCATTTCCTCTTCACAAACACCAACTGCATTCAAGACCTTGGCCAGTAGAGTGTTGGACAAATCAGACTCACCCCCAACTCCATTCAAAATCTTGGCCAGTAGACGAGGGTCGAGGGAACCAGGCCCATCTAGAAAATTTTTAATGCCGGGTGCACAAGCAAGTATCAGCCATGCAACATTGGGCTCCTCAGTCTCAGGATTGATGAAAAATCGGGAGGCCAGCTCTGCTGTTTTCTTAATGTGGTCTTTGAAAGCCTTTACCCGGAGACGACCTAAAACCAAAGAAGCTTGCCCACCTCTTCCCTGATATTCACGAATGATTTCACGCCTATTAGGCCTGTCAGTCACAAATTCATGAAGAACTTCACGTGTATTGCCCCTATCAGTCAGTGTTCCATACAGAGTTGATTTTCCATCCACAACAATAAAACCAAGCCTGTTTTTATCAGTTTCTCCAACATCAACCATCGTTTCTATAGTTAAATTAATCCACACAAGTCCTGCAGTTGATCAAATAAGAGCAATATTCAGAACACAGCTGAATTATGTGTTGAGTACAAAATCAAAACATAAATTCAGTACCAAAAATCAAAAAAAATATCAAAAAGACACAAGGAAATAGGTGGACTGAATGTGACACCATAATTGTGAGAAACAAGAAAGAAACAAAATTCTCAGACCTTTACTTTAGATTAGCCCTTAGAGATTACCAATTAGAATTCAATCTCTAAGATTCAGACCCAGGAATTGTGACTACTATATTATAAAGGATTCGATACTTATTAAATTAAATTAAATGTAAATATATATTTCGATTACACCAAAAATCATCAGCTACATGGCGTAGAATAAGTCGAGATGAAAAAAAAATTAAAGAAATTAATCACGCAAAGCATATATAGAACTCCATGATTCCTTCGAACTAATTTACATCTTTGCTGAGTTCCAAATAATAAATCAAAAAAAAAAAAACTCAACAACGAACGAACGAAATAACTAATAGCAGAAACTAAACATCAAATTACAAACGCCCATGGAAGATGGGACAACAAACAAAAGAAAGCACTAACAACATTAGAATAAACCTAACCCTCGAAAACCAGATCACAATATGCATCGCAAGATCAAAAAGCAGAAATTAAATAAGCGTAGCCCAGATCCAAATATGCATCGCAAAAAAGGCAGAAATTATGTTAGAATAATTACCTCCAACGATGAGAGCGAAAGCGATCTTTAGAGGAAACCGTTCTCGAAAGTGAATACAAATTACTTGTAGCAAGTATATATATAGCGGGAAAGAAGAGAAGGTGAATAGGTGGGAAAGTAGCGGCAGGCCCAGTCCGGTCCGGCCCGCCGAGCTAACTCAATTTTTAAAGCCCGCCCTCCGGCCTAATATTTGCTGGGCCGCTAATTTGAAGCCCAACCCCATTCGGGATGCCGGACATAGCCCCCAAATTACTTTTCATAGCCCCCTCTTTAAAAAAATAAATTAAAATAAATATGATTATTATACTATTTGCCCTTTAGCCTACAAATTTTAATGAAATAGTAACAACTAAAGCGTAACCCCTAAAATAATATAGTGATATTCTATAGCCTCCGACCCATATCCATTCATCATATATGCCCCTGCCCCATGGAGGAACAAATTCAACATGAATAAACCTCAATCCACAGTTCCAAATAAAACTTGTCACTTCCAACTAAGAAAACTCAGCAAAGCCTACTATTTTTAGTCCCCACCCAAGACGCAACAATAAAATCTCGCTTCAATCACAAACACCACCTCGAATTCTAATATACTACGAAGAAAGAAATTCCCAAAAAAACCCAGACCCACTTCCCAAAATATATCAAAGATCACATAAAGAAAGAAGAGAAGTATGAAGCAACAGCAAACCAAAGCTCCTCTCTTTGCGAAAAAATAGACAGTTTCTGAATCTCTTGTAATTTGCAATCGAAGCGAGCAAATGCCACTCGCGCAAACAAAGGTTACAATAAACTCAATAAAGTCTGTTCCTTTCTACAGTGATTTCACACTTCACACTGCAAAGTACAAATTCATGAAATCAAAGAATTGGGATAAAATAAGAAGAGATCATCTTTCCATCTCTCAGTTCTCCACATAATCTTTTTTTTGTGTTGCTAAAAGCATGATGATTTGAATCTTCAAGAGTAGAGCGGAAAAAGGAATTGGACGATGCCCTCCTCGCCGGTGGCGCTGCCTCAGGCAAATGGCCACTATTTTATTTTAATTTTTTCTAGCAACAATTTCAGATGGATTTCTGCAAATCACTTGATATCTTCACATTACTTTTAACTGATCATATTCGTAAAACGGGGGCTACAGGTGCTCTCAAGAAGAAAAAAGAAAAATGGGGCTGCAGATTTCGTTCAAGAATATAGAACGGGGGTTATGATTACCCTTAATTAAGTTTTGGGGCTACGGGGTACAATCGTAAAATCATATTATTTATTTAATTATTTTAAAAGATGGGCACATTTTGGAGGCTATGTATAGAATTACCCTTGTTGATAGTCTTTAAGCGCATATTTGGTATTACTTGTTGTTTGGTTTGGTTTAGGTAATAGGTTATTCAATATCCTTACTAGAGGCTAATTCAATCCATCAAATTGTTACCTCTTAAGAGGGGAGGAGAAACAATGAGAAATAGAATCTCTTACAAGTAATTCATTTTCATCAATGAACAAAACACTCAATAAAATTAACCATTATTATTACAATTCTTTTACTTTGCTTGATTCAATTCTCTTGTCATTACCCAACTTGAACCAAACGAGCACTAAAAGTGGCTCGTTTCTCCAATCCAAACAAAAGCTCAAATAGAAAAAAGGTCATTCACTTTATTTGTCCCCAGCCTGCCTAAGCGTACTCGTTCTTAGGGATGTAAACGGGATGGGGAGGATATTCATTTCACATCCCCATACCCGCACCAGAAAATCACCCCCGTACCCGTTTAAATTAAAGCAGGGGCCGGGCGGGAATTATCCGCCGGGGGAAGGGTACCCATCGGGTACCTGTTGAATTTATTTTTATTTTTATTTTTATTTTTATTTCAAATAAATAGTAGTAAAATTATTATAATAATATATATTTTTAATAAAAATTTAAATTTGAAAACGACGTTGTTTTAATTGTCAGATGATATGCACAAGTGTACAATTCCGGCTGCCACGTCAGATTTAATTTGGGTAAAATTTGAAATAATGGAAAAATTGGACGACCTTCATAGTTTGTATATTTATAGAACAAATCAAAAGTTTATGTCCAAAACAATATATCAGACAAAATTGGTATATTTATTTGCATTTTTACCTAAATTATCTCATCTTCCGCCATATATTCATACAAATATTTGGTACGCGTATTTCAGTTTTCATGCTATGATACGAGGTATTCCATGTTGATTTTTTTTTCTTTCTATAGAGCTATAATTTTGGCAAAGAGATATCTAACTAGCTGAAAATGAATATGTAAATTAATATCCCGCATAAAAGAAAAAGAAAAAAAAGCAGTTTGAAGAATACTAGATAAATATGACAAAATCTAAGATCTACGATTACGGGTGTGTTCTCTTTGAGAACAATTACTCTTTAAATTTTTCCTTATTTCTCACATTTTCCTACTTTCTACTTTTTTTCCCTTTCCTTTTCACTTCAATAGAAAAAAATATTTTTACTCCAATGTTGGTGAGATAATATTTTCTATTGAATAAAGAGTAAAATTCTCCATCATATATAAGGAGGTAGGAAAATGTGGGAAATAAGGAGAAATTTAAAAGGTGATTGTTATTTTTTCCCTCATTTTCCATGATAATTTTCCATCAAAGAGAACAATGTATGTTGTTACTTTTCTTTTCTTTTTTTTGTTTTGTTTTCCTTAGTCTTAATAGATATTCTTGTTGGGATATTATGTAAAGGGGGAACTTGGATCAAGTTCATAAACAATTTGTTTTAATTCGATTCCAAAACCCTCAGTAGAATATTTCCCTTGTTATTTTTGATGAATCTAGACAAGTTATTTTTTATAGTAAAGCTTGCATGTTAGGAAGCTTTCATTTTGTTCTAGAAGCGCAGAAGTATGAAGCAGTAGAAGATTGTGAAGCATCAGGAAGCAAAACGGCTCCAAGCAATCAGCAGACAAGACTTGCAAAGCGTATGAGAAACGCTTTCAAGACAAAGATGTTAGAGCATGCTACCATTCAATGGAAGCAAGCGCTCTCAAATCAGCTCACCTAAAGCGTCTTTGATATGGAGCTATACTTAAAGCGTCAATCTGTGCTAGTGGGACAAGTTGAGTCACAAAATCTAAGTTTGATTTTCAAACGTTCGAATATCTGACGTGCGCCGCAGTTGCAGTCCACGTCATCATATTATTGCCCAACGGAGCGGTTGTGTAGAAAAGTCAAGATAAGGTGCAGAGAGCCCATACCTATATTCAACCACCATGCATACAGTGACATTTCCCTAGTACTGCAGGCTATAAAGCACCTGACACACGCCGACTTTTCCGAAAAATGAGGAACACACAACCTCTTCTCTCTCAACGGGAAGTAGGGTTTCTCATACTATAAATAGAAGGAGTTGCTCACACTATTAAGGACGCACGCACAAAGCAATCTATTCACAAGCAATAACTCAAGCAAATAATCTCTTTACTTTCCTTTAGTTCTTCAAGCCGCTTCCAACTTTAGTGTGTCCTCAAGAATCTTATTTTCTTGAGTATTAGCAACATCTTTCTACTTCTAGGTTCAACCGTTCATATCTATAACCTAGTCCCCTTGAGAATCTTTATCCCCTTACACTTGATTTTTATTGTAAAGGATTCTCACTCTACGAAAACCAAAACCCCCAAAACCCAAGTCTATTGTTCTTAGATTGAGTTGTAAGGTTGTAAGTTTTTGTTTAGAAAGTTGTTTGTTGTAAGACATCTCGAGAGCCCGAAATCTCTGAGGATTCGAAGCAAGTTTGTTACTAGCTTTGAATCACTTCCCCTTGGAAGTATAAAACAAGGGATACTAAGTGAATGTATTCATCCCGTCGAGGATAAGAGTGGACGTAGAAGAGTTGCTCCGAACCACTATAAAAGTATTTGTGTCTCTTTACTTTATTTATCGCTTAGATTTATTGCATATGCACACTCACGCTTTAAATATCAACTTGGTTTTAATTCGCAAGAAACTTTAAGTCTCACCACATTCCGCACAACACTCACACAAGCGAGAAGCTTTGAAAGCCTCACAAGTTTTCAAAGCGTCTACTTGTTAAAAAGGCTAAAAAATGAAAGAGTAGTTAAACACTACTCTACACAAGTATTCACCCCCCCCTCTACGTGTGTAAGTCACTTTCGGGACCAACAATTCTCTTGTTCCCAAATTGAAATCTAGGTAGATGATATTGCACAAATTAACTTGACGAGTTTTAGTATGTAAGAGCGTACGGAGGTACAGAAAAACTTGGGAAACATGAACTTGTGACCTTTAGAATCTGCATTGTACCCCTAAATATTCCCCTCAATGTCATGCTCGAGTTTATCACTTACACAACTCTTTTAGCTATCCATGTTTCTAGCGAACTTGGCATATTCTTAGTGTCTGATAGTAATTTGCTGCATTATATTCATTTTGTTGTCATTCTTAACGTAATGAGTTTAATCCTTTTGCACTTTGTATCTTGTTGTAACTGCAAATCTAGTATTTATGGTATGTATTAGTTCTCATGTTAATGACATACTTGAGAACACTGATAAAATTTTCATACTTGACACTACATCTATTGATACATTTATTTCTTCTTAGCAAAATTTGAAAAGATTCCACTAGAACTACAGCTGCTTGTATCTGTTTTGACCAACTCTAATTGAATCTCTACACATAGCCACGTTCTTACCCCCTTTTGAATCTTGGAGACCCACATTCATGGTTCGTAAAGTTGGGTCTAGGTTTGAGTGTCATTTTACCCCTAACCACAATCCTTTGGGGTGTTTTGATTGTTTTCTCTCAGCATCTTACATTTAGCATGCAACTCTTCTTTTCATGGATCGGAAATGTTCGGGTAATTAAAACATATTATTGCATATGACCACTCGAATTATTGCATAGTGACAGAACGAATAGTTTATTTGTGTTTGTAACTTTACCGACCTTTCTGCCCAAAAAAAATAAATAAAAAAACTTTGCAGGCCTCAAATTTTCCCAATATTGATGAGTCTTTATTGATATGCCAGTTTTGAACATATTTTTCTTCTTTCTAACTAAAAGAGAAGATGATACTAGAATGGAAGAAAAGTTTATTTTAATTATTTTTTTAAATGAGATAGTCGTCTAATCTATCTTTTATAAATCAATATCTTATGTTTAGTTATTAATATGGGACGGATTTGCTTTTTTATTTCATGTTTTTTTTCAAAGAAATTATATTAATACTCCATCAATGATGTAAAAAATTGATGTACACATGATATCTACTACTTTCTAATAATAGTTCCACTTCCGGTAATATATCCCTAGTTCCACTTCTAGTAATATATCCCCTTTGGACCGCAAAATTTTTACTATGTGTCCAGAACGACTGATCCATAATTCCTATAACTCTCATGAATCAGTGGCACCTCTCCCAGGAGGAATCCTGCTTCCTCAAAGACATGGCATTCTTGAGGGTCATCCCGGTGAAACAGATTTGACCGCAAGCATAGGCCTCATTGACGAATGCAAGGTCGTCACAAGATGAAAGACAGATCATCGAATCCTAGACTCACAGACTCACGCCAAAATACGGAACCGGGGAGGAACAACATCTTGGAGTTCCATGAGGTGGAGCTCCTCCTCCGGATGAGGAGCTCGCCGGGGTATTGGGCATCCACCAGAAATACAGCCGCCACCAATTCAAGGGGGTTCCTGATCTGGATGACAGGTTGCCCCATCAGACTCCCAAGTAACACCTCCTCAGCCTGGTTAGCGTCATCATCAGGGTCCGGTGCCAAGAGTCCCGAGAGCGCGGGATCGTTAGGATCGGCTGAGTTCTCATGGATCCATATCATCTCGAACACCCGCCTCTGCTCAAGTTTGACATGCGTGGCTAACCGAGACAAACTTCCTTGGATATGAAGCGTGTAGCCTTCAGGATCCACGATGTTCACCGGAGCAAATTGGTGTTGGACCATGAACTTGCGGTCTCTATCGTGAAGGAAACGTGCTAGCGGATGATCTGGGAAATTCATTGCTAACAATACGATTAGGGTTTTCTACTGTGGATAGATATTAGGGTTATTCTCTCCCTTTGACCAAGAGTGCCTTTTATAGCGGGTTAATTTGTGTGTTGTTTTTCTCCTTATTTTTGAAGTCAAGAAAAGGAAAATCTTCAACTTTTCTTAGAGACTATGCTACTAATAAAACAAATATAAAATGACAGCTCGGGGCACAAAATAAAACAAGCCAATCCGAAAAAAACAGCAAGCTGGAATACAGCGAACCATATAAAAGCAAGCGTAAATAAGTTACAAAACATCTAAGTTAATATATCACAAAATAGAGTCAACCATATAAAATCATGCTTTTGGATTATAGGTTCCAAACATCAAGCATCCAAAACACGATGAAATATGAAAGCATCCAAGTTCACAACATACATACATAATACCATCCATTGGCCAAATCTAAACACAAACTACTCAAAACAAGCAATCTAAAATACAGTCAACCATCATGATTTTAGATAAAATACAAAAAATTTAAGTTAATAGTATTTGTGACAACGCATATGTCACAGCTTACATGAGAGCCAAAACAACTTAGATATATTTCAGGAGATGCTCCACATATTCAGGCATTGCGCCTTCAGGCAAGCCTAGAAAAATCTCTAGTTTTTCCCTTGATTTGCCTAGCATTTCAGACACCAAGAACCTGTTGGAGTTGGAGAGCCCCGGTATGTTACCTAGCTGCTCGAAGAGCCAGTTTACTAGAGGCAAGGATTTGGAGCTTCCCGACACAGTTTCGCCACCTTGCATTGAAATGTCAACTTCTGATAAACTGAAAAAAGTTGCATCTGCACTTGTCTCCATGCATTGAACAAGTAATTGTATCACTGCAGGAGTCATGAAATCAGAAAACAATTATAAGACAAACATAATCCAGAAAGCATCATAGAAGATACCTTGTAACTGATACAGCTCTCAATACCAAGTCCTTCTTATCTTGATCCAAAGATCCATTCGTAGCTGGCTAGCTGCATTGCACAAAACATCATAATAAAGTTGATGCTAGAAGGTATGGACTACTAACATCGAGCAAAGAACTGCAGCTGCTTGTATCTGTTTTGACCAACTCTAATTGAATCTCTACACATATCCATGTTTCTTACCCCTTTTGAATCTTGGAAACCCACATTCATGGTCTGTAAAGCTGGGTCTAGGTTTAAGTGTCATTTTACCCCCAACCACAATCTTTCGGGGTGTTTTGACTGTTTTCTCCTAGCATCTTACATTTAGAATGTAGCTCTTCTTTTCTTGGATCGGAAAAGGTTCGGGTAATTAAAATAGATTATTGCATATGACCACTCGAATTATTGCATAGTGACAAAATGAATAGTTTATTTGTGTTTGTAACTTTACCGGCCTCTCTGACCCAAAAAAAATAAAAAAATAAAAACTTTGCAGGCCTTAGATTTTCCCAAAATTGATGAGTCTTTATTGATATGCCAGTTTTGAACATATTTTTCTTCTTTCTAACTAAAAGAGAAGATGATACTAGAATGTAAGAAAAGTTTTTTTTAATTATTTTTTTTAAATGAGATAGTCGTCTAATCTATCTTTTATAAATCAATATCTTATGTTTAGTTATTAATATGGGGCGAATTTGCTCCTTTTTTATTTTTTTTTCAAAGAAATTATTTTAATACTCCATCATTGATGTCAAAAACTGATGTACACATGATATCTACAACTTTGTAATAATAGTTCCACTTCCGGTAATATATCCCCTAGTCCCACTTCTAGTAATATATCCCCTTTGGACAGCAAAAATTCTACTATGTGTCCAGAACGACTGATCCATAATCCCTGTAACTCTCATGAATCGGTGGCTCCTCTCCCAGAAGGAATCCTGCTTCCGCAAGACATGACATTCTTGAGGGTCATCCCGGTGAAACAGATTTGACCGCAAGCATAGGCCTCATTGACGAATGCAAGGCCATCAACGATCGTAGGTATTATAAATTCTGTAAAACCTTTGCACACGGCGGCCAATTTAATTTTGTCCCGTACTGTGAAATCGCCCATGCGGAAAATATCATCACATATCTCATAGTCCTTATCTGCCATCTCTCTCTAACTTCACGCGATCTTCTGAAAATCCTAACTTCACTCACGCGATTTTCCCGCTAAAATCTCTTGAAGTAGACAGAGTGCGGGGAAAATTCTCTTTTATTTCATTTGTAAAGACAATGTTTAATCAAGAAAGACATTTTATTTATCTTTTGTGTTTATTGTATATAACTGAGCCTCAAGATAAATTCTCTAGACCTTTATTAATTATAAGATATAATCATGCATGCATACGATGGTGCTTATGGAATGTATATTTTTTAACTATGGTCTTGAATTTCCAAATGAACTGAGTATTCAAGAATGACATAAACGCTCCTCTACCCACGGTGGACACACTTAATGTGCACACCGCTTATATGGCAGTGTCACGTTGTTAATCATTTCCATATGGGGTTTAGCTTTTTTGGATAGGGTTTATTTTTTTTGGTAGGGTTTAGTTTTATGGTATATATTTAAATTAATTTCCTTATTTAAAACATTGACATTCGAGCGTTACTCTCAAGAATGAATTTTGAAGTGTGAATTGTAACTCGTACATATGATACATACTCATAAGATGAGTATTTAAATTCCATCAATAGTAATGCAAAGACGTAAACATATACTCCCTCCGTCCCCTTCTACTTAAGCCATTTTATTATAATAATAGACTCATAATAATAAAAGCGGGCTCAAGTAGAAGGGGACGAAGGGAGTATATAATATATGCAGGTGCTTGTTAGAAAACAAGTACACTTAAATGGAATTTATCAAACTAAGAATTTCTAATTTCCGATAGTACGCATGATTAGCCTTTATACTTGAAACACCATAGTGATCTTATATATACTTTGTTTCATCTTGGTATATTCTCTGATTGCTTGAAAATCATAAATAATTTATATTGGATGTGACGATAATGAATATCGATATTAACGAGTGGTTAATAAAGAATCTATTAATTAATCAATTTAGTCGAGAGAATCTTCTAAAATTTTCATTATTCATAACTCGAAGACCTTGGCCAAGGCATAACGAATAACAATTCATAAATGAGTTATTGAATTAGAATGAAAATGTAGTTATTAAACCATTTGAGTTTTATTCATACTCAAGATTTAGTTGGAAGATTGGATAATATAAAGATCTTATATGTATGACTATTCGTAATTGAATTAGTTTACTCGCTACTGACCTAATGTTAGATGTTCTCATAATTTATAGGTTATTGAAATTAAAGAGTTGATAATATATGCATAAATTAATCGAATAAATATTACTCTAATTGGTATAAGTTGTATTAGTATACTTCTTTACCCACTGTTGGCATTCTTAATGTGTCCACAGTTGAGTGATGACATTTTATTTAAGGAAAAATTTAATTAATATACCTTATAAAATAAACCCTACTAAAAAACTAAACTTTACTAAAAATAACTAAACTCTAAAGGAAAAAATTATTGACGTGACACTGTCACATCAACGGGTGGACATATTAAGTATGCCCAATGTAGGTAAGAGAGCATTCCTATAAGTTGTATACTTGTTACAAGCCTATTGCTAGCATTAGTCGTAACTCGTAAACCTAAGAGTATCGCATGCTTAAATTAGAACATGTTTATTTGAACTAGCAAAGATCACGTGCGTTGCACGTGGATCCCGTTATATTATTATTATTATTATTATTATTATTATTATTATTATTATTATTATTATTATTATTATTATTTCACTTAGGATATCATGAATTATATTAGGATAAATATTTATCAGACTTGATAAGAATAATAAGTTTAGTTTAAAGTAATAAAAAGAACAAGTAGCCTATCTATTAATTATTTTTACTTTAAAAAAAAGAAAAAAAACTATATTATTCTCAATGTCTAAAAGATTCACATTAAATCTTTTTTGTTTGAGTTTGATAGACGTAGAAAACATTTTGTTCTTTTTTTTAGATATAAATTTGTCCAACGTGTCGTCATCATCACTTAAAATATCAATGCAATCTTCGATCTTCTTTTTTATTATCCTTCTTTTTACCTTTCCTTGCTCTTCATCAAGTTGCAACATCGTTGGTTTTTTCTTTTCTTTCACTTGAGTTGACTTGATATTTTTCTTTGCTCTTTTTTTTTTTCACTTCTGTTGGTTTTGCTATGTTGATAGACTTTTTCTTTCTTTTAACTTCATTTGTTTTCACTTTCGTTGATTTTACTCTTTTGACCGATTCTTTTTTCCTTGATCAACTTGATTTGTTTGGGGATACTTGAACTGATGTTTCTTCATCGATGTTGTTGCGCTTAAGCTTTTGTATTGCACTGGCTATGACAATCAAGTTTCCTCTATTATCGCTCTTTACAGACTTGATTGCAGCCATGAAACGAATTTCTGTTGAATTTTGTAAGCTTAATCCTCTATAGTATGCTAATTCATTTTCACCCTAAATAAATGTATTTCTTGAATTTAGAAATCTGTAAAAAGTTTCATAAAAATTTTAAAGTATATTTCATAAAGATTTTTTTTTATAACATATACTAACCGTGCACTTTTTACAAGAATCATACCATATCGATGATTTATTCTAAAATTCATCAATGGTTCCCATAAAACAATAGTACAATTCTTATAATATAAATATAAAAAAACTACTACTATTATATTTATAAATAGTAAAAATAACTCAAGGCATCATGACAATATAATTTGAGAGATTCTCAAGAAAATTAATTTTTTTCTTCTCATTATCTTATTTTCACTCTCAGCTATTTATGCACACAGCAAGATTGATTAGCACATATCATTTCTATGTATAACCAAAAGCATATTCAATATTCATTCAACAAGCATGAAGATCATAAATTACGCATCAGCAACATCCAAGAAGCATGCTTCATTTTCATTAATTTGCGTAAATTTAACTATAGAAAAGACTCTAAAAACCCTTATTACCAACAACAAGTTTCAAGGAAGATAGACTGGCACGGTGTAGAAAAGTTTAAGATTGAGATAGTACATGTGCATGTTGATTTTCTTTGAGATATTTTAAAGTCACTTGTGTAATACTTCCTTGTAGTATCTGTATCATCATTGACTCAAACAACTCTTAGCGGATCATACATTTCACATGAGCTATATTTATATAAAGTAAGAATACATAAGTTGTTGAAATATAAAAATGTATAAAACTAAATAATAAAGAAATCTTTTACTATCATTTACATAATACCTCTCCATGGTGAAATAAATCTCTTGGCATTAGCTAAAATTTGCAATGTGGATTTCATTGTACTATGTATGTGCTTCGAAATAACTTACTCCCTCTGTTCCACTTATATTGAGCCAATTTTCTTTTTGGGATGTCCCATTCATATAGAGTCATTATCAAAAATAAAAATTTTAAGCACAATTAGTTCAAAAAAATAAGGAATCTAATTCAATCAATTAACACACTAATTAATCCATAATATTCCACTCCCACTCAACCTTAATTGTATCCACCTCATTTCTAAAAATGAATATAACCTCTAAACACATCTTTTAATCCACTACTAATCACTCTTATCTTAATTTTCATGTCACCAAAAGAATGGCTCTATGTACACATTTTAGTAATTAATGCATCTATAGATAATTTTCATAAAATTAAAAAAAAAAAAAAGTATCTCGCAGTTCTTCTTTTTGAAGTGACATTAGAGACTACAATAATTGGATTTGTATCACAAGTTTTTGCAACTTATCCCCTTCATTTATTGTCATATCTTCCCAAATAAAAATACATTTAATTTAAATTCATTTATTAAATAAATAAGAGCACCGTATAATAAAATTGACTTACGCTTTGTTGATGATAGTTATGTCCCTCACAGTTTTTGATTTTATATTCGATGTAGTTCCCACTACACAAATTTACTATCTTCAACTTTCACGAGAGCTCCATAGATATCTTACGAATACATTGCACAATGAAATGATATATACCAATCATATACTTATAACATTAATAAAAAAAATTAAATAGGATTTGGAGAAACACTAAATTCTTCATTTTTGTTGAGCTTCAATTCTATATCCTTTAACTTATTAAAGTTGTAATGTACTTTGAACATCAACTCTTTTTATGGATATACGCTAGAAAATCTTTGATCAACTTTTCTGACATCAGTATTACATATCAAATGTGTCTTATCCATCTCGAACGCATGATTATATATATCCTCATTGAACACTATAACTGCAATATGAGTTCCCTACAAATTTCATAAAAGTGATGTTAATATATAATTAAAACAAAAATATTTTCAAATTTATTATTTTGCTTAAATAGATATGATCGTTATAAATAAAAATTTGTCCATATCATTATCAATTTTCTAATTCTTATGCTCAAGTTATTTCCACGGGCTATTTCTTGTCAAGTCATAAAATCTTCAATCGTATTGAAGACATTCTTTAGTTGATTTGTAAAGTTCTGAACGTCGTGGAATCACTTGACATGTTTTCAAAAAATTTCTGCAATATTAAAAATATATATATTAGAACACATTCAACCAATGCTAAAAATATGGTGCCTAAAATTGTATATTATTAGAGCTAAAATTTATGATCAGCAAGTAAATGAAATTTGACTATTACTCTCCTAATAGCCAAAAAGAGACATCTAAAATTTCTACCTCCGATTTTTGAATTACTAACTTATAGACTCAAAACGACTAAGCTAATGTTCAAAGTAATAATAATATTTTAAATAAAACAAAGAAAAAACATAAACAGAATTTATAAAGAACAAATCAAATGAAAAGTAACTAAGAACTACAAGAATTGTTAATGTTAATTGAACTTATTATTCGTTGATGATGTATAATTCGTAGCCTAGATTTAATGATTTATATATTTATATAATTTATTCCTCGAAGAAGGAAGAATTTGTACATTACATGTGGGTTGTGGAATTTGATAGAAGAGAAGAAAAAAGAAAACCATATACTATATCAATTTTCTTCTCTAAAAAGAAAAACTAATAGATACGTGAACGGTGAAGCCGAACCAAAATTTTACAGGTAGGCTGCTATATATAAAGTTGTCTTATTAGTTTGTATATAATTTTAATACTATAATACTACGTAAGTCAATATAGTTATTATAATATTAGATTAATATCATTGCTTTATACTATTTATAATATTAAGGGTAAAATAGGCAAAATAAATTTTGTAAACAATACACTTTTTATAATAATATATATATATATATATATATATAAAAGTATAGATTGATTCAAATATTCAAATTAATATCCCGCATAAAACGAAAAAAGAAAAAAAAACAGTTGAAGAATACATATTGACGAACGAACTATACCAAATCATCAATGCATGATGAAAAGTACAAACTTTTTTTTTTAGGCTTGGGATCCTCTATCCCCAAATTTGTGTTCTAATGGTGTCCCAAAATTCAATTTTTACTATTTTCATGCAATTTTCTTTTAATAATTTTTTTTATAATGATTTAGCTTAATTTAATGATTATTTTCAAGGATTAACCCTTTAGAGTTTATAATTATTTTTTTAGCATTTTATTTCACTTTTATAAGTATATTAGAGTTGAAAAATTCAAAATTAAATATATAATTTCAAAAAAATCAATTTTTTTTTCCTTATAAATGTCTATTACAATTTACTATATTATGATATTTTTTATTTTTATAAAAAATAATATAAAATTAGTAGAAATTGAATTATAGATCACCATTGGAACACCATTTTGGGGATAGAAGATATCAATATACCATCTCTTTTTTGGCTTTTTTTTTAAGTATAATCAATATTTAGCAACAACCAAAATCACATATGTGAAAATTGAAATAGATAAATACGACAAAAAAAATTAAAATCTAAGATCTACCAGTATACAAGAAAAAATGGAAGCAATTTTCCCAGAAAATAAAAATTGATCACGCCTTCATCCATTCACCCTGGTGGCGAGCGGCACCACCTCCGCGAGCGGCGTCGACAGTGGCGTCGGCAACGGCGACGTCCGGCAAACCGGGCAGGTAGGGTGGCGGCGCAGCCACGGATCGACGCACTTGACGTGGAAGAGGTGGCCGCAGTCGGGCAGAACCCTAAGCACGTTGCTGCTCTTGTAGTCGGCGAGGCAGATCGAGCAGCAGGCGGCGGTGGAGTCCTTGTGGTTCACCTTCTTCGCCTCCGAATACAGCACCTTCGGGTAGCCGGCGAGCGTCGCCTCGTCGAGTCCTCCGCCTCCGACGTCCGCCTCGATATCACCGATCGTCGGCGCGGTGAGGGGGCTCCGCTGGGGGAGGACGAAGGCGGTGGCGGTGCTGTTTCTGGTGCAGTAGTAGGAGGCGAGGGTGATGGTGGTGATGAGGAGGAGGATCCCGACGGAGACGCCGATCCCGTAGCCGAAGCCGCCGATGTTCTGTGAGCCGAGGAAGCCGCCGGAGTCGGTGGTGTTCATCGTCGCGGCGGAGGTGGTCGACGGTGGAGAGCGGCCATGGATAAAGGAGAGGGAGAATGGGGAGTTATTAGCTATAGGCGTGGAAAGTCAACGCTAGCGGAAGTTTGATTACGAGGTACTAATTGGGGGAGATTTTTTATTTAAAGGAAAGGAAGCTGCAACTTTGAATTTAGATTTACACTTTATTATATTATACATACAGTAGTTGACGCAAGAAATTAACTAATATTTTTTTAATCATGGGAATTAATATTTGTATATAGATGTATGCATGTAGTATGGCTTTTGCTAATTTGTCAACGGTTTGTAGGTATTATCATTTACGCTTTGTTACATGTTAGTTGCATGATCATGTGAGTAACGTCTTTATTGCAACGAAACTCTCACTTTTTTATTTTTCTTTTCTTTTTTTAATATTATTTACGATTAATTAAATAATTGGCTATATAACGCAATGAATTCAACCGCTTATCTGTCACTCTTTGAACGGCATGATATGCGCAGCCTATCATTAATTCAAAAAATAAAACTTGGGTGGTACTATTAAATATTTTAGGTGATATTATATTGCATGACACTAATTACAAAGATGACATTAATTACATAATACAAATAACATGTTACTGCTTAGCTTATTTTTCAACATCTCATATACGAGGGGTGTTGCAATATTATTACTTTTTTATGAATATAAAAGCATATCTATTTCTTAGAATGTCAATTATTGATTTGCGTCTCCATTTAAAGGATTAACAACTTATCCATTTCCAGAGGTGCCATAATCTTAATTACAAGTTCGGTTTGACATAATATAAATTATGATTAAAATCGCTGATTTTTATATTTCTTAAAATATTATAAATGCAGACTGTAGTTACAAGCTAAACTATGTGTATAAAATACGTAATTTACGTGTAGTTGTACGTATGAAATCGTAATTGATTACCTAATTCATGCCTACTTAAGTTCTAATTGGCGAAAACAATATCTACAAAGTAGTTATCTAAATAACTACTTTTTTGTATAACAAATTTAATAGTTTGCTAATCAATCATTAATAAATACAGTTAATAAATAAATAAATAAGAGAATAAGAAGAAAAATACGGAATCGAAATTGGGCCCAACCCAAGTTGGGCTCTGAGAAAATAGGCCCAAATAATGTTGGGCCGAGCCAGCTTTTGATACTTGTTGTGACTAGTTAGGCCCAAAAGATCAGGAGACTGGGGGTGTAGTGTTCTCTTATAAAAGTATGTGGCTCAAAAAGTAATATGTATATAGTTTAAGGACCAAACTGCAATTCGACCTAAAATTTCGAAAGTTGGAACAAGAATGATTCAGCTACAGTCAATCAGTCCTAAAACAAATGAAAAAAACGCCCAAAATCACAATCACACATCGCAAATTCACAGCTCACCTAGTAGTTTGAAGCTGAAAATGGCGGTGCCGAGGCGATCGGTAGCTCTGCTCGTTGCTGTGTTCTGCATTATCTCGTTGGCTGAATCGAGTAGCGACACAAACCGCGTGTTCACGCCGTGCGGCGACGCGGCGGTGCAGAGGTCCGACGGCTTCACCTTCGGCATCGCGTTCGCGGCGAGGAACTCCTTCTTCTTCAACACCACCGTTCAGCTGTCTCCGTGCGATCACCGCCTCGGGCTTGCCTCCACCGCTCAGCTCGCGGTTTTCCGCCCTAAAGTCGACGAGATCTCGCTCCTCACAGTCAACACCTCCAACTTCTTCCCGGTACTGTTACCGACTTGTGCTGTAGATGTATTTAGTTGATTGATTGCATGATTTTGTATGCGCCAATTACTTCGTTATTTTTTGATGGATTATTTCATGGTTTTTTTACTTGGTTGGGTAGATCTCTCGGATTTAGTCCTTAATAAATGTTGCCTTTTGGTGGTATAGAACTCTAGTTTACTCAATTTTGCTTGAGAAATTGGTGTTGTTCTATTTGTTACTACCAGTGGCAGGTGTATGTCGCTCGGTTAATGTTTGGGGGAATGGAATATGTTTGCCTTAAGGATGGTGACCAGAGAATGGGGATTCTTAGATGTATTAGCTTTTGTGTGTTTGGGTTTTCATCATTGGGCAGAGACTTATACTGATTGGAAGCTTAAATTGATGATAAGTTGGATAATATTCACCTTATAAACAAGAAAATGTGTAGCACATATGCAGTGTTTAGGATGTGGCAGTGTCTCCTTTTTTGCTGTAATAACGAACAATACATTGCTTATATGGATATTGATCAGATTTGGAATGGATACCTTGTGAAACTGAAAAAAAATGTATAGTTAAGTCTGAGGAAGGAAATGCTGGGTGTGTACTCTTACTTTTAGACTATGATAAGAAATGTTCCATGGAGCTCTATTATGCTATATTTTTTTTGTATTCACATATGCCTTTATACACATGCTAAGGTTTTGATGTCTCACTATTGTAACATTATGTTTTATACTAATCTGAAATTATGTGAAATTTTGGCGAATAATGAATTTTACTCTATTCATACTTTAGATGATATTTCGTATTGTTAATTGGAACTAGGATTGACATCTATTTTTGACTCCTGTCTATTGGTTTTATATAAATGGCTGAGGTAGGATTATGATCTTTAACTTGTCTTAATGGATCAATGACTGTCTAAGTAGTGATGCAAATTAAGTTGATGTATAGGAGTCCATATGTTAAGTATCCGTTGGTCATCTTACCTTATGAAGGCTAACCTAATCTTGTGGGCCCTGACCTTTTCAATAGTTCATAACATTTTGATTTACTTTGTGATACTAAATATCTTATCCTCTAGGTGCAGTTCATTACCTTCCTACATGTTACTTCAATTTTGTGTCACATAGAGTGCTTTACGAGGATTAAGACCATTGTCAACTGTTTTTTGGATCATCTGTATGGACTCCACTGTGTTGAGATGCCTGATTTTATTTCTAACTTACAACAATGTAGTTTCTCAAATGATGAAGGTCAACCTATGGTTGTGAACTTTGTATATTCATGGAGATGATTTTTCTATGCTCATTTATCAGTTATCACATTTATGAAAAGCATACCGGAAGGATATTTTCTACTGCTCAACTATCTTGTTGAGGTTAATTTGCAATTCGGTTGAATTAACTGACTTTAAAATGAATGCACTGGATAATGCTGCACCATACATGGTATTTGACCACGCTATCACCTAATATTCTCCACAATGTGCATGACTCTCTTTCTGATAAGTTTTTCATTCGTGAATATAATATGCCTGGGATATGAGGATATTTAACTTTCTAGCATGCTAGCTCCCTATTGTGATTTCCAATCTCTTACAATATTTTGATTCTTTCATCACCAGGATTCTGTAGGAGGTTATATGGTAGCATTTGCTGGTCGAAAATATGCTGCAAGGTCCATTCCTGCCTTTGTTGCGAATGGCTCATTCATCGTAACCAGTTTCACTCTGGTAAGAAATTAGCCCATGTAAAACACTTCCATTAGGATAGGATTGATAGATAGTTAAAATTATAGGCTGATCTGCCATTTACCTTGTTGGATTGATTAATAGTTTTGAACTTCTCTGATTGTCTAATCCTCTTCAAATACTCGATCGCGCACTTTATCTATCTGATCTATCACACATAAAGTAAACTCCCCCTCAGCTGGATGACTCTTATTTCGATCCTGCTGCAGGTTCAGGAATTTAAGAAGGGAAGGCTTCAAAACTTGTACTGGAAAAGAGATGGATGCGCTTCATGCAATAGCAAATCGAACTTCGTGTGCCTCAACAATCAAGATTGTGCCATCAGAACTAACAACTGCAAAAACAGAGGGGGATCCGTCGACTGCAGCATCGGAATACAGGTAGCATTCTCTGGTACAGATAAGCACGAATCCGTTTTCAACTCGTGGTATGAAGTTAAGAACCTTCGCCAGTATTCGCTATTCGGACTTTACTCTAATCTTAAGGACTCTCTCACTAGTCAGTACAACAGTTTCTTCTAAATCGTGCTTTCGCATGCTTGTACATTTCTTGTTTGTGATCGGGTCTAAGCGCGTTCATCAAAGTCACGGCTCTTTCTCTTTCTCTTGTCCTGAGTGTTTGTTTGTAAATCTAGATTTTCTTCTGGTGAAATTATTCATTTTGGGGATTGTTGAAGAATACTGTTTGGGACTTGTAACAGTTTGAAGCATTCTTTCGTAGATGTGATCCTACAAGATTGCAGCTAACTTTATATAATGTGTTCTTCATTTTCCTCTAGCATGCTCTTCTATATTTGAAAGGAAGCATCCAATTGTTAATCTTAGAGTTGTTGAACGATCGGGCTGGGCTGTTGGGCTGCAAAAATGAGTCCAAACCAGGCCCATAAGCTTTTTATACAGTAAAAGTTATCGGGCTGATTGGGCCAGCCTGAGCCCATTGGGCTCTTGAGTATTTTGGACTAGACCGTGCTGAAATTCTCTCGTGCCTCTAATTTCATAGTCCAAGCCCTCATCCAAATTACGGGCGAGCTGAGACTAGCCATCGTATCGGGCCGCCGTTTTGGGTTTAATTTGACAGCTCTTAATCTATTAGATTGAAACTGATCAAGTGATCATCAACCCAAGATTTCCTAAGTTTCCTTATTTAAAAAATGTAATATTTTAATGTTGAAACTAGATCAAAATAGTGGAAACCTGGGTACGTCCATGATCTTTTGCATTATTAAAAAAAAAAAAGTAATTTACTCTTCCTTTACAGATAGGGTGGGGTTGGTTGCGGGTGGGGGTAAAGAAAGGGAAGTTTAATCAACAAATAGCTTGCAATTGTTGCAATTGGATGTGTTGGACGTTCAATCATGATAATTATTAAATACTATAAACAAGAAGGAAATGTTAGTTTCGAAACAACCTACACGGCATGCAAAAGTCTTATTCATTTGGTGGAGTGCAAATGTCGTATTGAAAATTTTCAAATTTCAAATTACACAGTATTTAAAAAAAAAAATCGAAACTCGACTCGATCACAATATGCATAAGAAAAACAACACTATAAACTGTGAAATGAACTTAGAAATGATATCTAAGCCTCAGCACTAGTCAGCAGAATTGAAATGAAGGATATTTAGTCAAATACTCATACACATGGGGCGAGCACAGGCTAAAATCGTCACGGACTCACGGTAGTCGTCGAAATCTCTGAGTATTAGTGCTTATCTAGGTCGATGAATTTTTTTCATAGATTAGTCTTCTCAGTAATTTAATTATGGGTCTGCCGCTTCTAATACACACTTAAATATCTTCACTTGGCTGGCTAAAGTAAACGAGAGCAATTACTTTTCATGAATCATAACGTAGAGATGACATCCACTAATCAAGAAATTATTGTGATAATTAGTTATCACGATTATTAGTTGGTTAAGTTAAGTCTCAATGTACGTAAAAGTAGGAACACAAAAGGATAGGAACCAAAAGTCGTGGTCCCTGAAACGAACGCTTTCATGTGTTGCTATTAATAAAGCTAAACCCCTTTTCCTCCTATATCCTAATACCTGGAAAATGACATTAACACCCACAGGCGCCTCCAATTAAATCAAACCCGCCTCGGCAATTTACAAATCTACCCATATTTCAAAATAATTTGTAAAATAGTCCACCGTCCCGTCGGAATAGGATCCATGGCCCCACTTTGCACATTTAAAATTACAAATATTAAATGAAAATTTGATTTATTAGTCAAATTGTCGGAAAATTAGGGGAATATATGTGCTAACGGTACCCCAAATTTTTGTGAGGTAAGGATGAAAATGTACAAATACAATTTTCACCATCGTTATGTCCATTTATAGAGGGAAAAGTCAATCGGAGGAGAGATAGAGGGAGAAGTTAGAGAGAGAGAGATGGGGCCCGTCCGGCGTAGTGTAATGACGGACGGAGATGACGTGGCGACGGAGGTGGCGTTATAAAAATTTTGAAGGACAAAAAGGTCATTTACGTCTTAAGTTGAGTTTTCGCTCTCGCCCGCCATTGCAAAATACCCCCATTCCATATTCCTCCCCAGGTTTCGATTTTCTCTCTCTAAAAATAGCAAACAGCGATTAATCCTCTTTCTCTCTCTACAGATTTCCACGCTAAACGAAGCTATTCAGAACATATACCTGAGACACAGAGCGCCCAACGCTTTCTAGGGCTGCGAATTCCTCTCTACTCAAATTTCGTTCCCGTCTTCCCCCATTTTCTGCCGGGAAATTTGTTTGTGGATTCGAATTAGCAGCCACCTCGATCGATTTCCAGAACAAGCTATGGAAGGCAGTTTCCCGGGAGAATTTGAGCTTCATTTGGCGGCATTCATTTCTAACCGAGCTGCTAGGTAATGAGAGTTCGCATGCACGAGATTCGATTTCATGCCTATGCGTTGATATTATTTTTTTGTATTTATGGAATCCGTGGGGATGATATTTGACCCGGAAGGATATGTGCTTCTGTTTTGCAGGTTGAGGAATGAACCGAAATTTTATTGGTATCTGTAGGAATTTTGTCTTTTTTGTTTATTGGATTTTAAATTTTTTTTTTTGAATTTGTATGCAAATACGATTCTTGAGTATGGTAGCAATCTGGTAGAATTGAGGGTTTACTAAGACCCGCACTGGTGGGCAATGGAGTCTGGGGATTCTCCCCCATCTTCCAGCGTGATAAAATGCTGCGATCACGACGGTGATTGCAGCTCTTCGAGGATGGAGACGCATCCTTCAGGGACGTGTCTTCAGGCTGTGAAGCGCAAATGCAATGATTTTGATGAAGAAAACGTCTGCTCCATCCAAGGTGTCGTTGTGCCCCAAAATGCTCGTGTAGAGATAGGAAACGAATGTACAGCACTCCGCGAAATGGTCATCAGCCAGCAGGAGACGATCGAGGACCTAATCTCCGAGTTGGAGGAGGAGAGGAATGCTGCGTCCACGGCTGCCAATGAAGCACTCTCGATGATTCTGAGGCTTCAGAAAGATAAGGCAGAGATTCAGATGGAATTGAGGCAGTTTAAGAGGTTTGCAGAAGAGAAAATGGCTCATGATCAGCAGGAGACGATGGGATTGGAGGATATGTTGTATAAGAGGGAACAAGCTATACAGTCGCTTTCATGTGAGATCGAGGCGTATAGACACAGGATGATGAGTTATGGTCTCTCAGAGTCTGAAGTTGATGGAGTTGTCCAGGCTATGAGCCGAAACTACAGCATGCTTGAGGACATGGAAGGTCAATTTGACTATGACATGTACCCTCCTCTCAAGTGCAATATGAATGAAGCACACGCTTATCCAATCGGTGAAGATGAGATCCCTGATATTGAGAAATATGCATTTGGGGAAACCCCGCGTTCTTCTGACCAGTTAAAGGATTTGGAATGTCGAATCAATCAGTTGGAGAAAAGTCCAAGAGCCATTTATCCCGACGGTGAATTTGTTAGTGCCAAAAATGGGCTTGAAAAGGTAATAGTAGGCCATTCTCCGAAAGCGGTGAGTGTGAGGAAGTTCTCTACTGATGGCCAAATTTCACCTTTTGCAATGGCTAGGGAAAGGTATTATTCTCCGAGATTTGCCAACAGTTTCAAGAAGTCGGTATTTTCCTATATTGAGGAGAACCCTAGGAAGGCAGATAATGCATCAGAATATGGAGATGAATTGTGCGACAGAGTCTGCACGGTTGATTCTGTTCATCATGGACCTCTAAATACTGGTATGCTGAACTGCGATGCTTCTTTCGGTAATGCTGGTGATGAATATATGGGAACTCCGAGGGACATGCTAAACTATTCAAATGCTAGAGATTTAGAGATTCAAAAGTTATATGCAAGACTTCATGCTCTTGAGGCTGATAGAGAGTCGATGAGACAAGCAATTATCTCTATGGGAACTGAGAAAGCACAAGTGGTACTGTTGAAGGAGATAGCACAGAACTTATGCAAAGAAATGTCTCCAAGGAATACGCCAATGAACTTGAGGAAGCAACCGGAGACTGGGAAATTTTCCTTCATGTCGATATTCAAGGTAAAGTTGATAATGAGATTTCACATTGTTTCTTTTTGGACATGAAAGTGTGACTGTTCATTCATTTCTCTCCATAATATGACTATGTTTTGATACAATCTGCCAGTTTTTTAGTATGCTGCATTTTATTCTATTACCCTCATTGATTGGTAGACATTTATTCAGATAGTAAATTGATATTCTGGGTGTATTCACTACAAATTTGCCGTATTTGGGTTGCAGTGCATACTATATATCCTGCTCTTTACTATATTTTTGCTCGTAGTTGACCCTAGCCGGTCAAGAGCATGCTTTTTTTGAGTTTCCAATTCTGGGGGCAATGATCAGGGAAATAATTATTTCTTGTTTATTTATTGTTTTATTATGCTCTCTAGTCTCGTCTACAGCTCCAGTTGTAGGAAATTTACAACATATATATGAATAAAAGAGTTCACAAACTGTTATATGTAAAACACCTTCTATATTTCTCTTTGAAAGTTATGATTTCATTCATTAGTCATTATTTGCCTTGTAGTGGCTTGTATATTTGCCTTCTGAATATCAGATTCTCATGTTCGTCCAAAGAAATACTATTTCATCAACTGCTAATAGTGTAACACTCCCATTCTTTTTTCAGTGGATTGTTCCTATTTTTTGCTGGAGGAGAAAAGGACGGAGAGCCAGGTAAATGCATATCCATCGAACTCCGAACTCTGATTGAGTTCTTGCTTCTTTTTTGTCTTTTGCCGCATTTAACTATACTGCTAGAAGGCGACTTTTCTCTTTATAGAAGATCATTGTACCCATTGAAATCATTTGCCACCTTCGGTTATATGTCAGATAACACTAAGCCAACTGGACTAATAATGTCAATATATTTGCGCCTTCTTTCTGATTTTGCTGATTTGGGACTATGGATGAATGTGAAACCCCGGAGCCTCTGATGACTAATGTTCCCAAAGTAGAAAGAATCAAAAAATTTACATATCTTGTACTGATCATCGGAAAAAATTGTTGTAGCTTTGCTTATAAAATCCTTTTGTTCCTTTTCTTACTTTCTCAGGTACATGTTCGGTTTATCAGCCAACAACATTGGCTTGTTAGTGCTTCTAGATCGAAGCCCTCGTGTGGGGTTATGGAGGCATCAATTCATTACAAACATGTGAAATTCATAAGGACTGCTCTGTCTATCATTCTGTGTAAACGCCATAGTTTTTTCTTTTCTTGAATTCCTAGCTGCAGTTGGATTGGGTTTTCGATAGCCAGTGCTTGCACTTATCTTGCATTCTTTGTTTTAGTGATATGGTCAATATATGAAAACTGGCTATCCTTAGCAAAGGCGTGCCTCTTAGCTGCTTCCCTTCTGTGTATATCGCGTTTATGGATGGATGAACTCTCAAGTTTATTGTTTGCTAAATAAACAAATTTTTTTCCCCTTCCTTTTGTTCAGATTTTCTTCTGATTTGAATAGACTTCATCATTAATTTACTGGTAGATGGTTTACTTTTGGATTCATTCCAATCTTAATTCATTCCCAATATAGAAACTGAAACAGAGAATCTAATTACTTTCTTAGATTTCTAGCAAAAATACAAACCTTTCTAATTTTTCTTATATACACAAACATTAAAAATAAATAAATAAAGAACATGAAGGTGAAAACAAACAAAGTTTCCTTATATTTAATCTACAATCAGATTGCACAGATGAAATAAAATATGGGGTAGATCATAGTTCCAAAATCAGAAACTAGTCAAGTCATCTAATAAGTGTTGCAGAAGATACTTAGATATCTCCGTTCAAAACATAAAAATAATTATCCCTCCCATTATTTTAGAGTTAATAGGAGGTGAACAAAAAGGAATTGATCAGCATAAACATTCCCAAGATATACAAGCAAGTATTCCTACACTCATCCTTAATCTACTGGTGATAGAAAAGCTGTGTAGGAAGTATCACAATACTTCAGTCCTTTGAGAAACGAAGATAGTCTTCGAAGGGAAAGAGTGGTGTTAGGTATACTAAAAGAATGATCAGTTTCTTCCAATGGTACATCTGCCTCTGCTTGTATGTCCAGACCAACATTCAAGCCAATACATGTCGACTCAGTCACAAAACTGCATATGTATTAAATCAAAAGCAATCAATTCATAACATAGTTCATATAAACATAATCAAATCCGACCACCTTCTGTACATTTAGCAACACAGAGCTCAAGTTTAAGCAATGATGAGAAATTAAGATACCTGGCTTGAAAGTCGCCCCCCTTAGAGCACATAGCATCACAAACTCCAGAAATTATCCATGGTGGAATATATGCATCCTTGATTTCAATACTGTAGCAAATGCTAGAAGATGAACTTCTCATAGGTTCGCTGTTCATACTATAGTCCTTTAGCTGGGAAGTTATGTGGTCAACCTTTCTAACTTGTTTGCATCTGACCTGCATGATGAAAATGAGATTTTACTAAATAGGGTGGATTTTTTATAACGTAATTAAGGGAAAAAAACTTGGGTAAATGTAAGATCTAAGTAGCAAATGCTGGGACAAAATCAGATAATGCTATGAGAATTTTAATGTTTACCAAGAGTCTGTGTTTTTCTTTTTAAGGTTAATTTGAAGTGGAAACCCATAGGTACAATGATCCTTTTGATTAAAATGATAGTAAAGGATAGATATTTGCTAGAATTTATGAAGACATGCTCTCCATACCAAACAATTTCAACAAACAACTATAATTAGAATGCCATTGCCTTACACGTAATGCATGCTCTAGAAAAACTTTACTAGAGAACCCACCTCAGGAGCAGAGAGAGCGGCATTTTCAAAAGGAACTGGTGAATACAGAACAGGTACATCACTACCAATCAAAGGGGTGTAAAAGGATCTGGAATCAAAGCAAAGAAGAGATTTGAGATGTTAAAAAAGATCAGATAAAACTTCATACATTAAGTACTTCAGCTTTGTTTCTTCTTTACCAAATAAGTAAATAAACAAACAAATGCCAGATACGAGATGCCAACCTATAATTTAACAGAAAATCATACAAACCATGCACACTCTCCCCAACAAACGTTAATAAAGATTGTGGGGTATTATCAACTCCAATCATGGACTCCATAGCTCGAGTCTGCATTATTCAGTTGAAGACAAAATTATTGGTTAGCTATGACCAGAATCAGTTTGCTGAATCCAAATCAACAGAAGAAATAGAGATAGCTGAAAATTTCTATTCTCATAAAGAGAGACCTTGATAAGAAAACAATACAACTGGAATGATAAGTGACTACCAAATTATAGAAGTAAGCAACTATAGATTCCTCAACAATGACCAAAAAAATTGATTCCTATGTTGATAAATAATTTATGCTATACCCGAAGTCCCCTATTTCACAGGATACCATTAAGAAAGAAAGAACAAAATTCAAACCTGCCCAAAGTTGTTTTTTTCTATTTCAGCAAGTTCAACGAGGTCTTCTGCTGTTACCTCCTCCACTTTAGAGTGACAAAGAGGCATAGAAAACAAAACACCCTGCAAAAGCATAGAGTTACAAGAAAGCTTCTTTTTTTTTTTCACTGACCAACAGTGTTCAAGTGAATGATCACACAAATAAACAGAAATCCAAACAATGAAGAATTGTAACAAATTTTCAGTAAACTGCTACTTGAGAATTGCGTCATATCACTTGTAAAGAATCATAGTACACTTACATTCTCTTTCAGAAGCGACCTCAAATTTCTAGTCGATCGTGACACGTAGGCATAGTAAGAATGCTTAGTTTTGTTTGGGCCACTTGATAAGGTGAACATAACTACAAAGTGCACAGTGCACACTGCAAATGTCCAAAGGGTAGAAAACAAATGAATTTTCATTAAGAGAATGATTGGCAGTGTCTAAAGAAAAGACAATATCGGCATTGCTTTCTACATGATCAGAAGTTAGGTAGTTCCAAAATTACCATAAAAAATTTTACACATATTCTTCCGCAACATGTAGTAGAGACTTCGAAATGAATCCTCCCATGCCTGTTGTCGTTTACTCAGGAAGTCCAATTGCCCTTGAGAAATGATAAAATTATTAAAAGGGGAGAAAAGGTTAGAAGAAATATTAGATATACAGAACCTTAACCAAAATACCTCCTGCTGCAGAGGTCAATGCTGATATAACTACATCCGGTAGACTGGATTGAGGATGCACCCAAGAATGAAAAGGTCCGTGACTTGTGGTTTGGCTGGAGCATGTAGGCTGTGCCGAGGTCATACTTTGGCCTTGAAAACCCTCATTAGAAAATAGACCCATGTCACTTAAAGTGGCACAATTAATTAATCTATGAAACCTGTGAAACCATCATATATTGATCAGCAATGTAAGTCTGAAAGCTTCAGCAAGGGGATCTGCAGAAAAAGAATCCGATAGACAACTTCTATCCCATTTTGATGGATATCAAAGAACAATGAAGTATAAACTCCTATTCACCATATATCAGCCATAGTTAGCAGTTAGCACTAGCTTCAAATCTGCCTTCTACAGCAAATTACTCCTAACATCTATTCCACGTTTACACTGATATACTAGAGATGCTGTATCACAGGGAAGGGGCGGGGGGGAGCATCCAACAATGCATGCAACTGTATATCTGTTGGGTGCAGAATTTCTTATAGAGTAACTAGAATCGGCCCAAGGGCATATTGAAAATGAGAGTCTCGTAAGGTCATTTACAGATTCATTTACTCCATTAAAGCATGAAGCCATGACTAACAAGCTTCAACAATGAGAGAAGTCACTTTATTGTGCAATGACTGCACAAAACAAGTCAATATGTCACAGAAAAACATCTAACAAAAATGTAAAATGATTCGAAGAGTAGAGCTTCCAACTATAGACTTGTCCTTTTTAGTAATAAAAACAACATTTAAGTAAAATGGAGAGAAACAGCAGGAAGCCACAACTCATCGATGCCCTTTATATACTAATGTATGAGTATTTCGCAACATATCATAGCTCTTGGAATTCAAGAAATTTATTCTGAACTCACCAATTCACAGATGATGATGACAATACACGCATACTAGTTTTTAGGGTCAAATCTAGCGGAATCTTCTTCCCAGGTATATGGATTTCTGAAAGGTGTTGTGCCGCAAAATTCCCACCTCTATGTATAGGCTCAGCAAGTGGAGCCGAAGCAGCACGAGGTTCACAAGAAACCAGCCCTTTTAAAGCTTTACCCTAAAGATAAGAGCAATTCACATTTTAGACCTCAAAAGACTCCTTTTCTGGATACAAAAAGTAATGGCAAATGAATACCATGTCTACAGATGAGGAATTGTCTTTCATTTGACCACCAAGGGATGCTTCCCGAACACCCATAAAAGTATTGGTAGTGCATTTTGCAGATGAGTAGCTAATTTGCCTTGAAGTCCTGTTTCCACCTTCTGAAGCAACAGTACCCCCCAAACTTCCAAGTATATGAAGAAAACAGACAATCTCAATTTCAAAGAAACAAAGACATAAATGAATCACAAAGACTTGGTCAGAGAAATCTTTACCATGAGTTTTGCCCTTCATCTTTAGTATTTGGGTCCAGTTCAAGATTTGAATCCTTCACAATGCCAACAAACTTGCCAGGATCATTTTCCTGCAGTTGTCCACAGAATAGACAATATTTTAAAAGCAGTAATAGGCCGATACTACAGTCTAACGTCTCTTGATAAAATAGTTAAATAAGGGGTGTATGATGTCAGCAGCAAATCGCAAAATGCATTTAGAAATTCAACATAGACAAGAGTCTGCTAACCTTAAGACTTTCCTTTCTGGCAAACAGCCTATTGGTTTTAGTGACTGGATAGTGTTCATTTATCCTCGTGAAGCGAGCTGCCTTTGCTGGATTAGACTTCTTGGTCCCAGAAACAGCTCCATCAGCATTCCTGAAAGAAAGAAATGATATCAAGAAATGTATATATTGAGTAATTAAAGAAAAATATAGATATAAACCTACCTAGTGAGATTAGAGACAGATGGGGACTCATCTGAAAACCCCAGTGAGTTCTTTTGCTTCAGTAGTTCCTCCTGTCGAGCAAAGGAAACATGTATTCTGTTACAGATCATAGCTCTGTTTATTGCTGCATGATTTTCAGGAACTCGCGCACAGAGGTTAAGAGACATGTATTGAATCGTACAGTGGCAAACATTTATATTAATACATGAAAGGGCTATAATAAAGGTTTCTGCATCCTTGTGCATATTTGGAGAACTATAGCTGTAAAAATTTGATACAGTTTAGGAGTATTTCTCTGGGAATGTTCCAATGTACTGAGATTTATCCTAAAGCATAAGTGGTAGAGTAACCTATGATCAGTACAAAGACACAGCCAATGATTAGAGATCAAGCTTTAAATATTTTGTTGCTTCTTAACATAACCATTGTTTGTTTGCAGACAAATGGATCATAACCTCTAGTTTCAGTAGTGTAGAAATCCTTTTAATCTTTCATGTTTACATAAACACACAGGTGTGCGTGCACGTATATGTGTATGGAAGAAGAAGAAAATTAAAGCACACACTATAAAACCACATATTCATATATACCATACTGTTTCTAACCAAATTCCAGCCTCTAGATAGCAATTGGAGAATTAAACTTATCTAAGCACTAAACAAATTCTAAGCAGCATCCATCTCCCCTAAGTTTACCTATCCATATGCAACAGCATCTACAATTAACATCGCACAAAAAAAATAGGACATATTTTGTAATTAAAGTCACTATCTTGTCAAAAATAATCAGATTAAAAAAATAAAAACCCAATACTTCATATGTAAGCTTCGGAACGTTACCCTCAACTCCGAGGGGGTTTTCCGCTTCAATGCGGTCTTCGAAGTCTTTGAAACTCCTCCGGCCGGCACTCCGCCGTAGTGAAGAGTATTAGACATAGGCAATTGAGCAGCTGTCGCAACCTTACTCATGCTCTCCGCGAGGAACTGCTGCATATAACCAAACGCGATCCTTAATATACAACTCGAATCGGGAGAAGAAATTGTACCCGTCCTCAATCTATGAAGAATCCACTGATAAAGAAAAAAAAAACAAAAAAAAAACGATTATTAGGTGAAATAATTAACCTGGATAATCGCACTTAGAGAGTGAAGAACAGCGGCATTCGACTCTACTACTTCGCCGAAGAGTCTTCCGGTGGCTGTGGGTGGTGGAGAGAAGCAAGATTCAGCGAAGAGCGCAGCGGTTCAATTAGATAAAGGAGGGAGAAATTTTGGTTTTGGATTGATTTGAATTATTTGTGTTTCCCTCTTTTGTGAATTTTTTTCGAATGACGTCACTAACCGTAACGTAATTTGACGGCCGTTTACGGGTCGGGCCGTGCACTCATCGCATTTCCTTACAATTAATAACTAATGGGTTTAATATAATTCCAATAATTATTGGAATTAAACCCAATGGGCTGGGCTTTTTTTTTCCATTTGGGCTTCCATCACTGATTTAAATTATTTAAAAAATGAGTATAAGCACCTCACAAAATATAGTAACGTATGAATAAAGAGCAGATAATTCTTCTTCTTTTTTTTATGTATAAAAAAAATATATATAGAGAGAGAGCTAAATGTGTGTGTGTGTGTGTGTGTTTTTTTTTTTTGAAAGCCTATTTACAATTAGACGAAATTTCAATTTCATTTAAACGCATCTCTCTCCACGTGATATTATTGTGTCGAGAGATTAACATCCGTGCATGCATTTGCATGAATTTTTGATGATACGTGATAACATAGAAACCGATGCTGAATTTAATAATTTTGTAGAATTCGCCTCTCCACCTCCACCACCTGCAATTCTGCGTGGAAGAACATGTAGAATGCAAACCCAAATCCTATTTCGATGCAACAATCCCTTCCGAGTTGACTCACCCACTACTCTCATCAATTATCATCCCATTTTCTCTCATCCTCCCCGCCCACATCTCTCTTCCGCCGATGCGTTTCCTATCCCTCGTTCTTCAATCCTGAATCTTCGGCGCAGTTGCACCGACTCATCGCACTGAATCTCTATACGATTCAGATTGGTTCAGCTCGTCGAAAATCGCAATTGCGATACGTATAATCGGCCGATAATTTCGACACGTTGAGGAATCAGGAGGGCGGGGTCTAGACGAGGCTGGATTTTCGAATTGAATGCGATCGATTGATCGAAATTGGGGGTAATTCGCGGCGAATGGGATGAATTAGGGCACGATTAAATGGTGAAATTCAAAAGAGTTTGGGATTTTTACAGATCGGTATAGCGTTTGATGGGGAATACATGTGCAGGGCCAAAGACAGGGAGGAATGGATTCTTCCAATCCATGACCGCCGCCGTATGGAAGCCGAAGCAGGGCCTTCCGGCGCCGGATCAGGAATCCGGCGACAGCAGCAAAAACAAGGAGAACTCCGTCAATTCCGACGGCAAGGAGTCCGGCTCCACAAAACCCGACGTGCAGAGCACCCCTCCGACGCCGATGAAAATCGACGAGCCTCCGAAGAAACCAGATCCCCCGCCGGCGGCTGCCCAGGCAGCGGCGCCACCAAAGGCGGAGTCCAACCCCGCCGCAAACAACAACACCAACGCCAACAACGCCGATAAACCGGCAGCAGATCCAGCTGCAAAACAGAACAAACCTAGCCACATGAAGAGAGTGTCGAGTGCAGGATTGCAGGTAGAATCAGTTCTGCAACGGAAAACCGAAAATATGAAGGAGAAGTTCACTCTGGGGAGGAAGCTCGGGCAGGGGCAATTCGGTACAACCTTCTTATGCGTGGAGAAGGGCTCGAACAAGGAATTCGCTTGCAAAACCATAGCTAAGAGGAAGCTCACAACGCCCGAAGACGTCGAAGATGTGAGGAGAGAGATTCAGATCATGCATCATTTAGCAGGGCATCCGAACGTGATTCAGATCGTGGGGGCATATGAAGATGCTGTAGCAGTTCATGTTGTGATGGAGCTCTGCGCAGGCGGAGAGCTTTTCGATAGGATCATTCAAAGAGGGCATTACACAGAGAGGAAGGCTGCGGAATTGGCTAGGATAATAGTTGGTGTTGTTCAAGCTTGCCATTCTCTTGGAGTTATGCATAGAGATTTGAAACCTGAGAATTTCCTTTTCATTAATCAGCAGGAGGAATCGCCGCTCAAAACCATTGATTTTGGGCTCTCTGCTTTCTTCAAGCCAGGTGCTCACTTATCAACTTTTGTTTTTGTTTTTTGTTTTTTTTGTTTTTAAATTTCATTGATGGTTTAGTTTCACATATGTAATGTCATACAAGATTATTGAGCCTATGAACTATTTATAGCCAGCTTTAAAGACTTTATTTCAAAGATTTGGAGGATTCTTACTATAAACTCATAGAATTTAGTGTTTTGGGAGTAGAGAAAGCAAGATGTAGTCCACCATTGATGGATTTTTGTTCCACTTTGATTAGTTACTATGTATGATATCTCAGTACTTGGATTTGGATGAATATGAATCTCTTGATTCTTTATATGTTACTTCCAGAGTAAATACAGAGGCTGAAGCTGGCCTTATTGTCAATTTTCTATAGAATATCTTGAATTTGTCACTGCAATCTCTCTCTCTCTCTCTCTCTCTAATATATTCTCTAGTCATGCTTATTGTCTCTAACCATTTGTGAATGCAACAATTCTGGATAATTCCTTTCACTTGAGATCCTTAATTATTTCCCATGCGTGATCAAAATCGTGATTTGTTACACTTTCTCAGGGGAAACATTCACTGATGTTGTGGGAAGTCCTTACTATGTGGCCCCGGAGGTACTAAGGAAGCATTATGGGCAAGAATGTGATGTTTGGAGTGCGGGAGTTATCATCTACATATTGCTATGTGGAGTTCCACCATTTTGGGATGGTAAATTATAAGCATTTGATTCCATCCCTATTTTCTTCCTATCATATATCAGTTGTAATCTGATTTCTTGCATGATTTTGCTTCAGAAACGGAACAGGGAATTTTCGAGCAGGTTTTGAAAGGCGAACTCGACTTTGTCTCAGAACCTTGGCCTAGTATATCCGACAGTGCAAAGGATCTTGTCCGGAAAATGCTGGTACGAGACCCTAAGAAGCGGCTCACAGCTCATCAAGTTCTCTGTGAGTATACTGTCTATGTATAGCTAAGGATCGGATATTAAGTTGGAAAGTAGTGATATTGTTGAATTATTTTCTTGAGAAGATCTATCTAAAAAGATGTTTCACATTCAAAAAGTATGGAATGAAGTAGGAAAATTGTGTTTATGTTCATCAGGCCATCCATGGGTGCAAGTCGGTGGCGTGGCTCCCGATAAGCCTCTTGATTCTGCTGTTCTAAGCCGTTTGAAGCAATTCTCTGCCATGAACAAAATCAAGAAGATTGCCATCAGAGTGAGTTCTTCAGTTCTCACCTCTTTTTCTGGCTTCATCATAATTTACATACCTCTGAAACTTTTGATGAGTGTTCCAAAATCTGCAGGTTATTGCGGAAAGTCTATCTGAGGAGGAAATTGCAGGACTCAAGGAAATGTTCAAGATGATCGATGTCGATAACAGCGGACACATCACCCTTGAAGAACTCAAGAAAGGCTTAGCAAGAGTTGGCGCCAACCTCAAAGACTCAGAAATTGAGAACCTGATGCAAGCTGTAAGTGCTCTTGTGCTAGAAAGAAGTTCTTTTTTTCTTCTCAACTCGCGTACGTTTCTGTATCGTTTATTGGCAATGCAGGCTGATTTCGACAACAGTGGCACAATAGACTACCAGGAGTTTGTTGCAGCTATGCTCCACCTAAACAAAGTCCAGAAAGAAGACCACATATATGCAGCCTTTTCGTATTTCGACAAAGATGGCAGTGGCTTTATAACGAGAGACGAACTCCAGCAAGTCTGCCAGCAATTCGGTATAGAAGACGTCCACCTGGACGATATCATACGTGAAGTCGATAAGGACAATGTATAGACTCTCCCTTTCCCTCTCCTCCTCCCTCTCTCTCTCTCTCTTGTTAATTTGTTTGTTTGGGGTTGTTGTAGGATGGGCACATTGATTACAGTGAATTCGTGGCGATGATGCAAGACTCTAGTTTTGGGAGTAAGGTAATGCAGAGTAGCATAAGCATGGGATTAAAGGGTGCTTCTTAGGTACTGGTAGTTCTTCGGAAACAGAAAGAAACTTCATATATATTTTATGCTTTCTTTCAATTTATGTAAATGTATGTTATGTTACTTATGTATCAATGCAAGAACAAAATTTGGATTAATTTATGAGTTGTAGAGATTAGTGATGACTGATGAGTTGTGTGCAGGGGCAGTGAAATTGTTGTTCAGTTCTTGCAATGAAATTGCTGTTTATAGTTAACACTTCGTTTCAGCCATTGCAGTTGCTTATGAAAAGTATTTGAGTACACCATTGTTTGCTTTTGTCTACTTTCTCATATGATATTATGTAAAAAAAAATGTTTTGCTTTTGTCTACTTTCTCATATAAATGTTAAATTAGTTTTTCAATAATAATTTTGCCCAGGCTTTCATTTTCATAATAATAACAAAATGTGGAAAAAAATTTCTAATCACGTCAGCAAGATATACGTCACCACGACTAGTATGAATTATTTTCAATTCAATTTCCAATCACACTATTGCTCGAAACTTATCTATAAAAAGAGGTGCAAATCCAATGCAAATTATCATCCAAACCTTGAGAAATTAAGATGGGTGCCAAAGTAGTAATAGCTTTTCTTGAAATTTTCCTGCTAATAGTTCTCATTATTTCCCCCCAAGTAGTTGTCGCTAGGGAACTCCAGGTTTCCCATACCATTGAACGTATGTTCCTTTCCTCTCTCCCTCTCTTTCTCTAACATTATTGCAATTGTTAGATTACTTATGTGTGTTTAATAAATTAATATATATATATACACTAAAACACCGGGCTTGTTTAGTAGCCCTATAAACCAAGCTAAAATAATTTTTACATACTTAATTAAGCCTAGAAAAGTTATCTTAGCTTGGTTTATGGGGCTACTAAATTAGATCTTAGCATAATATAAGCTATATGTATATATATGTATAGTCGTTATGTAGTTAAGGAGTCCGAGTACCCTTTTGCTCAGTATTTTTTTAATATTATTCAAAAATATATAGTTATATATCTTAAACATAATATATTTAATAAAAATAAATAAATAATTACAAGCTAAATATTGCATAATGTTGTTTCCAGGTTGTATGCTAAAACCATTTTTAATTTCTTATATCAGCTGCAAAAGCAGGGAAAAACTACAAATCATTGAATCCCAATCGTCCCGTTTGCAATGGAAGAGTATACGGCAGTTGCATCCCAAAAATTCCTTTCCGACGGAAGTGCAACTCCAGGAACAATTGCCGCAAGCCACCAGCCCAGCCCGAGAACTGAATACCCAAGCCCGGCCCAACAAAAGAATTGGCAACTTTAGATGCAGCTATTAATAATATTGCAATACCAATCTAAGATAAATAAAAAAAAACTATGGTTAACCCGGCCTCGTAGTAAGGCCGGATCTTAATCCGTATCCAACCCGATCGGCTCTTTTATGTTTATTTAAAAAAAATTATAAAAATGTCAATTGTCATGAATAAAAGTGTTATTTGTTTAGAATCTACGTGACAATTTTTGTGATGATGGAATTTCTCATTTTTTTTATCAATTTGATATTATGACTATGTATATAAATATTGGTTATTTATACCACATCTTATGGGTGATGATGTAATATTCTACCTTACATTTAACATAGTTCTTAGATATATAAAAACAGTTATAGCCATAATACGAAAAATATAGTGTATGTTGTAAAATAATATTGTGAAACAGAGAATACAGAAGAAGAAGAAATGAAGAACGGCGCAAGAGACATAATAAGGCTTCTCATTAATTTACATTATGCGTATCTACAAATAGGGTACATAAGAGATATATATACAAGATAGAAACTTTTTAATTAATGATAATGTCTATGATAAATACGGAGTAAAAATTTATAACGGTATGATAGGTAAATAAATTTACAAATAAAATTATTACGATATATGAGTTACATAAAAGTAAAGACTTGTCTACTTTCTCAGTTGATATTTTGTACTTTCTCTGTTTTTTTTTAAATGTCCTAATTACTATTTTTGTTGTTTGTTTTTAAGTGTCTCGTTTTGGAATTTGATAACATAATAGCTACACTTTTCCAATTTTACCCCTATAATTAATGTTATATATAAGGTGGTGTACAGAAAAATAGAATAATAAATGAGGTTAACCTGTAAATTTACACATTTTATTGTTATTTGCGATTTGTTGACCGGGACACTTAAAAAAAACAGAGAAAGTAAATGAATAATTACATAATAATTTAAAAAAAACTGGGAGGATTTCAAAACTATTTAATAAATTATTTAATGCATTTTATAATGGACACGTCAATACGAAGACGTGATTGTTCTTCAGAATATGCGCATCTCATTTTCGCTAAACAAAAATATCTATGCTACGCGCGCAACTTCCTCCAAAAAAATGTAATTTACCAACTTTTCATGATAAATTAGTACTGGAGTATTTACGAACATTTTTATTTTTCCGAAATTGTAAGATGATTGGAAATGCATACCCTATGGTACACATGGTTTTGAATTTATACCATAGCTAAATTAGTTTTTCATTTAAATAAAAAAATGATAGTAATTATTTTACGAGTGAAAAAACTACGTATAAATTAAAAATCCATATACAAAATGTTGAAAGGGAGGAGTGACTAGGCTAGTGAGCCCTTTTCTATTTCACTTGTTACAGTTGTTTCCGTCGTCACATAAAATTGAAAAATTATCCAAACTAATATCTAAAGGCCCAGATCCAAATTAACGGTTCCAGTTACATGCTACCATCTCTCACCCAGCAATTGCTACGCTATCAATTCATATTCCTCTCTCTTTCACCTTTCCAACGCACTCGCTGCCTCGCCACCACCTCCGCCGCCTCCGCCGCTGTTTATCAGGTATCATCACCGCGGCTGCTTAAATTTACAATCGCATTACCGTGTATCTCGGAGAATTGTTCATGTTCACATGCGATCGAATCTCCGGATCGTCGGAGCATGATTTTTCCGTCTCGCCTTACAATCAAGTGGAATTGTTTTATTAGTGGATTTTTTTTTAATAAATTAGTGTTTCGATAATAATTTTGTTGGGCTTTCTTTTTCATAATAGTAGAATGTGGAATATAATTATAATCACGTCAGCAAGATATACGTCACTACAATATTGAATTATTTTCAATGCAATTTCCTACCACGCAATAATTGCTCAAAATTTATTGATGGAGAACAGTTATGAGTATTTATTTATTAGTTTATTTATTATTTTAGTTGTTAGGGCTTTTATTTAATTATGTCTTTTTACGGGCTTGGCTTGTTTAGTTAGTCTATATTATATGTGATTTCTCTATGTATTATGAGAGTTGGATTTTGATATAATAAAATTAGGATTTGTTTTTCCTTCTCTTGTGTTCTCCTGACATTTAATTGTGAATCAACGGAATTTCACTCCGTCTACATTCTTTTCCGGTATTTTGTTAAATCTTAATCAACAGATTAGACGTTTTCCCTGCATCACTTATCTATAAAGAGAGAAGCAAATGTAATGCACATTTTCATCCAAATCTTCAGAAATTAAGATGGGTGGCAAAGTAGTAATAACTTTTCTTGAAATTTTCCTCCTAATAGTTCTCATTATTTCCCCCCAAGTAGTTGTCGCCAGGAAACTTCAGATTTCCCATACCATTGAACGTATGCTCTTTTTCTCTCTTTCTAACATTATTGTAATTAATTAATATAAATTTCAATTCAATACGTGCACATATCTATATCTATAGATATAATTATATAATCATCACTCTGTACATTGTAAGTTATAGATCTAGTCGTTACATAGTTAAGGAGTCCGAGTACGCCCTTTCGATCATTTTTTTTAATACCATTTTTAAAAAAAGATATACCCCCTCCGTCCATAATTTTTTGGACTAAAATGTTGGGCACTGAGTTTAATGTGTTTTAATGAAATATTAATAAATTGAAGTGTTAAAGTGTTAAATTGAAATCATTGTTGGCACATCTAATATTTTAATAATATTAAAGTGTTAAAGTGTAAGGTGATAATAGTGGATAGATAGAGTATAGTTTAAAAGTTTCTTTTTACAAGTTAAGGGCATGTTTAGCAGCCAATAAAAGGTTAGATAAATAAAGTTATATAGGATCTTCTATCCTTTGGTATGCTTATATTTTTATGATTTTATTTTATCTTTTATTTATTTATTTATTTATTTATTTATTTTTATCACCATTGCCACTAAACTAGTTATATTATGTATATATCTATTGGTTCCCCGCATTGTATACTAAAACTGCCCTTTTAATTTATTTCTCCAGTCTCGGTTGCGAAACAAGGGATAAGTTATAAGAATCCATTAAATCCGTACCGTCCTTTTTTGCAATGGAAATATATGCGCCAATTGCACGCGAAGAGGTCCACGTATACCTTGACGGAAGTGCAACTACGCCAACAAATGCCAGCCTCCGGCCTAGCCCGAGAATTGAATACCCTAGCCCCGCCCAACGAAAGAATTGGCAACTTTATATGATGGTTTCAAATTAAGCCTTTTGTTTTATATATTTATAATTTTGTGTTTTTAGTTCATCGAGTTAATAATTGTATTGTAAGTAGGACTTATAGTGTTTGATTTTGAATTTTAACTAACCATTTTAATTACGGTTAAGTAATTTAATAAATATTAATTTATTTTAATAAACCCTAATCATGGTAATAATCAATTGAAAATTTTATGAATACATGAATTAAGGATGAGACGATTGGCCCTATATAATGTAAAAACTTAAACATAGATAAGAAGAGAAGAAAAAGTTAGAGATAGTCAAGGAAAAACAAAACAAAAAAGCGTTACTATATTAGTGGGTATATATGATTATTTTTAGTGTTATCTCCTCCAGACGCTGTATATTTATATTCTTGGAGTTTTTATATACAAGTTGGGGGTCTACCTAACCCCTCACCCTCTTGGATGTTTTGATTAAAAAAATTATGTACGCCTTCACGTTGTGATGACTCTCACACTTTTATTTTATCAACGTATTGTTTCTAAGTTACATTTTGATAAGTGCATGCATTTTAATTAAATTGTTGGTACTTTATTTTTTAACTAATTTTACGCTCATGCAATATACGGTAATAATAACTCCATATAAAGATAATGTTGGTATCCTTGCACACGCCATCGTTTTCGTCTGACTTTAAAACACTCGATCCACGCTCCACGACACGCACAGCCCCACTGATTGTTGGGGCTATGGTGTTCTTCATTCTTCACTTTCACCTGCACAAGAATACAGTTACAAGGTCAAATATAGATTAATACAATTAGGTTGTTGTTCCTTGTAATGAAATTGTTGTTAATAGTTTACACTTTGTTTCCGCCATTGCAGTTGCTTATGAAAAGTACTTGAGTTATTTCAAAACTATGCCTCACGTACGTGCATGTTCCTCCAAAAATATTTAATTTTAACAACTTTTGAAGATAAATTTGTATTTGCGCACATATTTAATTTTATTCTTTTCGAAATTTAAAAAGCTTGCTACACGAAAAATAATTGAAATGCATGCCCTTTATGACACATGATCTTTAATTTGCTAGAGCCAGTTAACCTTCGGGGGAGAAGCGCGCTCAAATCAATCCCTTTGGTTAGCAATTTATGATTGGTTTGATATTTCCGTGGTATTACATAGGGTTTATATATATTTTCCATTATGTTTAGATATTTCATAATCCATAGTATTGGACTATTGGTATTTGGTAATACAACAATGCAACTTTGCCGACACAACATGTACTATACCCGTTGCACAACTTGGAGATGAGGTGTATTTATGCCAGACATCTTATTTCTTTCGTAGACACACTTAATATGTCCACAGTTGCTGCGACAGTGCCACATCATAATTCTTTTATTCAAGATTTAATTTTTTTAGTAAAATTTATTTTTTTGTTGTATTCCGTATAATTTAATTTTTAAAAAATATATCTACCGTAAGTAGGAGAGCGTTCCTTTTTTTTAATACAGTTAAATGTTAAATTAGTTGGGCTTTCGTTTTCATAATAATAGAAAATGCGAAAAAAAAACTAATGACATCAGCAAGATATACGTCAAGACTACTTTGAATATTTTTTCAATGCAATTTCCTACTCCGTATCACACAATTGCTCAAAGCTTATTTATAAAAAGAGAAGCAAATCAAATGCAAATTCTCATCCAAACCTTTAGAAAGTGGGTGCCAAAGTATTAATAGTTTTTCTTAAAATTTTCCTCCTAATAGTTCTTATAATTTCCCCTCAAGTAGTTGTTGCCAGGAAACTCCAGATTTCCCATACCATTGCACGTATGCTCCTCCCCTCTCTCTCTCTCTCTCTTTAAAATTATTGTAACAATTAGATTACTTAACTTATGTGTGTTTAATTAATTTAATTAATGAAAAATCAATACTGTATGTGCACATTACTATAATTCTATAATCATAGCATATTACTATATGTGGTCTTTATACTATTTGTGAGTATTTATATTAGGAGTCCGAGTACCCCCCCCCCCCCTCTCGCTCGTTTTTTTTTGTTACTCCGTATTATTAAAAAATATATATATTTAAAAATATAATATTAAAATAAGAATAAAAAGTGTTTGTAGTTTTATGTACAAGTTAAATATTGTATTGGTTCATCGCCTTGTATACTAAGGCTCCGTTTTGTAGGCAAGATGAGATGAGTCATCTCCCTTCATCCGGCGTTTGGTAGCATTTTACAAAAAGTGAAAAGCCCGAACATCATCTACCCGGCCCGTTGCTATTTACTGTTTTTCCCACTTGACTCAACTCTCCAAAATGGTGAGTTGAAGGGAGATGACCCTCTCTTCTCACTTTGTAATAATAATAATAATAATAATAATAATAATAATAATAATAGGACTCAATAATATTTTAATAATGTAGATTGCAGTTGTTGTTAAATAATATTAATATTAATAATATTTTATAGATATTATCGGTTATAATTATATAATTAATAAATAAATATGACTCAATAATAATAACAATAATATTATTAATAATAATTTATTATTATTGTTATTATTATTTAAAAAAAAATTATCTCACTTTGAAAGATTTGCTACCAAACAATATATGATTCATTCATCTTGAATACTATTCATATGACTCATCTAGTGATGAGTCATCTAGAGACGACTTCAAAAATGTACCAAACACTGCCTAAAACTATTCTTTTTGTTTCTTTAGTCTCAGTTGATGAAAGGCCAATCTACAGAGCATTGAATCCCAATCGTCCTGTTTGCAATAAGAAAATATACGCCAACTGTGCGAGTACTCAAAAAAGTGTGGGCCGCCGGCCCAGCCCGAGAACTGAGTACCCAAGCCCGATCAAACAGAAGAATTGGCAATCTCTGTTCCGTTTCATTTGACCTATTTATATATATATCTCACATTTTGAATATTTATAGGCCAAATGGAGTAGGGCGGAGAGAGTATTAATAATATTGTCAATGCAATGTGTGTACTACTATATACTAGTAGGGTGTTTATGAATATTTTAAGTTGTGAAAACTTAATATATTTTTCTAAGTTTATATTTTGATGTGAGAATCTAATTCTCTAAAAAGGCTTATTTTAAATTGTTGGTATTTTATTTTTTTAATTAATTTTGCACTAATGCAATATAAATTAATAACTCCACAAAGATAAAATAACTAAATGCGTAACCACGTGTATATAAATATAACGTGTGAATATTTATATTTATTATAAAACTTACATTAAAACACAGTAATTCTTAGAAAATTATTATTATAGTCGTAATACAAAAAAACATAGAGTTATAGTTAAACAAAAGTATATTATATTTATTTAAATGTAAGCTATGTTACTTATGTATCAATGCAAGAACAATATTTGGATTAATTTATCAATTGTAGAGATTAGCGATGAGTTGTGTGAGGGGCAGTGAATTTTTCCTGACCCCCCTTTAGATTTTTGAGTTGCTTTTGTTAGGTGGTTGTTTAGTTCTTGTAATTAAATTGTTGTTTATACTAGTTTACATGCATGCACTATGCTTTAGCCATTGCAGTTGCTTATGAAAGTATTTGAGTATACCATTGCTTGCTTTTGTCTACTTTCTCAGTTTATATTTTGTGAATTAACAATTAGTTAATTACATAATTTTACAAAAACTCAGAGGATTCCAAAACTACTGTATTTAAGAAATTATTTAATGCATTTTTTTAATGGGCATACTTATTTCAAAACTATGCTTCACGTGCACATTCTAATAGGATTAATAAATAAAGTAGTTGTTAGTTGTACATATTCTTGTTGTATCGTGTCTTGCTCCCATTAATTATCAGCCCCTTTTGTTGTAATCTAGATAATTCGTCCTCTATTAATAACAACAATTTGCTGTCACCACACTTAGTGAGTGACTTTCTACAACTCATCACATGGTATCAGCCTTCGATCCTGCACCCTAATTCTTGTAGATCGGCTGCCGCTGCTCACTGCAATTTTTTTTATTTTATTTTTTTTCGACGGACTCGTCCCCTCCGTCACGCGTCACACCAGACTGGTCCCCTCTGTTGGAATTGGTAGATTTTTTGCAAGTGCATATCAAGTGTTCGACGAAAGTTCTCACAGAATTTGCATATGGCTGCTTCGTCCAACGATTCTCTGCCCGTCACAGCCATGATTAACATGGTATCTGCAATCAAACTGAATGCTACCAACTATCTCCTCTGGCGCCGGCAAATCGAACATATGGCTGATTGTTTCGATTTGATGGGCCACCTGGACGGCTCTCTCATTGCGCCGTCTCCCACCATCAAATCCGCTGGAGTTCAGTCGCCCAATCCAGAGTATTCTGCGTGGAAGATGAAGGACCGCAAGCTACTAAGTGTTATGTACACATCCCTATCCGAGGATGCTGCTTCTGAGGTTATTGACTCTTCGACAGTGAGGGAAACATGGCTGACTTTGGAGAGCGTTTACTCCTCGGCGTCCCGCCAACATCAACTCCGGGAGGAATTACTCTCTCTTCGCCGGGGTGATTCTACTGTTGATGATTATGGTAAAAAGTTCAAGCTGTTGTGTGACCAATTAAATGCCATTGGTCGTCCTGTTGATGAATCTGATAAAAGCCACTGGTTTCTGCGCGGTCTCGGGGTTCAATTTGCTAGCTTCGCAGATACTCGTATGGCTTTCAGTCTCATTCCGACTTTTCGTGATTTGCTCAATCAGGCCAAGCAATATGAATCTATGCTTCGTGCTATGGAAAATTCGTCCGCTCAGGCTGCCTTTACTGCTTTCTCTTTGCCTCGCGGCTCATCGTCCGGGGGTCGTGGTCAGCACGGTGGGGCTCCTTCAAGTCATAATGGCTCTCGTGGTCAGAAGTGGAACTCCAATAATCGTGGACAAACCTCTGGAAATCGTGGAGGCTCCAATAGTGGGCATTCAGGTTCGAATAACGGAGGACGCAAACTGTACATTCCCCGTTGTCAGATATGCCGTGGGGAACACTATGCAGACAAATGTCCTCAATTCCTTAGTGCTCGTCAGGCTGTCTCTTCAGCTCACTTAGCTCAGGCTTTCTCCTCAACTTGCAATGTAACTGACTCTACTCCAGATTGGTATATTGACTCGGGTGCCTCTGCTCACATGACCAATCAAACTACTGCATTGGATTCGTACGAGCCTTATTCTGGTAACGGTTCAGTCATTGTCGGCAATGGAAATGCTTTGCATATATCTCATATTGGTTCTAGTAAATTGCCTACTGGTGTTCAATTGCTAGATGTCTTAGTGGTGCCTCACATCACTAAAAATCTTTTATCTATCAGTAAATTAACATCCGACTTTCCTGTTGATGTAATTTTCTCTGATAAGTTCTTTGTTATTCAGAATCGAGTGACAAAGCAAGTTCTGGCACAGGGAAGGTGTGAGAAAGGCTTATATTTGCTTGACAAGGGAATTCCGGCTTTGGTGGCTGCAGTCCGGAATAAAGACTTGAAGGCTAGTTTTACTTTGTGGCATCTACGCTTGGGGCATGTTCCTTTTTCTGTCATTTCGTTATTGAATAAACTTGGCTATTTATCTGTTACTTCAGCTTTGCCTAGTTCCCATGTCTGCTCCTCTTGCCAACTGGCAAAGAGTAAAAGATTGTCGTTTCAGTTGAATGAAAAACGCGCTGATCATGTTTTGGATTTAATACATTGTGATTTGTGGGGTCCTGCACCCATATCTACTTCTGATGGCTTTCGTTATTATGTTGCTTTTATTGATGATTATTCTCGTTTTTGTTGGATTTATCCACTGCGTAGCAAGTCTGAATTCTATGATGTTCTGGTTCGGTTTCATAGCTTTGTCTGCACACAATTTGATCGTAAACTCAAAGTTTTTCAAAGTGATGGGGGAACTGAGTTTGTGAATGCTAGAGTTCGTGATTTCATGTATTTGCATGGCATACATCATCGTCTCTCATGTCCTTACACTCCGCAACAGAATGGAAGGGCTGAACGTAAGCATCGTCACATTGTTGAAACTGGTTTATCTATGTTATTTCATGCTCATGCTCCTGCTTCTCTTTGGTTCGATGCCTTTGCAACCGCTGTGTATGTAATTAACAGGCTTCCTTCTTCAGTATTACATGATTCATCTCCTTTCAAGCTATTGTTTGGCTATGCTCCCAATTATGCAAACTTCAAACCATTTGGGTGTCGGGTGTTCCCTTATCTTCGAGACTATGCTGCACATAAATTAGAGCCACGTAGCAGGCCTTGTATTTTTCTGGGATACAGTAGTATATACAAGGGATTTCGTTGTTTTGATCCTGTTTCGTCTCGGGTTTTTACTACACGTCATGCTCAGTTTGATGAAAATTATTTTCCTTTTTCGCACGAGTTGTCTTCCACTACGGTTTCTGATTTGGATGTAACTACATTCTTAGATACAACAGGTAACTCTGGTAGCTCGACGAGTTTTCAGCCTACATCTCGTGTCCCCGGCCATGCACCTTTGTCTGCTGCACCAAAATCTACATCTGTACAGCATTCGGCTCCTATTCTGGACGACCCGGATGAGTCTTCATCTCATGACGCTCCTTTTGATCATATCATGCCTCAGCCGAATGTTCTTGCACCTGAAGAGCCACCTCGCGAGCAACACCCTACCCCCTCGCAACACCATATGGTTACTCGGGCCCGGGCTGGTATCTTCAAGCCTCGATATCCACTTGACTTGGCATTTACATCTCTACTATCAGCTCTTGTTGCTACATCTGAGCCTCGTGGTTTTAAGAGTGCTGCCAAACACCCCGAATGGCTCACTGCTATGCAAGAAGAGATTGATGCTCTTCGATCGAATCACACTTGGGACCTAGTGCCACGTCCTTCTGGCACCAATATTGTTGGTTCAAAATGGGTCTTCCGTACGAAGTTTCATGCTGATGGAACGATTGAACGACACAAAGCCCGTCTTGTTGCCCAAGGCTTTACCCAGATTCCTGGAACTGACTTCCATCACACCTTTAGTCCAGTCGTCAAGGCTGCAACTGTTCGTATCATTTTGGCACTTTCAGTTCAACACAAGTGGCCACTTCATCAGCTTGATGTCAAAAATGCTTTCCTTAACGGAGTTCTTGATAAGCCAATTTTTATGGCACAACCACCTGGATTTGTAGATCCCCGGTTTCCTGATCATGTTTGTCGTCTGAAGAAAGCTATATACGGACTTCACCAAGCTCCCCTTGCCTGGTATCAAAGATTTAGCTCGTACCTCTCAAGCCTTGGCTTCCATCAGAGCCGTTGTGATTCATCTCTATTTCACTTTCATCGAGGTACATCTGTCATTTATTTGCTACTTTATGTAGATGACATTGTTGTTACGGGTAATGATGGTCTGTTATTGAAAACTTTCATCTCTCGTACGCATCGTGAGTTTGCCATTAAAGATCTTGGACGCTTAAATTATTTTCTTGGACTTGAGGTTTCTTATACCTCTAATGGCTTGTTTGTTGGTCAAGCCAAGTATGCTCATGATATTCTTGAGCGAGCTCAATTGTTGGAGTCTAAGCCTGTCTCCACGCCATTAGCACCTGGAGAGTCTCTTGTTAGTGATGGTGTTCCTTTTCGTGACCCCACATTGTACAGGTCTCTTGTTGGGGCTCTTCAGTACCTCACGATTACTCGTCCTGATATTTCCTATGCTGTTAGTTCGGTTAGTCAGTTTCTTCAGGCGCCCACTGACGATCATTTTCTGGCAGTGAAGCGTATTCTTCGCTATGTTAAGGGTACTTTGCATTTTGGTCTCTCATTCGTTAAGCGTTCGGACTCTTGTATCTTGGGATACTCGGACGCTGATTGGGCCCGTTGTACTGAGACACGACGATCAACTTACGGCTACTCCATCTTTATCGGTGGTAACCTTGTTTCTTGGTGTGCAAAGAAGCAATCTACCGTAGCTCGTTCCAGCTGCGAATCCGAGTATCGAGCCATGGCTAATGCAGCTTCTGAATTAGTTTGGGTAACGCATCTTCTTCGTGAGCTTCGTTATGATTCTCTCTCCCGGCCTACTCTTCTATGTGACAATAGGAGTGTTATATTCTTGAGTCAAAACCCTGTAGCTCATAAACGGGCTAAGCATATTGATTTAGACTATCACTTCATTCGTGAGCTTGTATCTTCCGGAAAGTTAGCCACCAGCTTCGTGCCTTCTCATCTTCAGCTCGCTGACATCTTTACGAAGAGCCTTCCTCGACCTGCTTTCGAGTTTCTACGGTCCAAGCTTTGCGTGTCCCCTCATCCCACGCAGCGCTTGACGGGGGGTAATAGGATTAATAAATAAAGTAGTTGTTAGTTGTACATATTCTTGTTGTATCGTGTCTTGCTCCCATTAATTATCAGCCCCTTTTGTTGTAATCTAGATAATTCTTCCTCTATTAATAACAACAATTTGCTGTCACCACACTTAGTGAGTGACTTTCTACAACTCATCACACATTCCTCCAAAAAAATGTAATTTACCAACTTTTCATGATAAATTAGTATTTGCACACATATTTTATTTTAATTTTTCAAAATTGTACTGCTACACGAAAATTAATTGACATACACGCCCTTTATTACACTTGATTTTTGATTTAATAGAGCCAGTTAACCTTCGGGGGAAGAGCGTCCTCAATCCCTCCGGTTAGCAATTTATACAGTAATAATTGGTTTGATATTTCCATGGTAGTATATATATATACCGACACAACATGTACCCACTTGCACAACTTGAAGAAGGTGCATTTATGCCAGACATCTTATTCATCAGAAACATATTTAATATAATATGTTCGTGACTTCACGATTGCTGCGACATTGTCAAACTAATAATTTTTCTATTCAAGGTTACTTTTTTTTAGTAGAATTTAATTTTTTTTTTATTGTATAGTTTAATTTTTAAAGGATATATGTATAATTTGTTGTTTAAATATATCATCAACACGTTAGCAGCATGGGCGGATCTATGTATGGGCTCCACCGGGCTGAAGCCCAGTGCGAGCCCAAAATTTTCATTTGTATATATAAATGTTCAAAGCTTAAAAAATACTTATAGCTCATTAAGCCCAACCTAGATTACTTAAAGATGAATGAGACTTGAAGATAAAAGGTCCAACACCTAATATTTACTTTTATTTGTTATATTTTTTATTGATTATAAATTTTAGGTATCAAAGTCTTGTAGGTCACAACCTACGTTAACATCACCCTTGAAGAACTCAAGAAAGGCTTAGCAAGAGTTGGCGCCAACCTCAAAGACTCGGAAATTGAGAACCTGATGCAAGCTGTAAGTGCTCTTATGCTAGAAAGAAGTTCGATTTTTCTTCTCAACTCGCGTACGTTTCTGTATCGTTTATTGGCAATGCAGGCTGATTTCGACAACAGTGGCACAATAGACTATGTTGGGAAATAGGTACTAGAAACTTGCCGGGCGTTCAAAAGTTACAACGTAAATTGAAGATTACAATCAACAAGAACTAAGAACTAAAAGCCGAGTCGAGGAAAGCCCTCTTTCCGCAAGACGAGATACGCCCCGGTAGTGCTCTCGGTTTTGACGTATCGTCCCCAAAGATAAAACGGCTTCGTCTCAAAGGTAGCAGCACCGCAACACCTTGGAGCTCCGGCAAACTGGATAGAGGAGAAAACTGAGCTCGGAAAATGAACAAAAGAGAAAAGTATGCAACAAGATGCGATTTATGTGTATATTCACCCTTCTACGAATGCCTACAACCCCTCTATTTATAGGCTGCTCACTATGTAGGGGACTTTAATGCATTAAATGCATTAATCAGCCATAAAGGAGATGGTTAACGAAATGCGAGCTGAGTACGACATTCAAATTGACTATAGTTTCGCACTGCGAGCGAGGAACATCGCGATAGAGATGACATATGGAGGATTTGTGGAGTCGTATAGTAGACTCCCATCTTATATGTATCTATTGAAGCAGAAGAATCCAGGTTCTGTGTATGATATATCCACTTCCCCGATCGACGATCAATTGTGCTATTTGTTCCTCGCTCTAGGACAGTCCTTGCAAGCATTTCACAGTGATTTGCTCCGTTCGGTTATCGTAGTCGACGGGGCACACCTTAAGGGAAAAAACAAGGGGACTCTTTTTATGGCTTGCACGAAAGATGGGAACGAGCATGTCTTTCCACTTGCCATTGGATTTGGGCCGATCGAGGACGATGATTCATGGACTTGGTTTCTTACTAGGTTGATCATTATTTAGGAGCACCTGAAGACCTTCTGATAGTCTCCGACGGCCATATCAGCATCGCAAATGCCATTAGGAATGTCTTCCCACATGCGCATCATGGTCTTTGCTTTCATCATCTGATGAAAAATCTTGTTGGATTTCGGAGGGGCGCACTAGGCATATTCGAAGCTGCAGCATATGCACACTCGGATGTTAAATTTGAAGAATACATGAAGACCTTGATGGACATGAGTGTGGAAGGTGGTGGGATATACCAGAGGCTGTGTGACATCGGCTTGCATCGGTGGGCGCGTAACAAGTGCCTTGTTCCACGCACTAGTTTCATGATTTCAAATGCTGCTGAGACGATAAATGTTAGACTCCTGTGGGCTAGGCGATTGCCCATTTGCGCCATGATTGAGGCTTATCGGATTATTGTGGAGAAGTGGTTTGAGGAGCACCGGCGCAACGCCCAATCAAGGGACCACGAGCTGACTGAGAATGCGTACTTGAAGATGTCTGCATCTGCAGAATGGGCCCGTCACTACACCGTTAGAGAGTCAATGGTGCCCAATGTGTATAGGGTCGAGGGCGACACTGGGAATTACCTTGTGGACCTTTAGAACGGGACCTGCGACTGCCGTGAATGGGAGCTGGACTTGATGCCTTGTCGTCACGCTTGTGCTGTTGTTGGGTATGCATTTCGTTCATGACTATTCATAATGTTTAACAGTTTGAATTTATTATGTTTAATGGTTTGATATTTCAGATTTGCTGGAGGCCGTGCTACTGACTATGTTAGCCATTATTTCAAACAATCGACGCTCCTGGCAACCTATTCGCCCAACATTCAACCGGTTCCCCATCCACAAACTTGGACAGTGCCCAATTTCATTTCTTCTCAAGTGGTTCGGGCCGCTTATTGTTGATAAGCAAGCAGGTAGACCGCGATTGAGCAGAGCGAGATCAACAGTGGAAGATCTTCCGGGAAATCCACAAAGATGCGGTCGTTGTGGTCAATATGGACACAAGAGACATACATGCACTGCACCTTTGCAAATTGGAGGCCAAGATCTCAATAGACCCCTAAACGAAGATGGTGTGCAACGACGAAGGGCAAAAACTTGTACCATTTTTCACCAACAGGGTCATACTAGGTGTGACGAGCCGGAGTACGGTGTGACGATATTCGGCACAAATGGGCTCTGGAAAGCAGCAGATGGCCTCACATCCCGTTGCCCAACACAAGTGCGACGCACAGGCGTCTCTCTTGCCACGTCAGAGTCGGCATCACTGTACTCACCGGCGTTACTGTACTCACCGGCATTCCTCTGCTGCATCTTCGGAAAGGGAATCGACTGAGGATGAGGCTGCACATGCTGCAGCACGGGATGCACCCAATCATCCAGTGGCATATTCTCAATCTCCCGATAATAAGACGAGTGCGAAGACTCCTCGTTGTGGACCTCAGCCTCTCGAAATGGAGGCGTCCTTGAATGCTCCCGTGCTACCGGCTCTGTAACAAAGCCGACCATATGCTCGAAACCCGGAGCAGCCTGGGGGGTAGGTGGCCTCTGGTCAATGTAGGGAGCTTCCTGATCGTCTCGATCTCCCTGGGCCCGGCCTCCAGAGGGCACGTTGCTGGCATGTGACGGTGCTCGACGATGAGATTGAGAGCCACGGCTCGAGGAACTCCTCAACTTCCCGAAGATCCCCTTGAGGTGCTCGGCTATGGACTTGGCGATACGAGCCATCACCCCGGTCTCCGACTGGTCTTGGGCTAATTTCTCCATGAACTTGTCGGCCCACGCATCGTTATCACATCCTCAGGGGCACGGATGCCCATGCACGCAACAGACGAGGCCCGGGGACCGATCGAGGATAGAAGTATCGACACGCGGCCTCTTCGACGTGCTGGGACGAGTCCTTTGGGCTTGGAGAGGACGTCCACCATCAGAATTTGCCCTGGTGGCACGAGGCTGGCGACCACGACCGGGGACTACATCCCTAACATCTCGACACCTCAGCCGATCGATCACTCTTGCCATACCTCTGGCTTCCCTCGATTGCCTCTGGGCTGGAGGCGCTTTCTTCCACGAGTGGCGCGTAATCGTCTGAAATCGAACCATCAATGGGTCTGGATTCTCAAAAATGCTCAGAAAATAAAACGACGCCATTTCCTCAGCATTGGGTTCGAGCGTGGGGTTTACTAGGAGCTACAAAAAAAAACATAACAATTAAAAAAAATATACTCCGGTTTATCACGGTTTGATTAAGTATTTGACCGTATGAGCTCACGGTTAAATTTGAGTTCGAACCGTGGAAAGTGCATCTCACGGGTCGAACTCAAATTTAACCGTGACCTCACGGTCAAATCCTTAATCAAACCGTGAGGTCCTCTATTAACTTTACTAACCGTGAGATCTCATGGTTTCTTTGATTTTTAACCGTGGATCTCACGGTCAAATCCTTAATCAAACCGTGAGGTTTCTCTATTAACTCTACTAACCGTGAGATCTCACGGTTTCTTTGATTTTTAACCGTGGATCTCACGGTCAAATCCTTAATCAAACCGTGGGTTTCTCTATTAACTCTACTAACCGTGAGATCTTACGGTTTCTTTGATTTTTAACCGTGGATCTCACGGTTTTTTTAAAATTCAACCGTGTGACTTAATTTCAGAATATATGCGAGAATTAATCAAATTAAATACAAAAACAAAACAAAACAACTTCAATAAATTCACCCATATTGATTAAAGAAAGAAATTAAACCTCACGAATAATATTATTGATTTAAAATTAATGACGTACCCTTGGATTGTTGAAAAAATCAACAAAATCATCGGTCGAGCCATCCATTTCCCATCGCTTTAGTCGGGGATATTGGTGGTTGTTCAAGCGTCTACCACACTTCTCCCCTAAACTTGGAATGGCCTCGAATGCCCAAAAATACAACGCTCAGACGAGACCATATAAATGGTAGGTAATAGAAGTACATTTGCCTCCAATTTCTTTGGGGTCCTTCTTTGCCACTCCGAGCTGGTGGCACATTATTTGGAACCCCCATGATCCCCACGGAAAAGTCCCCCATCGCTGTAGGTCCTCGGCCAACGTCCACACCCAATCATCAACGTTTCTATCGTAGTCTCTACACAATATCAAGTAGTAGTAACAAAGGATGTTGGCGGCCTTCAAGTATTGATCCGACGTCCCTATAACTCGAGACGCATCAGTAAAATCCTTCCACAATTGTTTCACTTTCACCTTAACTCCATTGCCGCCGTAGTAAGTATGGTAGAGGCTCGTAGTTGGGATTATGTGGTTGTTGCCGTGAGGATTAAAGGACGACTCACCGAATATTAATCCGGTGACAAGGCAGAATTCTTCAGGCCCAAACCGAATATCCTGGCCACCCACATGAAACAGTCTTTCGAATTCATGTTCGTCGCCCCTCCATAGCTCTCGGGATAACAGCTCGTGCAAGGCACGTTTCGCATTGCCGGTCTTCCTCATCGTGCACAACCGGGCGAAAGGAGAAACCTCACTGAATTGCCTAACCAATTCTTCTCCACCAATACGCATAATCTGATCTATGATCGACGGAATAGCATAGTCCCGATGGTAACAATTTATTTCACCCGGGAATCCTTGCATACGTGGCCTATACCAATTAAACCTAGGCTGCAAAAGAAATAAACAAAAATCGCGAATTAATTAATTATTATTAACATTCAAAAAATCACAAATTCTGATAAAAAAGCTTCTCACGGTTGAAACATAAGATAAACCGTGAGGTCTCACGGTTACAATTCATTTTTAACCGTGAACAATACTTTAAACGGTTCGATTTAAGCCACGTCGAGCTTACGGTTTGAATCTAACCGTGAGCTCACGGTTTGGTTAAAATCGTGACCGTTAAAAGTAAAGCTCATGGTTTAAAATGTATCCAAACCGTGAGGCATCACTGTTTCCTTTATATCAAACCGTGAGACGGGAATTTAACTTCATCTTCTACAGATCTATTTTCCAGATTTTGCAGATTTATGCATACAAATTCATTCATAAATTCGAACCCATAAATCGAAGGAAATAAACACATTATAATTCTAATTTTATTCTAAAATCATAAAACTATATAAACATGCTTAAAATTCACCAAAAAAAACTAAACATTTAAGTAAAAACTGTAATTTTTTTAAAAAAAAACTTAAAAAATTTACTAACCGGCGCCGGCGGATCGGGAATGTTTTCCCGTTCTTCCCTCGTCGGAAGTCGGCGACGTGGCTGTGACGGACCTTCATTGTCTTCATCTTCGTTACCCGAATGGTGCTCGGAATCGGCCATTGCTTCTTTTCTCTCCGGCGCCGGCTAAATAGTACCTCACGGTTGAGAAAAAAAAAGGGGGGGGCTAGGGTTCACGGTTTCAATTCAATCGTGAGAGGGAGGGAGATTGAGAGAGACATGAGAAGAGAGTGAGAAGAGAGTGGGTAGAGTTTTTTTTAATGTTAAGAATAAATTATAAAGTGGGGCCCACTTTCCCTTTTGTTTTATTTGGAATGTGAGTAAATGTGGAGGTTATTTCTGTCTTTTCATTTAATTTTGGGTATAAAACTTATACTCTTAAACTTGTGGGTATAAAACTTATATATTTATTTATTTTGGGTATATCTAAAGTTCACCCTATTACAAATATATACAATATAAATATATATTTCTAATATATTTTTCAACCAATAATTGAAATACATGTCCTTTGGCTTTGGTACACATGATTTTTATAATTTACTAGAGCCAACCTCCGGGGTAGTAGTGAATGTCGGGTGCCTCGTTGGTTTTGCAATAAATCTTCTCCTCCTCCTCTGATTAAAAAACAAAAAAAACCCCTAATATTTTGGTACAGAATATTCATTTTCACACACTGTCGCCATTTTTGTAGCCAATGCATGGAAAAGGTCTAGTGCAAGTTTATTTTAAGAATATATATGAAAATTTTCTCAAAAAAGAAAAAGAAAAAGAAAGAATATATATGAAAAAAAATTAAAAATTGGATCGTGTACATCTTAAATTAACTTATCAGTGACAATAAAAATAATCGAACACCCTTCATTTTGCTATGAGAAGAACTTTAATATTCTTAATCAGTTACTCCGTAATATATTTAAATACCGTTTTGCTGTTCTTTTCCTATTTACAAATGAGTTATGCTATGTGTTTTGACATACATTATTTTCATAATCAAAATATAAGAGTATTGCATTTCTGTTAACAACTTAATCAAAATAATTATACAATATATAGAAAACAAATTCGTGAATCGAATGTCTATAACTTCTCACATAAAGTGGGTAAACATGCATATTTTTGTCATTTAATCTAGATATTTCATAGTACTCATACGTCCCATGCTGTTAGTGTCATTTGAATATTTTATGTCTCACATGTATTCAATAAATGAGACTAATAGCATGGGATGAATGTAGTATTAGACTATTGGTACACAAAAATGTAACTTTGCCGACACAACACGTGCCCATTTGCACAACTGGGAGACGGTTTTAATTGTGTCATAAATATTAATTTTTATTAATTTTACGTATCTTTAATACTTTTTAATTTATTTTATACTAGTTTTTTAGAGTCCATTTATTTAATTAGGGTTTATAATTATTTTTTAGCATTTAACTAACTCCCATCCGATTTATGACACACACCTTACATGTACAAGTGGGGTCATTCTTCCGATTTCTTTTACAAATGTTAAATTAGTCTTTTAATAATAATTTTGTCCAGGCTTTCATTTTCATAATAATAAACAAAATGTGGAAAAAAAATTCTAATCACGTCAGCAAGATATACGTCACCACCACGACTAGTATGAATTATTTTCAATGCAATTTCCAATCACACTATTGCTCGAAACTTATATATAAAAAGAGGTGCAAATCCAATGCAAATTATCCTCCAAACCTTGAGAAATTAAGATGGGTGCCAAAGTAGTAATAGCTTTTCTTGAAATTTTCCTGCTAATAGTTCTCATTATTTCCCCCCATGTAGTTGTCGCTAGGGAACTCCAGGTTTCCCATACCATTGAACGTATGTTCCTTTCCTCTCTCCCTCTCTCTCTCTCTAACATTATTGCAATTGTTAGATTACTTATGTATGTTTATAAATTAATATATATACACACTTAAACACTGGGCTTGTTTAGTAGCCCTATAAACCAAGCTAAAATAATTTTTACAGACTTAATTAAGCCTAGAAAAGTTATCATAGCTTGGTTTATGGGGCTACTAAATTAGATCTTAGCATAATACTCCCTCCGTTCACGATCTGTTGGCCAAAAATAATTTATAGATGATTTTGGAGCTTTGTGATGATGGATTTTAAATTGTATTTTTTGAATTTTTATTTACATGGTACTACAACACTCGTAATACCTTGTAAAAAAATAAATTCCAAAAATACAATTTAACATCTATCATCACAAATTTTCAAAAAAAATTAAAAAGTCAACTTGGTCAAACGGAGGGAGTATAAGCTATATATATATATAGTCGTCGTTACGTAGTTAAGGAGTCCGAGTACCCTTTCGCTCAGTATTTTTTTTAATATTATTCAAAAATATATAGTTATATATTTTAAACATAATATATTTAATAAAAATAAATAAATAATTGTAGCTCTTTACAAGCTAAATATTGTACTATGTTGGTTCCTGGTTGTATGCTAAAACTATTTCTTAATTTCTTATATCAGCTGCAAAAGTAGGGAAAAGCTACAAATCATTGAATCCCACTCGTCCAAAAATTCCTCCTCGACGGAACTGCAACTACACGAACAAATGCAGCCGCGGGCCTCCACCCCAGCCCGAGAACTGAATACCCAAGCCCGGCCCAACAAAAGAATTGGCAACTTTGGATGACAGCTATTAATAATATTGCACTACCAATCTAAGATAAAAACTTTGGTTAACCCGGCCTCATACTGAGGCCGGATCGTAATCCGTATCCAACCCGATCGGCTCTTTTATGTTTATTTTAAGAAAATTGCAAAAATGTCAATTGTCGTGAATAAAAATGTTATTTGTTTTTAATATATGGGACAACTTTTGTGACAATGGAATTTCTCTCTTTTTTCTTTTTTTTTATCAACTTGATATTATGACTGTATATAAATATTGGTTATTTATACCACATCTTATGGGTGATGATGTAAAAATAGTTATAACCAAAACATAGTGTATGTTGTAAAATAATATTGTGAAATAGAGAATACAAAATAAGAAGAAGAAACGACGAACGGGGCAAGAGACAAGATAAGGCTTCTCATTAATTTACATTTTGCGTATCTATAAATAAGATACATAAGAGATATATATACAAGAGAGATTTTTTTTTTAATTAATGATAACTAGAATATTCACCAGAGCGATGCTCGGAAATAATAACATTCAAAATTTTATAGTTTTTACGTGTGATATTAATATTTTGCCCACCTATTTCGTGGACCGGAAAAAATATATTTCACTAATTTGTGGACGAAGGGAGGATTAATTTTTAAATATTATATCAAATATCTATTTTGTAATTATTATTGTTGACATTGCTATACTTTTCTTTTCATTAGATGGAATTTCTCTTTTCAGTTTTGATGTACGGTGGAATATTATTAAATAATAAAAGATAATGAGTCAAATAGAAAACGGGAAACTTAATCCATTTATTAGATCCGTTATACTACATAGATTTATTTGAATAAAAAAATTGTAGAAGGATCTAAACGAACCAAAAAATGAAAATTGAATTACAGGAATATCCTCAACTTTGTAGAAATTTGTGTTCACATATTAGAGATCTTAGGAGATAAAATCCTTTTAGTATTTGAGCGATCCTTCTGTCCAAATTTCACTGCGATGCATGGTTTAAAATTTTTAAATATATTGGCAGAAATATGTCAAAATATATAATGCTTGCAATAATGTTAGGCCACGGTTACGAAAAAAACAAAAATATTAAATAAATTATTATTATTATTATAGATAGTAAACCGAAAATTTTACAAAAAAATTCCTCTTCACTCAATGATCTCTTTGCTGTAACCTTTTTTTTTTTGTGTGTGCGCGTGCATCCCGAATTATTCTCTCTAAATATGTTTTTTTTTTCCCCTCATGACATTGGTTTTCTTTTTAGATCCTTCTCTTACTGTACATGGACAATGTGGATAAGAAAAGTCAATGCAATTTTGGTAATGTGTACAAAAATCTTGTTATTGCTCCCCGTCGATTTTTTTTTTATGCATCAAATTTATTTGTTGTTAATGCATTGTAATATGCATGTTCCTTCTCCTTTTTAGTACAGTACAATTGAACTGGCGAATAAAACATTAAAAAGTTTCATAATTTTTGATGCTATAACATGAGCGCTAACGCATGTTAAACTTTCATCAAGTGTAGAGAACTTCAAAAAAGAATTTCATCGGGATAATCTTTTGAATGCCAAACGTGTTATTTGATCAATAATAATATATCATTTATTTTATTATATATGTAACCATACCGATATAGGTGACAGGTTTCATGTTCAATTCCATTCTCAAACCTAGAAAAAGTAGAAGAGAGGGAAAAAAAAGATATACATATAAATGTCATAAAGCAATTATTGATACATTGATAGGAGTTACGATCAAAAGAATAAATTCATAATATTTTACATTGCATGATATAATAAACAAGGTCTATCCAACGTGGTAAATTTATGTTGCTTACATATGTTATTCACGAAGTAATATATAAACAACACACACAAGAAGATGATTGAGCATTCGGACACATTTATTGCTCCCACAAACATCCCAAAGTAAATTAAAAGACTGGATTAGAAGGAAGAAACAAATAAGATTATTCAGTAATATATTAGAATAAAGAATATATTCACAGGTTGAAAATAAAGCGACATTCAATTTAAATTGCAAAACGAACATAAAAAAGGTGAATTCAAAGTCTTTTACACCAAAAGCTTTAATTTCTTAGGGGATCAATCTTCTTTAATTAATTACATCAAAGTCACGTATGCATTTGTAGAATCAAAAGTAGGAAATAATCTCTTAAATTCTTTTACCTTTATCCGTGAGAAAGTTTCTTTTTAAGGTATGCGCTGCCACCATAACAATACTTCTCAATCATCATTGGTCTCCATTTGCCCAATTTGGGTGATTTGACCGGTTAGCCCAACTTGTTAGTAGTACGTTGTTTGAATCTTCCATAGGTATTCGTCATTATTGTTATCGTCGATCTCAAAAAAAGTGAATATACCATTTGTGCGATGAATATATATAGGTGTCGTGGTGGAGAGGTGTCGGTTAGTTTAGTGGCTATTGGTGGGGATTTATAAGTAGGGGTGAGCAAACGGATGGTTCGGGTCAAAAACCGATCCGAAACTACAAAACCGATAAAACCAAAACTTCTAAAAAAAATAACCAATCCGAACCAAATTATCTTAAGAACCGATCCAAACCAAACCAAAAACTTCGGTTCGGGTTCGGTTTGGTTTTCGGTTGGCATGAACTAATCAATTGCTTAAATAAAATTTCAATAAAATTCATAAATTATCCAAAAGGGGAGAGTTAGCAATATCAACAGAAATTACTAAAGTCTAAACAATAAACATCAACATCAAGAAATTCAAAAGCATCAAGTACAAGTCAATAACATCAACAAAATAAAACATAGTTCATTTCTCTATTGAGTTTTGCACTCTAAAAAAAAATGAATATAAGCTTTAATAAAATAATATATATCATATAAATATTAAATAATTTATAAGTTTAATATAAGTTTGGTTCAGTTCGGTTCAAACCGAAAACCAAACCTCTAAAACCGATCTAAACCGAACTAAGTTCGGTTTTAGTTTTTTAAAACCGATCCAAACCAATACACAAAAAAATCAATCCAAACCATCTGAACTAGAATGGTTCGGTTTGGACTTTGGATCTAGTTCGGTTTTGCTCACCCCTATTTATAAGCATCGTTTCGGACAATTAGAAAAACAAAATGGTACAAAAACTGTCAAGGTATGTGTTTCTATATTAATTAATTTCAAAATTAAAAATCGTTGATAAAATTTTAAAAATGACGAATATATCCCTCGTACTCTGCTTTTATATAGTATATAGATGTCTATGATAAATACGGAGTAAATATTTATAACAGTATGATAGGTAAACAAATTTTTATGATTTTATTTTATTATTATTATTATTATTATTATTTTAATCATTGCTACTAAACAGGTTATATAATGTATATATCTATTGGTTCCCCGCATTGTATACTAAAACTGCCCTTTTAATTTATTTCTCCAGACTCGGTTGCGAAACAAGGGATAAGTTATAAGAATCCATTAAATCCGAACCGTCCTTTTTTGCAATGGAAATATATACGCCAATTGCACGCGAAGAGGTCCACGTATACCTCGACGGAAGTGCAACTACGCCAACAAGTGCCGGCCTCCGGCCCAGCCCAGCCCGAGAATAGAATACCCTAGCCCCACCCAACGAAAGAATTGGCAACTTTGTATGATGGTTTCAAATTAAGCCTTTTGTTTTATACTAGCAAGGATTACGTGCGTTGCACGTATAGTATTATTTTTTTCATAAAGAATTATTATATATATTTGAAAACAAAACGAACCTTTTAAAAGCTATAATATTATTAATGATAGATTATTAATTTTAATAAAATGTTAGCAAGTAAGTGTAATGAGTAGATAAAAGATGAAATTCCAATTTTATATCAATTTAAAATTTTATTCAAAATTATATAGTTATGATATTCATCATGTTTCATATTATAAGAAGCAAAAACACACTATATTTAATCTGTTAATTACAAGGTCGGAAATATGCTTTGATCTTATATAACCCTTACTAATTTTTATTATGGGTTTAAGTAGTATAGTTATCATACTAATTTCAGATAATGTAAATATCCAATGCAAATTTCTTGCTATGAATTAGTTTGATCATGTTATTATTTCACATTATCTGAAATTTTCTATTAAATTATTTAGAATAAGAATTCAATAGTGTGTAATAATACAATTATGGAAGAAATGACAAAAATGTTTTTGGAATGATTAAACAAAACAATAAATATAGATAGGCAAGCTAATGTACAAATGAAATGTGAATTCTCTTGCCTTTTTTTTATTTATATATTTTGTTTCTTAGAGCATGAAATTATTGTCATTGATAATATTAGTTAATCCTTAGTAAGATAATGTTGAATCTTGTAAATAAAGCAACAGATAATGTTTTTATTTTGTTTGATAAGTTAATATTCATCACGATAATTATGGCACTAAAAATTCTTCATCAATTTTGTTTTTTGATATGGCTATTCAGTTGCGGTTATTCGGGTTTTAATCGTAAATTCGGTCGTTACGCGTTTTTCTTGTGGTGCATCATAATTGGTTTGGTACTCTCTTTTTATTTATTTATTTTTTTTTTTTATTTTTTTTAAAGGAGGATCATTAATGATTCCCCATTTACCCCCCAAGGTGACTCGAACCCTCCCGACCTCTTGGTTGGAGGGGAAGCGTCTTACCAATTGAGCTGCGCTTCGTTGTCAATTGGTTCGGTATTAACCGCACAATTTTTTTTTAAAAAAAATGTCTTTATATATATATATATATATTTTAAACGATTTAAAAATTTATACTAAATGTTTGTAGTTATTTGGGGTCCTATTAGTTTGATTTTAATGAAGGTATCTTAACTTTATATTTTATTTATCGACATATTTGAACATTTCACTAATAATTATGTACTAATTTTACTATTAATTTCTTTTTCTAATATGTCATTTTAATTAATCATTTTTGGCGAGAGGTTGGACTCGGCTCTTTAGGATTTCTTTTAGGAAAAAAGTTATTGTGATTTTGAGTTTGTGACATGAACACTTCACAAATGGATCATCCAATCTATATATAGAGTCTGAGATCTTTTACAAGTTGATGTGGGATAAATGAGTAGCTTCAACACGCCCCCTCATGAGTAGGCCGGAAAGACATAGGCTCTACCGTGAACAAACAAACCATCATCGATTTTGGACCAGTTCTGATACCATATTAGAATTGAGTCATTCACCCCCTTAAAATGCCTTGTATATAAATTAAATTTAGCTAAATTATTATTCATAATTATGCAATATTACATTATCACCTTTAAATTAATTATATTAAAGGGATTTTTTAGGCAAATTATATTTTGTAAGAATACACTCATTTATAATAATAATAGATTATTTTTTTTAAATAAAAGGAACATATGACATTTAAATATAATGATACACCTTTTAAGAAAAATTGTTGCTAATGCTAAACTAATACCTTAAACTCCCTATGTACCAAGAATTTAGTCTCTAATTTCTTATTTAAGTATCCCAATAATTTAGACTCATACCCAATATAGAAATTATAAATCATGAATTATTTAGAAATATTTAATTTATCGTAAACATTTTTTTTTCTTTCGTGTTTCAATATTTGACATATTGACATGAATACTCTGTAAAAAGTTCATGTTTCTTTCTAATTTTTTTTAGAACCAAGTCACTCCTTAACATTGGGATCTCCAAAATAAATTTTTTAGACCGATTAGGTAAATTAGAATGTAAACTCATATTTTGTCCCTTTTTTTTTTTGTAAATCACATTGCATAACATTGTTTGTAATTCAAACATTAAGGAAAAAATTAACAATAAACATATTCTCTCTGCGTAGTTAAAATGTAGTATATCCAAGAACCATTTGGTAAAAATAGAATATAATCATATTTCGCGATATTCTTTTCCATATATTCTCAATTTACGTGTGATATCAAAAAGAGAATGTGTTATACGACTACCAAAACTTTTACAATTATTGAAATATGAAATCCAAGCTATTAGCAAAAGAATTAGCTTGTGATTATGCAATTATAAAAGAAAAATATATTCCAAAAAATAAAATCTCTATCAAAACTTTCTGAGTTGAAATATCTTGTGCGCATCCGGAGAATATCGATGTCAAATTATAATTTTTCATTATTGTACCAATAGTTTTTTTAGCAAAAGAGTGTCAATTAGCTTGTGATTATGCAATTATAAAAGAAAAATATATTCCAGAAAAATAAAATCTCTATCAATACTTTCTGAGTTGAAATATTTTGTGCGCATTTAGAGAATATCAATGTCAAATTATAATTTTTCATTAATGTACCAATAGTTTATTTTAAAGAACGAAACACAAATGATTTATTTTCTTTTCTTTTAAAAAAAAGTTTAAAAAGAAAGAACTCAAAAACTAAAATCGCTTCGAACTTTCATACATTTAATTACTTTTGCACTAATTTAATTCACACTAATTTAAATAATTTATTTATACTTATTTCAATTAACGCCAAGGTGATTATTAATTAATAAGGAATGACCCAAATTAAGATGTATGAAAATTTAAAAACACAAATAAGGATATATACACAAAAGGTAAGAAAATAAAAATAAAAAATAAAAATAAAAAAAAAGTCAAAAGAGGTACGGATATATTATAACTAAATAGTATTATAATTTTAAAACTTAAATAATACATATATTACTATATTACCCTTAATTTTAAGTAAATAAGAAGGATATAATAGGTGATCTACATTTTGTAAAACAAGGCTCTTTTATAGATAGTTATAGATAGATATTTATAATTTTGTGTTTTTAGTTCATCGAGTTAATAATTGTATTGTAAGTAGGATTTATAGTGTTTGATTTTGAATTTTAACTAACGATTTTAATTACGGTTAAGTAATTTAATAAATATTAATTTATTTTAATAAACCCTAATCATGGTAATAATCAATTGAAAATTTTATGAATACATGAATTCAGGATGAGACGATTGGCCCTATATAATGTAAAAACTTAAACATAGATAAGAAGAGAAGAAAAAATTAAAGATAGTCGAGGAAAAACAAAACCAAAAAACGTCACCGTTTCGTTCACATCACCTTGTGTTGTGCTTAACACCTCAACACGGGATCGATCCTCCCCCAAGACCTCCTCCGCGACGGAAGTGCGACTACAAGAACAAGTGTAGGCCTCCAACCCAGCCCGAAAACTGAATACCCAAAGCCCGGCCCAACAAAACCATTGGCAACTTTGTATGACAACTATTAATAATATTGCAATACCAATTTAATTAATGTGTACTATATATATTAGTGGGTTTATGATTATTTTTAGTGTTATTTCCTTCAGATGCTGTATATTTATTTTTTTTGAGTTTTTATATATAGTTTGGGGGTCTGCCTAACCCCTCACTCTCTCGGGTGTTTTGATTAAAAAATTATGTACGTCTTCACGTTGTGATGACTCTCAGACTTTTATTTTATCAACGTATTGTTCTAAGTTACATTTTGATAAGTGCATGCATTTTAATTAAATTGTTGGTACTTTATTTTTCAACTAATTTTACGCTCATGCAATATACGGTAATAATAACTCCATATAAAGATAATGTTGGTATCCTCGCACACATGCCATCGTTTTCGTCTCGACTTCAAAACACTCGATCCACGCTCCACGACACGCACAACCCCACTGATTGTTGGGGCTGTGGTGTTCTTCAATCTTCACTTTCACCTGCACAAGAATACAGTTACAAGGTCAAATATAGATGAATACAATTAGGTTGTTGTTCCTTGTAATGAAATTGTTGTTTATAGTTTACACTTTGTTTCCGCCATTGCAGTTGCTTATCAAAAGTATTTGAGTTATTTCAAAACTATGCCTCACGTGCTGTTCCTCCAAAAAAATTTAATGTACCAACTTTTGAAGATAGATTAGTATTTGCGCACATATTTAATTTCATTATTTTCAAAATTTAAAGAGCTTGCTACACGAAAAATAATTGAAATTCATGCCCTTTATTAATTACACATGATCTTTAATTTGCTAGAGCCAGTTAACCTTTGGGAGAGAAGCGAGCTCAACTCAATCCCTTTGGTTAGAAATTTATGATTGGTTTGATATTTCCGTGGTATTACATAGGGTTATATATATAATTTTTCATTATGTTTAGATATTTCATAATTCGTAGTATTGGACTATTGGTATTTGGTAATACAACAATGCAACTTTTTTTTTTTTTTTAAATAAACTTGCATTAAAATAAAAACGAGAAAATCCCCAAAATGGGGTACACACCGGACTCGGGTGACACCGAGGAAGGAAGTCTCCCTAGGGCGACACCGAGGAGAGAGAGGGTTCACAAAACAGAAGCAGAAAACAGGTCAAAACACGTGACCAAAAGAAATCGAAAAGGGGACAGCTCAAGTTCACAAAAGGGGCATCAAAAAACCAAAAACAACATAAAAAAGGAAGCAAGAAACAACTGCACACGAACAAAACAGAGTGTAGAATCAGCAGGAACGTGGAGGATCAGCAACGTCTTCAGCAACGAGCAAGTAATCGGGCTGAAGTGGGCAGCCTTTTCCAAATCAACGGTAGCATAACAACAGGTCAGTAGCCAGGTGAAACGGACGACGATCGGCAGTTGTAGCTAACAGGTTCAGCAGCAACAAACAGGTAACCGGGACTCGACTCCAAATCCCGAGGTGGAAACAATGCAACTTTGCCGACACAACATGTACCCACTTGCACAACTTGAAGAAGGTGCATTTATGTCAGGCATCTTATTTATCGTAGACACATCTAATATAATATGTTCACGACTTTATGATTGTTGCGACATTGTCAAACTAATAATTTTTCTATTCGAGGTTATTTTTTTAGTAGAATTTAATTTTTATTGTATACTTTAATTTTAAAAGGATATATGTATAATTTGTTATTTAAATATATCATCAACACGTTAGCAGTGAGGTGTGAGCATATTACATATATCTACCGTGAGTATAATAGCATTCATGTTTTTAATAAATGTTAAATTAATTTTTTGAGAATAATTTTGTTTGGGCTTTCGTTTTCACAATAATAGAATGTGGAAAGAAATCTAATAATGACATCGGCAAGATATACGTCAAGGCTACTTTGAATTTTTTTTCCAATGCAATTTCCTATCACACAATTGCTCAAAACTTATCTATAAAAAGAGAAGCAAATCCAACGCAAATTCTCATCCAAACCTCCAAAAATTAAGATGGGTGCCAAAATAGTACTAATAGCTTTTCTTAAAATTTTCCTCCTAATAGTTCTTATAATTTCCCCTCAAGTAGTTGTCTCCAGGAAACTCCAGATTTCCCATACCATTGCATGTATGCTCCTTCTCTCTCTCTCTATCTAACATTATTGTAACAATTAGATTGCTTATGTGTGTTTAATTAATGAAAATTCAATATGTGCACATATATCTATATCTATATAATTATCACTTAGCACAAGGAGTATAAGTTCAGGAGTCCGAGTACCCCTTTGCTCATTTTTTTAATACATTATTTAAAAAAATATAGTTATATATTTTAAATATATTACTATATTTATAAAAAAAAAGAAAAAAAAGAAGAGAGTTTCATTTTATAAGTCAAATATTGTATTGGTTCTTCGTGGAGTATACTAAAACTACCCTTATGTTTCTTTAGTCTCAGCTGCGAAACAAGGGATAAGTTATAATCCATTGAATCCCAAGCGTCCCTTTTGCAAAGGAGCGATATACCGTAACTGCATCCCAAGACGTCCTCCTCCGCGGAAGTGCGACTACCCGAACCAGTGCCACGGGTCTCCGCCCCAGCCTGAGAACTGAGTACCCAAACCCGGACGAACAAAAGAATTGGAAACTTTGTGCGGCAACTATTAATAATATTGCAATACCAATCTAAGACAAAAATTCTTGTCAGCCCAATCCAATCGTATAGTGCGGTGGGATCTTAATCTGCATCCAACCTGATCGGCCTTTTCATTTAAAAACATAAAAAAAAAAAAAAAATGTTAGTTGTGGTGAATAAAAGTATCATTTGTTTTGAATAGAAGTGACAATTTTTGTGATGATCGAAATCCTCGTTTTTTTTATCGACGTGTGTAGGTCCCGATAAATAGATATTGGTGTATGGGGGGGGGGGGGAATACACCAATAAGCCAACAGTTTTTGATTTTTCAAAAACAGTTTGATCTTACTGAGTCGTCACTACAGTATATCAGAGCAGTTTAGTTTTTCCAGCTCAGACAGGAAACTGCTGAGCTTGCAAAACTAACCTGCGTGCGGAAGTTTGGTGGAAAGGTTGGCTAACAGTTTTCAAAGCAGTTTTCAAAGGAAACTGTAGTTCAGATAAGTGTTCATGCAAAACAGGTTACTGTGATGCAGGTTGTGAATGTGCAATGTAATGAAGGTTAGTTGAACACTGTAAGGTCGACTGTAAATAAAGGATAGAGAGAGAGAGATCGAGACAGTCGATTTAGCGTGGTTCGGGAAATGTCCCTACATCCACGTCAGATACCGTCGTATCTGAAATTCCTTACTTCTCTCTTATTTATACTGGCTGAGTACCAGCCTCAACCTTCGTCAATCTTTAGACTTGAGCCGAGCACGAGTTCTGGGTCGTGACCCTTACAACCTTTCATACATTCTTACATACAACCTTGCAGCTAAACTAACAAATTCTTCTTTACTTGGACGAATATGTAATAAGCTTGCGGAGAGTATTCTGTGAGGTTCCAGACTCAGAAATCTTGAAGGTCTCAACACTTGGGAAATGGCTTGGATTCGAGTGTTGAGTTTGGCTTTGAAGTGTAAAGATTTCTGGATAGATTTGGCTTTGAAACTCTGGTTTCCTCTCTCTATTTTTCTCTCTTCCCCGTCTATTTTCCCTTTCTTGATTCTGGGATGGCTTGAAGTATTTATATGACTCCAATTTGAATTAGAGCCGTTGGAGTTGCAGAGGTGTCAGAACCGTACTGCTGACTGGACTTCTAGCCGTGGAGGTTTTCTGTACAACTTTGAACCATCGAGGTTGGCAAGGCACAACTTAGGTCGGACTGGGAAGGTCAACCTTTTGTACCTCAAGCTGTCTTTGTTTTCTGTGGTCTTCAAGCTTGATCTTTGTATTAGAATCTTCATCTTGAGAAGCTGTTGACTAATAGCAGCTTGACTAAGCATATTGGCTTCAGCAGGTTTGGCCTATGCAGGTTGGCCTCAGCAGGTTCCTCAGCATGCAGGTTCCTCAACATGCAGGTTGGCCTCAGCATGCAGGTTCCTCAACATGCAGGTCAGGTTGGCATCCGCAGGTTGGCCTATGCAGGTTCCTCAACATGCAGGTTGGCCTCAGCATGCAGGTTCCTCAACATGCAGGTTGGCCTCAACATGCAGGTTGACATCCGCATGCAGGTTGGCCTATGCAGGTTGCACGAGCAGGTTGACTAAAGAACATGTTGACAAATTGATCTAACTAGGTACAAGGTTGCACTACCAACCTTGATCTTTACATGGAGCAACCTGTCCGAGTAAAGCTTGACTGATCCAAACACAGAGATCAGTCTGTTCCTATCAATCCTATAACTAAGTCCTATAACTAAGTGTGGTTTCTAATAACATCATCAAAACTAAACTAAACAGGGTTCCCAACAACGTGATATTATAATAATTTGATATTATAATTATGTATATAAATATTGGTTATTTATACCGCATCTTACGGGTGATGAGATGATCTTCTACGTTTCATAATATAAAATATTCATTATTATCATATTTTTTGTAAAATTGTCAATTGACTCAAATAAAAGTGACAATAATGTTATATTAAAATGTTTAATTTTATCAACTTGGTATTGTAATGATTTAATAAATATTATGGTTATTTATATAAATTTTATGTTTGAGTAATAAAAGCATATCTACTCTCCAAATTTTAATATCTATTAGTTTTATATTTATTTTTTAAAAAACTAAAATTACAATAATATAATATTATAATAAATTTTTATAAATCAAAATATTTTTTTAATAATTATATACCCTATTTTTAAATTTATCCCTATTTTTTAATAATTATATACCTTATTTTTAAATTTATCAAACCTAATATAACTAATAAAATTAAACTAAATGTTAAAAAATAATTATAAACCTTTATTGGATGGGTGAACCCTATAAAATAAGTAATTTTTAAATTAAACTAAATCATTATAAATTAAAATTGCTACAGAAAAATAAATAAAACCAATATAAATTAAGATTTGGCATACGGTTGGAACACAATTTTGCCATTGTATTGTTTCTAAGTTACCTTTTGATAAGTGCATTTTAATTCTTTAAAAAATGTCATTTTATATTGTTGGTATTTTATTTTTTACTAATTTTGTACTCGTGCAATATATGGTAATAACTTTGTAAAGATAATAAATGGATACTCCAACAAAGAGTAATGTGATGCTACAATGTCCACATTGGACATACTGAATGTGTCTACAAAAGACATTGTAATGCCATAAATAAATAAATTTAAATATATACCATAAATATTAAATTTTATCAGAAAAAATAAATCTTACTAAAAAAAAAATTCAACCCTAAATGAAAAAAATTATCTACGTAACATTGCCACCCGACGCATGATGGGTAGATGAGCATTTCTATTGTATATATAAATATAATGTGTGAATATTTATATTTATCATAAAGTAACATTAAAAACATAATTCTTAGATATAAAAATAATTTTTATAGCCGAAATACGAAAAACATAGCGGGATAGTTAAATAAATTTGCAAATAAAATGATTACAATATACTCCATCCGTCCCGTCGAAATGGTCCTGTTTCTTGAATATATATGAGGTATAAAATATAGAAACATGACCATTTTGACGGGACGGAGGTAGTATGAATTACATAAAACTGATAAAGTAAAGACTTATATACTTTCTCAGTTGATATTTTGTAAATGAATAATTACATGATTTTACAAAAACTGGGAGGATTCCTTAACTGGTTAATTAATTATTTAATGCATTTTATAATGGACACGTTATTACGAAGATGTGATTGCTCTTCAGAATATGCGCATCACTTTTCGCCAAACAAATATCTATGCTACACGTTCATGTTCCTCCAAAAAAAAAAAAAATGTAATTTACCAACTTTTCATGATAAATTAGTAATTTCGCACATGTATTTTTATTCCCGAAATTGTATGGTGAAAGGCTCGCTACACGAAAAATAATTGCAATACATGCCCTTTGGTACCATGATTTTTAATTTATACTACTATATCATAACTAAATTAGTTTTTGAACCAAATAAATTATATTTGGATATTATTATTATTGTTTTCCAGTAAAAAAAAAAAAAAATTAAAATCCATAAAGCAAAAATGCTGAAGAAGAGGAGTGAGCCCTTTTCTAATTTCACTTGTTAGAGAGTTCTTCCCTCATCACAAAAAAATCACGAAAATTATCCAACTGCCAAACTAAAATCGAAAGGCCCAGATCCAAATTAACGGTTCCATTTCCATGCTACCATCTCTCACGCTGCAATTCTTACGCTATCATATTCCTCTCTCTTCACCTTTCCAACGCACTCGCTGCCTCGCCACCACCACCTCCGCCACCTCCGCCGCTGTTTATCAGGTATCATCACTTGCATTACTATGAATCTCGGAGAAGTGTTTCATGTTCACATGCGATCGAATCTCCGGATCGTCGGAGCATGATTTCTCCGTCTTGCCTTACAATCAAGTGGAATTGTTTCATTTGTGGTTTTTTCCTTGGAACCGAGGATTAGATTTCTAGACTATTGAATTGCAGATTTTTTTATGAATTTTGTCTTAGATTGATTGATTCTAGTGATGTAGGCTAGAATGGAGCTCTTTTAATCTTTCCAGATTTTGTTTGCTTTTTTAATTTGAAGTTTGTTCTTATTTATTTTTCTATTGTTTCCTTCGCTTGAAAATTTTCGTTGTGGATGTATTTATGTTTCGTTTTGTTTCGTGGACAAATGCAAAATAATTAAACTCTAATTTGCACAATTGACGTGATTCGATTTATGGTTCTATGCATATATGCATAAAATGTGAGTTAATCGAGGGCAGATATCTGTTATCAGCTTTTCTCAGCTCAAAACAGAAAGAATCATTTTCTTTTTTTTCTTTTTTTGAGGGAAGAAAGAATCATTTTCTTAAAGAGTACGAAGTGATGTGGAATTTTTTGCTGAGAAACTTATATAGTCGAGATTCATTATTAACATTTGGTAATGGAGATAGCATTTGGAGTAGTGTCCATGTACTTGACATAAGTTATTTAATGATACTTCCTTTTTTTAATATCAACTTGCTGGTGACTAAATGGTTGCAGAATATAAATGCAAAAGGTATTAGCGGTTTTTAAGTGGCGAAGACTATGGGATGCTGTTTATACCCAGTGAATTTTGACTGATGCACAAGTCATTTGACTGTTTCTCTTTTAATGTTGCATCTGATAGAACTACATGCATTATCAGTGATTTTTATTTTGTGAAGAACATATCGGATTTTCCTTGTTATATGTCTACTTTTGACTTACTTATCTTGTTGTGCTTCTGCTTTTACTTCAAAAATATGCTAGAATGATTGTTGGCTAAATTGCTGAGAGGTTAAGCTGATCCTTTGCAATGCTTAACAAATAATGTGCATGGCTTATTGTTTCGTTGTAGGGTGAATTTAGTCTAAAAAAAATGATGGATCGTCTAACTGAGAATGCACACCTCATGATTGTGTCTGATCTTGATCATACAATGGTGAGTTATAGTAGTTAGTTTTGATATTCTATTTAGAGGGGACTGTACTAATGAGTTATGATATGCTGCAGGTTGATCATCATGATCCCGAGAACCTCTCCCTGCTTAGATTCAATGCCTTGTGGGAAGCAAATTACCGTAGTAACTCTTTGCTAGTTTTCTCCACTGGGAGGTCACCCACACTATACAAGGAATTGAGGAAAGAGAAGCCCATGCTAACACCTGACATCACAATAATGTCTGTGGGAACTGAAATAACGTACGGCAACTCTATGGAACCAGATAACGGTTGGGTTGAATTTTTAAATCAGAAATGGGATCGGAATATAGTAACTGAAGAGACAGGCAAGATTACAGAGCTTACTCTTCAGGTATGGCTATAGCAATATCTTAAGCCTTGGTTATTCTATAATTGGATACAAGGGGTTGACTCTCTTTAATTCGTTAATGTTTGAACTGGCTATACCTGAGGATATTTATTCTATGATATCCTTTTGGCATGATGCAGTCTGAGACAGAGCAACGGCCACACAAAGTCAGCTTTTATGTTCAGAAAGACAAGGCTGAAGATATTACTAAATCTCTCAAGACTCGCTTCAGTGAACGAGGGGTATGATGAGTCTATTTCGGTCTTTGTCTTTTGTCTCATTACTCGAAGCTTTGCCAGTTTGTGCTTCTTTTCAAATATACATCAACAATCTAGTTCTATCTGCTAAGTAGTTTACCAGTCTCTTCTTCAGGCTTTCTTATTTTGGTCTCACTAGTGATAGCTTTTCGTGTTCATATTGTCAGTTGGATGTCAAAATAATATACAGTGGTGGTATGGACCTGGACATTTTGCCTCGAGGTGCTGGCAAAGGGCAAGCACTTGCTTATTTGCATGATAAGTTCAAGGATGAGGGGAAATTACCTAAAAATACACTTGTTTGTGGTGACTCCGGAAATGATGCTGAGCTGTTTACTATCCCAGATGTACATGGGGTCATGGTTAGTATTTTTCTTAAACATGTCACTCTGTGAAGGGATACTTTCTAATAATATTTTTGAGTTTACAGGTCAGTAATGCCCAGGAAGAATTACTGCAGTGGCATGCTCTATATGCAAAAAATAATCCTAAAATAATTCATGCAAAGGAGAGATGTGCAGCGGGTATTATTCAAGCCATTGGTCACTTTAGCCTAGGTCCAAATATATCTCCCAGAGATGTTACTGACTTATCTGACACTAAGTTGGATAACTTTGATCCTGCTTATGAAGTTGTGAAGTTTTACTTGTTTTACGAGCGGTGGAGACTTGCTGAAGTTGAAAATTCAGAGCTTTATTTGGCAAATCTGAAGGCAGTATGCGTATGTCTTACTTTGCTTTTTAAATATCAGTTTTTAGTTCAATTGCAGACTCGTGCATCTTATATGTTTTCCTGTCGCCGTTTATTTTTGTTGAAGTGTGAAAAAGAAAACCAATTTGAGTTACATTTCGTCCCGTGCATGATTCATACACTCCTGTCTCATACATTCATTGGAGATCTCTTGCTTTACATGTTCATCCAACATTATTACTAGAAGCTTCCGTGACTAGACCTGGGATTCATTATTTGCCTTTTCATCGATAGGCTTACAGTTTGTAGTAGAATAATTATGATTTCAAAAATTGATGAGCAAATCAAAGACTTGTGTAACTTTTGTTGATTCATTATATGACTTCTGCTGTAAAATTTTATATTCTTTTACTGGATTTGCATTTTGCTCAACTTATACAAATCTGCAACAGACTTTAGTCAGGAAGATATCCCTGGTTATTTAATGTTTTCTTTTCGTAAACGTTTTATGTAGGCTTCATCTCTATTGTTGGTCTTGCAGAGTAAATCCGGGGTCTTTGTTCATCCTTCTGGAATTGAAAAGCAGCTCCGTGAATGTGTGGACTTATTAAGATCATGCTATGGAGACAAAAGAGGCCAGCCTTTCCGTGTTTGGGTAGATCAGGTTTTACCCTTGCAGGTTGGGTCGGATGCATGGCTGGTTAAGTTTAAAAAATATGAGCAATCAGGTTAGAGTTTGATTCTTTTTGTTTTTTCACTAAATCCATGCTTGAAAAATCCTAGCCTTTGCTCGATAAATGTTCATCACCTATACTAAATACCCACCTATAATCATACTCCATGTATTTTACACCATTACTTGAGTCTTCTCCATTAGTTGGATTTTGGAGCTTCTTGATGCAAGCTCCATCTTATTATCGAGTTTTATTTTCGATAATATACATAGGAGAGGTTCTTAGTCATACTGAAGTTACAATTGAGGCTTTATGATTTCATATCTGTGCATATATTTCTAAAGCATTTGCCTAAGTTTCCATTCTTGTGAAACTAGAGAATATATACTGTAAGGTAGTTAGTTCAGAGAATTAAAATCTTAAAGACTTTGTGAAGCAATGATTATATTATGCATCCATCTTCCTTCATCTACTGTAGGTGGAGAGCGGCTATGTTGTCTGACCACTGCCTTATTAAGTTCAAAAGTAAGTGGCTAATCTCGTGTCGAGCTTTCTTCTTCTTCTTCAATCGCCTTTTTTTTTTCCCTCCGAGAAGAGAGCTTTCTTCCGTTCTGATGTGCGTAATTGCGTATGTTTGTAATACCATACCTTTTGCAATTTGGCATCAGGATGTGACAGTGGCCGATGGCTTAACTTGGGTGCATGTTCATCAAACATGGTTGAAGGAAGCAGGCCCAACCACCGACGCTGAGTGGTTATTCTAAACTCTCTCCTCCAAATAAATACAAAAGCTAGACGAGTATTCAGAACTGTTGTTAATTTCTGCTGATGTTGATGATTCGAGTCATGTGAGGATGGAGTAACACACACAGCTCCTACCTCATAACATTTGTCTCTTATATTGCGAATATAAATATATACTACTAAATAATTACTTACATGCAGCTGTTGCTAATTTTTGCTGTATGTGACACGTGTGTGTATGTGCATGTATCTTTCTTCAGTCTTAAGAGTTGCGATAGTCTCTTTGCGTATGATATCCTTTCGGATTCTGTACGTATTTTCCATTTTGTTCCGTGTTTCAAAAAAAAAATAAAAAAATCTGTGGAATACAAAAAATTATTTTGCATTAATGATCTAACTTCCTATATAGATGGAAACTAGGTAAACATTTATAATTGGAGCTGAAAAAAATATAGTAAGAAAATTGTATACCCTTTCGGAAACTAGGTAATCATCCTTATCGGCAATTATGATCCGGGTGAGGTGATGGGTTTTGTTGAAAAAAAAAAAAAAAAAAACATTTTTACAGATATATTTATTATATATACTTCATATTTAATGGACGCAACAAACTTTTCAGAAACCATGTAAAAGTATTAATAGCTAATTAATAAAATGACTACAATCGAATCAGCACCAGCTGATTAATTCATCTTGAATAATTGATGAAGATGTGAGGGCTCATATCCTATCCTCCTACAGGTTCATTTTAAAATTTTTTATTTTTTATTTTTTTCATATTCTTTATTTGAAAATATAAAATATAGTAATATTTTAAAGAACACGACATATTTGTTCAATGTGCCTACATATAATGAAAATAATGTAATGGACATCGACAAAAGTTCAAAATGTATAACTTTTTAGTTCGAACCATTACAAACCATAAATTTGGAACTTAGTGTTGTTATTCATGTGAATGAGAATTGTTCAATAATCAGAAGAAAAAAAAAAAGAAGAAAAGAGAGAAAAGTTGTAACATTCGTAATTTCCAAATTTGCTTTTGTTTTAACTGCGATTTTTCTGCTTTTTGCTTAAAATTAGACCCAAGGTGAGAACGTGGGGAGACAAATATTTTTGCATCTCTAAGAAAGAGTTAATTAATTTATTAGAAAAAAAATAAAAAGTTAATCAATAGTATTAGAATGAGTGAACCATTTCGCATCCCACCTTGCTTGCAGTCTTCCTCTCGCCTCTCATCAAGTCACAACTTTTAATATTCAGTAACATTTTTACTTTACTCTTACCTTTTTAGGACTATATTTAACTATTAGCAATAGTACTTTGTTGTAGTATTTTGGGAAATAGATGAAAAATAACAAAAAAACCGCCTTAGTTTCTATGTAGTGGAGTAGTATTTTATTTTACCACTATTACCGATATAAAGCATTTAATGCTATGTTCGGCCCCAATCAATTTCCTTTTCAACAATCGTGCACCTTTTTTTTTTCAACAAAATTCTTTTTCTTTTTCTTTTTATTTTAGAGATTTTTTTTTTAATTTTTTACTTTGTTAAATACTCCATCCGTGCCGACTGTTTATGCTCCATACTATTATTTTAATAGTTTCGTAATGAATATTCGAGGTATAAACAGCCGGGACGGAAGGAGTAAGTTTTATTGTCCTTTTTAAAAAAAAATTATTGTAATTCTAAAGTATATACTTTATCCATATACTAGTATATCAGGTATCAGATATGGGTATGAGAGACTATGGGTATGAGATATCAGGTAAGGATATGAGATTGATATCTTCCGATATCAGATATCAAATTCTGTTTTTTTTTTTTAATAAAAGTTAACTAATAATAATAATAATAATAATAATAATAATTAATTATTATTATTATTATTATTATTATAAGTTAATTTTGTACTTTATTTCTTCTTTCTTTTATCTTCTTTTTTCTTCATATGTTCTTTTTCTTTGTTCCAAACTTACAATTCTTAACTAAAAACAATCCAAGACATTAACAAATCCATAAAAATAATATTAAGTTATGCAAAAGCTACAAAAAATTTACACCATTAAAATGACTTGCAATCACAAGCAAAAAAGCTAATTTCATCACATTTGGAAAAAACATGCCAAATCAATTTTCTTCTTTTAGCTACCCTTTCCCATTTACTACAATAATAATTACGCAAAAAAAAAAAAAAAAAAACCCAATTAATGTAGCACCATCCCAACAAGAAATCCCAAAACACCTATTTGCTTGAAAATAAAATTCCAGTCTCATTACGTTAAACAATTTGCAAAACGAAGGGAAATATGATTCGTAAATTTAAATGTACAGTTTCAAATTGAGGGAAAATAAAATTGAAACAAGGGAAGAAGAAAAGCCTCAAATTTCTACTTTGAAAAAAAAAAGTTTTTATTTTATTTTTATTTTTTTATGATGAGCGACAAATCGTGAAGTTCTTGAAAAAATTGGAGCAACGTCGAAAAAATTGGGAGATGAGAAGCAAAAAAGAAATATAAAGTTTCTGTGAAGAAAGAGTGATACCGGTGGTGAAAATAGTATATCCAAGAATGTTAAAAGTGGGAAATGAGTATATCAAAGATATCAATTGAATTTTCATATACTGATATACCAAACACATGGTATGGGTATGAGCCATTTAGATACCCATACCTGATATACGTATATGGATACCAAACGGACCCTTATTGTCTCCATTTTTTATAAGTGTTTCTCATCATCAAATTACACATACCAATATGATGTGCAAATTTACATTTTAACTTTATTTATTCTTTTTTTTTAGCATCAACTTATATTTAACATTACTTATAAAGTTGAAGTTGAAAGAAATGTAGTTATTATATCATTAAATTCCGAAATGAAATATTTAAGAACAAACCAGAAAAGAAAAAAAACTGAACATAACATTAAAAAAAATAGGATAGAGGGAGTAGGAGTATAATATAAGGAGTTATTCGGATCACATACATTAAGCCCATGTTTGGTTTAAGTTTTTTTTTTGTATGAAAAGGGAATCAAGTAATTGATTCCATTATATTTTGTTTGATTTGAGTAATATGTTATCTATTTCCCTTACTTGGAGGTAACTCAATCCAATACATTGTTACCCCTCAAGAATGAGGGGAAACAAGGAGAAATGGAACCCCCTCACAAGTGACTCTCTTTCTACTATTGAACCAAACACTCAATAAAAGTAACCTTTATTGTTTCCATTCCCTTACTTGACTTGATTCCATTCCATTTCCGTTACCCAACTTGAACCAAACGAGCACTAAATATTCAGTTGGTATTAAAACAATGACTCACGATTTCCAAGCTTCGTTCAAAATTCAAACATTTAATTTGCTTTTTTCCCATTTTGGTGCAACCTTTCTCTTTTATCATCGCATATAAATTCGAACACCACTAAACGATGCTCAGATCTGAAAACTTGGATCTTACTCCCAAAAATTCATTCATTTCCCAAAATCCAATTCTCAATTCTCTCAAATGAAAATGGCTCTCCGCCTCCTTTACGGACTGGTGTTCCTCTCCATCTCCACCGCTTGCTTCCTCAGCCTCCACCTCATCCTCCAGCCGGTGTTCTACTACACCTCGTAATCGCCGCGGCGGCGGCGGCGGACGCGAACGAATCTCACCGGAATCCGCCGCGGTGAGTCAAATCATCATAGTGCATGTACAAATTACACAATATGTAGCTGTATTTTAAGATTCTCCGGAAAAACAGAGTATAAAATAGTGGATCTCTGTTTCCGGCAATGGATTTCTCTTGTTTGTGGTCATAGAATAGCCCGTGCGATTGTGCGTTGATTTTGTACGGTCAATTTTTAGAATTGCGATAGATTTCTACACCTGTAATGGATCGAATATAGCGTTTGATCTTCGCTTTCATTTATTACTTTCGTTTCGCGTTAATACCTTTTTCCCCCTTTCGTTGAATGAAATTTAGTGTGATTGAGTAGTTAAATTTCCGTTCGTGCACCGCCTTCTGCATTGGCTATGTAAATCGTAATCGCACGTCACCGTTGAATTTTTTCAACGGCCGCGCTGCCGCCACAGTCCAGGTGGCGCGAGCGCCGGCATCCACATGTATTGTTTATTCATGTGGTATAGATGAGGCAAAATACAGATAAGCAGGATTTGATTTGATGAAATAGGTGGATTTTTTAATTATTAAATCGGAGTGTTTAGTGATCTAATCACTCTTTAATTGGGTATAATTAACTATAAACGATGAGGTAAATAGTTAAATACTCATATTGTGCTTTATACTGTGTGTGTGTTTTTGGTGAAGTAAAAGTGTATATTCACTCGAATTAAAGTAAAAAGATGATACAGTATGTTATAAAAATCTGACGAATTGGAGCGTGCAGTTTGGGTAAAGTAAAAGGAAAATGGAATGTTTACCTTAAAGCATTTCTGGGTATGATTCTTGAGGAAGAATCTTTCACTTTTGCAGCCCCTGCCATCTTTCATTTGTCAGTTTTTATTTGTTGCTTAAGTTTGGCATATCCTAACGAAATTAATTATATATATATATATATATATATATATAGGTGAAGACATTCTTTCCTTTTTCGGTTGTACATTACCTTTAAGATCATTTCATTTTTGGATTGTTGACCTGATAATAATCTACACTAACCAATGAGACTATAAGAATTACTTTAACAGATTACCTATAACATATTAAATTTTGTGTCTAGATTTGTGGCTCAATAGATGGTAGACGGAGAAGGGATGATGTATTCACTCAGTTTGTGATGTTTGTGAACAAAATTTTACGGCATGCATTTTTATGTGTCGAAAAATGGATGTCACCAAATGGAACTCAAACGTTATCTCAGCATTCATTTTTCGACATTTAAAAATTCCGAAAGATTCTAGGCAGAAATATCACTCTAGTCAAAATGAGTAAGGTTGAACCAAATTGAATGACTTACAAATGAATCTCAAATAAATGGAAGGACCGGCTTAATGAAAGGCGTTCTCCTTATTATATGTAGCCAAGCCATAAATAGATGGCAACACTCACCAAAGTTGGCAGTCCAAATTATTTCACCATTATTATAGTACATGTGTAGAAAGGCCCTAATGCGTGTTATTGTTTGCCACGGCTTCAGTGTTTTCATTCATCACGCTTAAAAGGACGCCTAAAAACGGTCCCAAAACGTGAGTTTTTTCTATTTTATTTTTTTATTTTTTTTTGTTTTTTAAATTTAGGCAACACAATACACTCACCCAGAATGGTCCTCTATACCAACTATTGTGTTCCAATTGTGTACCAAATATTAAAATTTATTAGTTTTATATGTTTTTTATAAAAATAAAAAAATTGTTATATTATAATAGATCATAATAAACATTTATAACTAAAAAATGGATTTTTTAAAAATAATATATCCTAATTTTGGATTTATCAACCCTATTTTAGCTAATAAAATTGAAATTAAATGCTAAAAAAATATTATAAACCCTAATTTGGATGAGTGAACCCTAAAAAATAATTATAAAATTAAACTTAATCATTATAAATTAAAAAATTATTGAATAAAAATATATAACTAATAGAAATTAAAATTTTGTACAAAATTGGAACACCAAAATGGGTGTAGAGGATTCCAATTGCATTCACCCACATGCACCCGAAGTGACTCGAACCCCCGATTTATTGGTTGGAAGGAAGCGTTTTTACCAACTGAGTTGCGGTTCATTATCAACGTGAGGTTAATTAAGAGTAATGGAAAAGACTTTAAAAAAAATGAGGAAGAAACTTTTTTTTTTTTTATCGATGGAAAATTATTGGGAAATACATGCACACCACGATGTACAAGAAGGTGGGCTGTTTAATTTTAAACCTAAATATATATATTTAACATCTATTTTAATAAGTTACGCATTGCTACACAATTATTACTTCATGTATTTTAATACATTGAATACTAATTCCAAGTTTATGTGAACATGTGCGTTGAGTCTATGGAGCACATGGGGTGACCGGTTAGGAGAAGTCATTCATCTAAGTCAATAAATATACTTCTCAAGGTAGGCTCATCTAGTTTTAATATCAGTGTACTGAATCCAATCGACGAAGAAGCGCAATTCAGTTAATAATAAAATTACTCTGCGATTTCCGATATTGCTATTTGATTTATTATTTGAGGCGTAAGGTAACAATTGATTTTGAACAAGTCAAATTCCACATTATATTGGCGTGACATCCACACAAGAAGGGGGGGGGGGGGGGGGAAAGGAAAAAGAATTATAGGTAAGCAAATAAAGTAAAGGAAGATGTAAAGTGGGAAACAAGGGTGATTAATTTTTTTAATTTGCGACGACCAACAATTTAGTTTCGTCATGTTCCCATTGCATTGAATCATTCGTCGAAGTTGCAACTTCCCTTCTGTCGTCATCACTACTACTTCACAAATTAACAAATCTTTATTATAACTACTTCTTCTTATTGCCTTTCACATCCCGTGATTATTTTATCATACTACATCAAAACACACACACACACACAGTCCTAGAGAGAGAGAGAGAGGAGCTTGAAGGATTCCTGCAAAAAAATGGAAGATTCATTAATAAATGGTTTCATGGCGGCTTTCGCAGTTTCTGGGGGCGTAGTTTTCATAGCCATGCATGCTCACAACCGTCTTCTTTCAAATTTCATCAAGAAAATGGAATTCGAGATCAAAAATTCCGCAGGTTTAATTGAATTTTCTCCCTCCACGTTTTCATTTATTTGAATTTGCTTCTCTTGAGTTGGGATTCAAATCCTATATTGCCTAATGGTGTGATGTATTCTATTGCACTGTTAGATAATTGTCATGTGTTCATAATATTTCAAAATTTACACAATTTTTATTATGGAAATTTTTTAATTATCGCTGATTTTAGAAATATTATGGACACATGATAATTGTCTAATAGTGCAACAAGTCTATGTTTTTATTAAAAAAAATTATAATATTTCGGTATTGATTTAGGGGCTTCGGAAGATGTACCGAATAAGAAGATGGTGAAGAAGAAGGTGAGGTTCGCCGATGACGTCATGGCGGAGTCAGCAGTAGAGAGAGCTTACGAGAAGAAGAACCGCCGGAGGCCCGCCGCCGCAGCTCGCCGGAGTAATAGGGAAATTTTGGAGGCGATGCCTCAAAACTGGCAAGTTTTGTATAAAGGGATTCTGCATCGTAGGAATCTTAGGGGGTATAACTGAATTTTCGAATGTTTCGTCCGCGGGTAGAGAGTCGTTAGTGGGTGGTGGCGCCGCCGCCGGCGGTGGTTGATACCGATGCTTAGGTATGCAAGTTGCCGTTGTTGTATATGTGATGTATGGTTTCTGATTTGGATCATGAAATGGTTAATAGGGACATTAGGATTAATTAATCTTATCGCATTAGGAAAAAGAGTTCGTTTTATTGGAAGTCAAGTCAAGAAACAAACTTGTCGCATGGAAATTAAGTTTTGTTTTTCCTTCTTAAAAGAAAATTAAAAAAAAAAGAAAAAAAAAAAGTAGGTCATAAGCAAGATCGAATTGACTTGATTTGGGCCGGGCCACAGTTTCTGACCCACTCAGCTTTTGGGCTGGCCCGATTTTTAAAGAAAAACAAATTTATGCGGGTCGTTTTCTTTTTTCTTTTCTATTCTATTCTTATAATCCCTCTATTTTTTTATATGACACTCTTTAGCTTAATCACTCCAATTAAAAAAATTGAATACTCTTATCTATTGGCCCAAAAAATATCATTAATCTACTTAATTCATTTTAAATAATAAAGAGTCTATTTTAATTAAATTGTTAAAGATCAAGAGCATGAGAAGAAAAAAAAAGAGTATTAATACAACAAATTTTATTAAAAAAAAAAAAGAACTAAACAAATGTAAACAAAAAGTGCTATATAAAAGAGAGAGAGAGAGAGAGTAGTATTACGTTTCGGAATGGCTACTCGTTTAATATAAAAACTAATTAATACGATATGAAAATATATATTCTGTGTGTGAAATTCAGTAGATCCGACAATCATAGTCAGAAACTTGTCTTCTTTCGTCTGTAGTAGTACTCCTTTTTTTTGCTTGTTTTTTTTTTAGGAAATTTATAATTATATATCTGGTTGTAACATAAGTCGAACTTGCAGTATCAGTTTCAAGCCTTCTAGTAGTATTAAAAAAATCTAATATGAGTCAGACTCTATTAAATTAGCGAATAAAAATCAATTTTGGTTATTGTATGATGTGTACACATCAATTGAATATTAGACACATTGGATGTTAAGGCATGCTTGGCGCAAACGTTGCCCAAAAGTCGCTCCAAAATTCAAAAATATATAATGGCTTCTTTTATTTAAATCAAATTCAGATTTCGGAAATACATTAATTCCATATCTCTAATTATCAATATTTCTTTTTTCACTTTCTTCTCTAATGTTTACCTCGTGATTTAGGAAATTGAAATCATATGAATCCAGAAATTTTCATGAACTTGTAGTAGTTTTACACGCTACAAATTAGATGATCATGATGATTAGATTAAATTAATTAGAGTACGCAACAACATAATATACAAAATAATATTTGTAAAACGTATTTGCGTGGCTCCGGAAGTAATACCCTTCCCTACATCTCATTCACACCTTTCATAAATTCTAAACTACAAAAAAATAAATAATACAACCCTATAATATAATCTAATTGTCATTTTCCATTTATCTATAGCCATATTTAATTCTTTAAATAAATTAAAAAGCCATATTATTTTATATATCTATTTATTAAAATTGTTAAGGGTTGTAATTTGTAAATGTACGTGATTAGCATTATTTTATGTATTTATTTACTATGATAAAATATTTTTTTATTTATTCTTTTTATCAATATTTTTATTTCGCATCTTATATTTGTTTATTTTTTAAAATTAATTTGCAAAATTACACAAGAATGAAACAATAATTAATTTAATAAACAACGTATGAAGAAAAAAAAAATTGGCCTAATTAGTGGGGCTTAATTTCTTTCAATCTCGGTATTAAAATTTTTAATTCTTTCTATTTTAAAAAACATGTCAAATTGAGCAGAACATCCCAAAAAGAAATACTCGTCTAGTTAGATAAGAGGGAAAAAATTTGTAAACCGTGTTTGTATGGCTCCGGAAGTAATACCCTTCAATTCCCTACATCTCACACACCTTTCATAAATTCTAAACTACGAAGTTTTAAATAATAGTACAACCCTATAATATGATCTAAATGTCCTTTTCCATTTCTCTAAAGCCATATTAAATTCTTTAAATAAAAAAAAACCCATAATATATCAATTTTCCAATATAATCTAATTATCCTTTCTCATTTCTCACCAGCCATATTATTTTCTGTCTCTCTCTCTCTCATTTAAATTGCATTCACTGAGGCAGACAGCATTCAACATTCCCTCCCTCCTCTCTCTACCTCTGATAGTAATTGCTATTTTGAAAGCGGAGCTGAAAATCAGGGAAACCGTTGAGCTCTTCAAAACGTTGCAGATTATAAAATACTATCCGCGTATTTTTCCTTATATTTGGAACAATCCTCAATTTATCTAAGAAAAAAGAGAAGGAATTACACACATATATATAGACGAAGAAACACAGCTTTCCGTGTTACGGAACCGCCGTAACACGGCCGACGAATTCCGCCTTCTCTCTGGCAATGGCACATATTTCTCCCTCTTCTTCTTCCGTCAATTTTATTTGACTTTTTCAGGTTCTTTTCTCCTCATTTCTTCCATCTGTTGAATTTTGCCATTTTTTTGGTATTATAATGCATTCGTTAGTTCGAAATCTGTTTTTTTTTTTTTCCGGATTGTTTCGTGTTTTGTTGATCTTCGATTTCGACTCGATAGGTTGAATTTGAAATAGCGTAATAGATTGGGGATTATTTTTTTTTATTTTTTTTTTCATCCGCAGTTATCTGGACGTTTTGATTTCGTGTTGGTGAAGAAAAGAGGAGATCGAGGTGAAGAAAAGAGGAATTTGACTGAAAAAAGTCGACAACTAATTCCAGAAAAAAAAAAATAGGAAAAAAAAAATGACGAGGCAAATCAGGCTGCGTCCGGCGATGTCGATGGAGCGGCGGCAGCCGCTGCTGGATTCCGACTTCTCGTCGCGCGGCGGCATGAGGCGGGTGAGGGTGGCGGAGATGGCCGGCGGCGCGACGGCGGAGTGCGCGGCGGTGTGCTGCTGCTGCCCCTGCGGCCTGGCGGATCTGATCGTGCTGGCCGTGTACAAGGTGCCGGCGGGGCTCTGCCGCAAGGCGCTGCGCAAGCAGCGCCACCGCCGCCTGCTGAAGAAGGGGATGCTGCAGCCGCGCTCCTGCGGCTGCGATGACGACTTCTTCACGTTCCACTCCGCCTACAGCTCCGACAGCAGCGTCGTCACCGCCTTCGAGTCGTTGTCCGACGACGCCGAGGTGATCGAGCTCGAGAGACAGATGCTGGAGAAATTCTACGGCGCCGGCTTCTGGCGGAGCCCGTCGCAGAAGAGCGAAACCTCCGGCGTCTCCGCCGTCTCTATCTAGTGAAAATAAGGAGATTAATTGCTCCAAAAACATGTACCTACCCTCATTGAAAACAAGGGAAAAAGAATATTGGTGCTCTCTTTACTAAGATTTTCCGGTGGAATTTTCTTCCAAAAAAAATCCGGTGGAAATTGGTTCTCTTTTTTTTGTAAAAAAAAACTTTTGGTTGGTAGTTAATTGTGCCAATCTTTTTTTAATTTTTTTTTACTGATTTTGTTTTAAGATGTGTTGGTGTTGTATATAGGGTGAAAATCTGGTGTTTTTCTAATGCTGGATTAATGTCTTTTTTTTTAGTATTAATTATGTTGAGAAATCTAGTGATTGAGTTGAAATCGTCTCTTATACGTATTTTTGTTTACACTAGCAATTTACACAATGAACTATTTCTCAAATTGAGTTTCTGAGCTTAAATTCAAAAATAAAAATCGTAAAGTAATTTTTACATGCAGTAGCAGACTCAAACGAAATTAGCGTAGGATGTAGTTCCCACATAATAGCCGAAAGCGAAACTATTTTCTTAGTATATACTCCACTAACCTATAACCTCCGACGCCACTAGTCACCGGTAAACAACGCATACATATAAATATGATAATTTAGGATTATAAAATGGATAAATATATTGACTCAATAGGGAGGGGGAAAAAGGTTGGTCAAAATTTGACAAATTCGAGTGACGTCAGCTGCTGTTAAAGTGTAGAAATCAATACATCTCATAATTTGGAATGAAAATCAAAAGAAAATTCATAGATTCAAAGCGGTTTTCAGCTAAGATAGAATTATTGTTACATTCATTCAAATCAACTCAGCTACATAAAAGTGTGTTTTCTATATTTATACTATTACAAGAAGCGTGCATATCACTGAATATAATCTTCACCGCTCATCTTTATTAAGATCCGACGATCAATATTGCGCCAGCTGTCACTCACGCGGATCCCGCTAATTATTCACACAAGCTCGAGCTCCAGCAACAGCATAAGCATCCACGTTTAACAACCTGCATTCTCCTACACACATGAAGAAATCTGTGCGTCAACACCCCCCCTCAAGATGAAGATGCATGGAAGTCCAGCATCTGCATCTTGGATAACAAATAACGAAAACGAGGCCCAGGAAGAGGTTTGGTAAAGAAATCCGCGAGTTGTGCCACGGTAGAAACCTGAACTGGGTTGAGAAAACCAGCCCGATAATGATGCCTAACTAAGTGACAATCGATCTCTATATGTTTAGTCCGTTCATGAAAAATAGGATTCTTTGTAATGTGAACTGCAGCCTGATTATCACAATACAACGGAATCGGTGGTGTGATAGGAACATGAAAATCCTTAAGCAAATAAGAGATCCAAAGTAGTTCCTTAGTACTCATACTCATAGCCCTATATTCTGCTTCACTAGAGGAAGCAGAAACAGTAGACTGCTTCTTGCAGCGCCATGACACCAACGCACCACCCAGAAAAACACAATACCCAGTAATCGAACGTCGAGTATCAACACAATCTCCCCAATCCGCATCAGTATATGCCTCAATCTTCAATGAACTATGAGAAGGAAAATATAAACCAAGAGATGGACAACCTTTCAAGTATTTTAGCACATGTAAGGCTGCATTCTAATGGGAAGATAGTGGCTTAGACATGAATTGACTGAGTTGTTGGACAGCAAAACTGATATCTGGTCGAGTAAGGTTCAAGTATAAAAGTTGTCCAACTAACTTCCTATATTTCTCAGGTTCAGTGAGCACATCACCTACTTCACTATTGAGTATCAAACCCGGAGGCAAAGGTGTAGCCACAGACTTACAATTGGAAATCCCCACATGTGATATAACTTCAAGAATGTACTTTCTCTGATTAAGGGAAGTACCTGAAGCACTGCAAATGATCTCCATTCCCAAGAAAAACTTGGCCTCTCCAAGATCCTTAATAGTGAAGGCTTGATGCAATAACTCTTTAACTTCAGAAATAAGATGAAGAGAAGGACTAGAAATCAATACATCATCAACATAAACTATGAGAGCGATGAATGTATCTTCTGTACCTTTGTAAAATAGGCAAGGATCAGCCACTGACTGTGTGAAACCATTACTGAGAAGACAGTTACAAAACTCTGCATTCCATTCTCTAGATGCTTGCCTTAACCCATATAAACTTCTCACAAGTTTGCACACTTGGCCTGGTTCTGCTCCAACATAACCCTGTGGAGGATGCATGTAGATATCATCATGCAAATACCCATGAAGAAAAGCGTTATTCACATCAAGTTGGTGCAGATGCCATTGTAGTGATGTAGCGATAGCTATAAAGATTCTTACTGAAGTCAATTTGGCCACGGGGGAGAAAACTTCTTGGTAATCAATGCCATATTGCTGTTTATGGCCATGTGCTACAAGCCTGGCCTTGTAACGCTCCACACTCCCATCTGCTTTTAACTTGAGCTTATAAACCCATTTGCTACCTATAGCTCGCTTCCCTGTAGGCAAATCTGTGAGTATCCATGTATGATTTTGTTCTAAAGCCTGTAACTCAGCTTGCATAGCATCTCTCCATTCTTTAGATAGACATGCTTCTTTGTAAGAAAAAGGCTCCCTAACTGTTTCCAAGTTATACAAAAACTGAGCATAAGATGATGAGAAACCTGCATTCACTGAGTAAGGAAAAGTGGATGGCTCAGTGTTTGCAGCAACAGGTAATGAGCTCTCTGTGAATGCCACAGTTCCCACAAAGTCTTCCATCCATTGTGGAGGTTTCCGGATCCTTGTACTCCTCCTGAGAACTGGGATGGCTGGAGCCTCAATTGCTGAATCTGATTCTGGATCAGCTTCAACTTGAATGGACTCAGGATAGCCTTCAGTTGCAGCAGATTCTCCATTTTGCTGTTGTTCTTCACCATCACCAACCTGTGGTAATTCTGGCAGAAGATCTTGAAAAGAAGGAAATGGCAAAGTAGAATCAGCAGAAACATCCTTGCTTCCTGAATAAGGGAAAACTTTAGGGAAAAATTTAACATCCCTAGATATGATAGTTTTCTTGTTATCCATATCATATAATAGGAACCCTTTATAGTATGCATCATAACCCAAGAAAATGCACTTAATAGATCTGCTGGTGAACTTACTTCTCTCTGCAATGTGATTTACTGCATATGCAAGGCATCCAAACGGCCTCAACATGCTGTAATCTGGTGCAGCTTCATGCAAAATTGCATAAGGTGTCTTCCAATCTAACACCCTGCTTGGTGTGCGATTCAACAGCCAAGTTGCTGTCAATATGGAATATGGCCAAAATTTGAGAGGCAAAGAACTCTGAAACATGAGAGATCTTGCTGCCTCTAACAAAGTTCTATGCCTTCTCTCAACTATCCCATTTTGTTGAGGAGTATATATGCAGCTTCTTTGATGAAAAATCCCATATTCTTGAAACAACTCTTTCATTTTCTTGTTCAAAAACTCAGTTCCATTGTCTGTCCTCACATATTTGATCTCCCTCTTATAATGTGTTCTCACCATGGTAATGAAAGAATGAAAAACTGAACACACCAGCTCCTTTGAACTCAGAAGATAAGTCCATATAGTTCGGCTATGATCTTCCACAATAGTGAGAACAAATCTGGTATTGCATACACTCTCTTCAGAATATGGCTCCCAAATGTCTGCATGGACAAGTTCAAACAACCTGCCTGTGTTGGGGTTGTTGTATATAGCTAAAGCAAAAACGTGTTTTAGTATATATGACATGTATTCCACTGGTAACAATCACCTATCTGAATAAATATATTAATAAGAATAAGCCCTATATCTCATGTTTTAGAACACGTGGACGGCTCGGGTGTCAGGGAGATCACGCAGCGTTCGACAATAATTATGAGATATAAACAGTGTCACAGTCGAGATAGCTTGGGAAAACTATCGGTTTAGACTGCAACATAACGGTAATGGCGGGTCTCAGTCGCTAGTTATGTTGGTACGGTGGAACGTATTGACAAGATCGAGTGAGATAAGGTTCTTCTGATACTGACCCTAGCAATAGGTGAAGAACTAGAGATCTCGGGATTTAGAGATATGATCTTAATCTCGATATGATATTAGAGATATATGTGTTGTTCACTGTTACTTTGACTTGTATAGCTAAGGATCTATCGCAGCATCCCTGATGACTTGCATCTTGGGTAACATGAGGGCACATAGTATGTCTAATTAGTTATATCGAGACACCGTGTCCGTATTAGGTTGAGAGATATCCCCTCAGGGAGTTCACAAGGTTTATTATACCAAGTCATGCATGCTGATTAAGTTCAGGTATAATAATAAGGGGTGAACGGGTACTACTTGAGTAGAATAAGATGTTAATTAATTATGAGCAGTCAGAGGAGCTCTAATTAATTAATGGATATCGGAGTCATTAAACACGGGGATAGCTCTAAATAAAGTATCAGCCCCAATCTACAAATTGGGACAGAGCGGTGATTCAGTTGTGATTCTTTAGTGGAATGCATCACAGCTCTAATGAAATTTATGTTCTGGGTTGATCATGGTTATTTCATTAGGTAAGGCTAAACTCTGTCTGGTACATAGATCCCTGGGGTGGCCCAAGAGCTCTTCAGGAAAGGAATTCAAGGTATTATTGAGGGATATCAGTTTTGGACTAAAAAGAGGCATTATGGGCTTGAGCCCATTAATGTGGCGCCTACTGTAGTGTAGGGGACGCCAGTTTCCTCTTTTAGTGTCCATCTGATCTCAATAATTGTACTCTGGTTAATTATATAATTATGGAATAAATTAATATCTAATTAATTAAGATTTATTCTTAATTAAGGAATTAGATAATTAATTTAATAATTATATATTATTTTCCTTATAATAATTAGGATTAATTCTAATTATATTTAATTAGAATTTGTTCCAGTAATTATTAACTAAACCGGGCTTTAATTAATTAAAGCCCGTGACTTAGTGGACAAGGAATAGGGGCGGCACTTCTCCTTATAAATAAGGAGGAGGATATTCTCAAAACCTAAGTTTTGAGTGAGGAGAATCGGCGCCTATCATCAGCAGAGGGAGAGTTCCTGGTTCCAAAGTTCCTAGACGCCCACACAGTCGAAGAACTTCGAGGAAAGGGATCACACCTCAGTAATCTAGACCTGTAGATTACTCCGTCGGCACAGATCTGAGGTATAATATTCTGAACTCGATTATATGATTTAGTTGCATTTAAATTATCACATCCAATTCGAAGATCCTGTGGGAAAAAGGAATGCTTTCAAGCAGCAGTTCCAACAACTGGTATCAGAGCCACGGTTCTAGAATTGGCTCTGTGATAATTGGATTAAATGTATGTTCATGCATTCGAGTCAATTATGCTATAAACTGTGCATGCTGCTGTCCGGGAACAACGTGTGTTGTTTTTTGATCCCGTTTTATTCGGTTTTTTCGTGTTGTTTTTCAAATCGGTGAGAAATAAGGTACCGATTAGAATAGGATTCGTTTTTCTATAAATTTCTTTGTATTTGTCGATTTCTTATAAATTCTGTACGGTGGAGATCGAGTGAAGAAATTGAAGAATGAGGCACGAGAATCGAGGGAGACGGCGGCGACGACGCGCGTGGAAGCGCTTGTCACACACGCGCGTACACGGCAACGACGGCAGCAGCCGTTCAGCCGCGATCTCGGCGCTGCAGCTTCTTCGATCTATCAACATCGGAACCCTAGGGCTCAACGACGTCGATCGGAGGCTGAGGCAGTGCCGGGGCAAAGGCGGCGGCAGTCCGAGGCGGTGGAAGCAGCGGCGGCCAGAAACCCTCGCGCATGGCTACTCGAGCCTTGGGCTGGCTGCGTCGTGCGCCTGGGCTCACGCCTGGGTGCTGGTCGATGCCGGGCGAACGCGGACGAAAGTGGTGCAGAGACGGACGACTGGCGAGGCGACGACGTCGATCGGTGGCTGAGCGAACCAGCTAGGATTTCGCGAGCTTGATCGCGATCAGCGTCGAGTCTACAACAGCAACAACTCAGCACCGGCCCAGGTGCGGAGCGGAGGTGATGGCGGACAGCTGCGGGCGGAGGCGGACGACGGCGGCAGCGATATGGTTTTTCGCTGCACGCACGCCGTCGAGGGCTTCTGCTCCGACTGCTGCGATTGCTCCAACTGCTGCGGCTGCTGCTGTGGTTTCTGGGCGGCTGCTGGACGGCGGACGATCGCGGCAGAGGTGGGGGCTGGATGTTGCAGCAGCCATGGCGACGGGCGGCGGCGAAATTTTTCCGCGCGTAGACTCGTCGTCTACTGCGGCTGTTCCGGCTGCTGCTGCACGCGGTGGCTCGACGCCGGGGCCCTCTTGGTGCCGGGAGGCTCGTCAAGCCAGTGGGAGCGGTCTGCAGCGACGGTGGTTTATCGGCGGACGGGCTGCAGCGGCTGAAGTTCGAAGATGAAGACGATGATGATGATGGTGATTGGGCCGGGATGCCGGGCTGGGCTCGGGCCGGGCTGCAAAGGACGCAGCTGGCCCGTTCACCCAGCCCACGCGCGATCCGACCCGATCCGGCCCATTTGACACGTACGATGACGGCGCGTGTGATGCACGCACGTATGTCGTCGTGACACGTGTCAGTGACGTGGCAAGCGAACGAGGGATGTTCGTTCAACGAGGGCTAAGGTTTTCCGAAACTTTAGTGTGATCGTTGACGGTTAGGTTTTTGTAACCTAATTCGTTTCCAAAAATCATTCGTCTCGTCTCATTTTGGAAATAGGGAATTCCGCGCCCTAATTCCATTTCGAGCTACTTGCTAATTATGGAAGGTGGACTTGAAGACCAAGTGAAGACTTTCCAAGGCCGAAGCTTGTTTTGGATTTAATTAATTAAATTGTAATAGATAGGTTTTATCCTTCCCGGTCGGCAACCTATTTATTTATTTAATTAATTATGCATGCTATGGATGGTTTAAATTACGCAATGAGATAAAAACATGTTTTGCATGTTATTGTTGCTTTTATTAAATGCGTAATAGAAACGAACATGCCTAAGGTGTCAATAGCATGGATTTATGATTTCAAAAGCGAACATGTTTTATTACTTGCGCTTAGAAATCATGCGGTAGGACTTAATTGTTAACGTGCTTCGTATATCGCATAAAACCCTTTAAAAATAAAAAGACTAAGCGGTAAAATCAATTAGTTTAAATTAATTAATTGGGGACCTCCATATTTGGTTTTAGACGAAGTCAAGGATTAGAATCGGATAGACGTCCACCTACGTGGCCTACACGATATCGAACCCCTTGCCCGTATATTCGTCGGTAAAATTTCTCAATAACTTAGAATATTCTTTAGGAGAGTGGGAGTTGTACGAGTAAACGTCCACCCTACGTGGCTTACACGTACAGGCTCTAACTCGGTCCTTAGTGGAAATTTTAAGTGAGATAATCTAAGAGGGCATCTACAATACCGGCATAGTTCTCGTTTTCTATGCTATCTTGTAGATAAACTCGGTTAGGTGAATAATATGGTTAAAGCTTAGCTACTAATTGATGAATCATCCCTACGAGGTCACTTCTCAAAATAGTAGGGTCCGGTTAAGGTACGGGTTATTATTTCTTTAGTTCACAAGGGTCCATGTGATGATAAGAGAAATAAACTGGCTCTAGAAGTCATGGTCGAAAATTTCATGCTTGCCTGGTCGCCCTACGTGACTCAAGTATAAAATTTTTGGGCTACTCGTTTGTTGGTTCAATGTTATTTATTCAAAGGGTTATAACATTGATAACATAAATTATTTTTATTAAATAAGTTGTTAACTGTCAACTTATGTTATTTGGTTTCAGATATGTCTTTGTCCTCAATACGCAATAAAATAAATCGTTTGCTAAATTTTCCTAATGGAATTCCTGAGGATTTCCGTGAGAAGCTGCTAAGAACCTTGGCAAGAAAAGAAATGGAGTTAATGAGGTTTGTGGATTATTTCGATATGAAACGGTACCTCAAGGTGTTCACACATTTCTCTGTCACATACTTCTTAAATGGAGGAAAGATGGCGGGAAGAACGAGGTGTGAAATCTTGCTTTCTACTTTCCCTGATTGGTTTTTGGCCTTAAGGGAAGAAGTTGTTGGTGAAGTTCATCATGAGGATGTCTTTGCTATATGTGAAGAATTACTCAAAATTGATGAAGTCAGGATCAACTTAATCCAAGAAGCAAGAAGGGAAAATCGACTCGATCAAGGGAAACCTCCCAATGAAGAAAAGGTTATGAGATACTCATCAACCTGGGATGAAAATGAATATACCAGAAGTGACTATGTTCAGTCACAAAGGTATAGGAGGTTTCTTGATTTTGTTGATACAACCAGAGCTAAGGTTCAGTTAGCATGCGAACATAAACTTCCAGCCAAGAAAGTTTATGTAAGGCGGAATAAGAAACAAAAGATGGATGAAGGTATGTCTCTAAATGTAACATGGTGAAACATATTAGCATTGGTTTAGTCCTTTATTGGACGGATTGAACTGGTGGATACTAATTATGGTTTGTTACATATATTTCTTTGTAGGCGATGCCACAAAGGATGATGAGGCGGCTTCGAGTCCTGGCGTCAGCGAGCATTGATGGTCAATGCGGTTGCTGATTACTCGAAGACTTCTGTTTCTTTGTTTTATCTTTTGGTTTTGAGATAGATGTTTGGGATGATACATTACTTTACTGTTTTTCATTACATTGGTGCCAAGTTTTGGCGGTACATTTGTTTTGAATTGGTTTATGGATGATTTCGGTTTTAACATTTGTGTTAATTTGAGTTTAACACTGGTTGTTAAATGTTTTTCATTCATGTGTAGAAGTAATTATCTAGTAACATGGAATATCTCAAATATGATTAGATAAATGTAGTTGTTTCTTTGTTTCTCACCTCTTTTCTCATCTTGTTTTGAAACATTACTAAACTATGTCAAGTATCTATAATTCTACCTTACAATTTGAGTATAAATTGGCATTATGACCGATTTTAACTCAAGATTGGATATAAGGGATATTTGCGTGAATTGCAAATTAGTTGAATTAAGATTGGTGATAAGTTGGATTAGTAAAAGTTTCAATAAAAGATTAAAAGGATAAGGTGATAAAGATCGTTATTGAACGAATGTTCAAAAATGATAGGATCATTCAAGGAATTTCAATAAGTCAAGAAGTACAAGAATGAATAGTCACAAGTATTCTGCACAAGGTCATCTTTATTGAAGTGGGAGTGTTTTTTGAAATAGAACACTAAGTCGTTTTCATATACATCAAGAAATTAGGTTTCTTGGAAAATGTACATGAGGAAAGAAACGACCACATGGAAAGTTTATATGAGAAGGTTAAAGTAATTGATACGATCCATGTTAATTTGCAAGGTTCATTGTTGGATTTAGATTCATGATGAAAAGTGCAAAGGAAGAACAAAGTTGATATGGAAAATATAGAAAAAGTTTTCTATATTTCTATATTAACACTTTTTGTACCTCATAAGTTACAATCCAATATCTGTTTAAAGTCAATGGCTTTTGGCAGGAAAATATTTGGATATAACGGTTATGTTGGATCAAATGTGTATCAATTAAGGACATTATTCTGAATGCTTGATAACTCTTGTGGAAATTCGAATAATAGGAGCATTTATGGAATGACATGCATAAAATCAAGTTTTATGGAACGTGTCAATAAATATTATAGTTCTCATGGTAATGAAGATGATAGGTGTGATTTTCTTGTACATTATGTGATGATATCACTAACTTTGGCAACATTGTGAGAGTATTATCAGACATAATGGTGGTGGTTATCCGGACAGTTTAAGACGCAGAATTTGAATAATGTAGGGTATATCCATAAGGATTGTATACATGATTCAAGTATTCTACGTAGGTTACTGTTCTGACTAGGTTATCGATATAAATTATATCGAAAAAGTGTCAGATATTTGCTATTGTTGCGTGCAAGGTAACAAATATAGTTCATTAATGAACACGGATAATCGGGGAGTGTGTTGGTAAATGAGGTAATCGACCTTAAATCTATGTGTTCACTTAGAAAAGGAGAACCATACCTTGGAGAATCTCAGAACAGTAAAATGTTTATGAGAGTTCTTTCATGACAAGCTAAATATGTAGTGGGAGCTACTAAAGCAGTTGTATGGTTGGAAACTTTACTTTGTGAAATGGTAGTAATCCTATCTTGCAAGAAATCTCACATGAGTTTTCAAGTGCAGAAGCAAGATCTATGGATTTGTCAACCTGGGAAAACACATAGGAGTACTGATTGGTTTATGTAACCATAAGGCGATATTGCGTGTATAAAGGAACATTAAAGCAGGAATGTTTATATGGCGGTTTATTCACTAAATTGAGTATGCCGGCACCTCGGAAGCACGTGGTGGGCATTGTCTCAGTGATCCTCCCACGGTAAAATCTTTCAGTATAAGTGGGAGAAGATGTGAAATAAAATACAGTGATGCCATATAGTTTCCGATAGACACATGGGTATACTAAAAGTTTTTACTTTAGTATAAGTGGGAGATTGTTGGGGTTGTTGTATATAGCTAAAGCAAAAACGTGTTTTAGTATATATGACATGTATTCCACTGGTAACAATCACCTATCTGAATAAATATATTAATAAGAATAAGCCCTATATCTCATGTTTTAGAACACGTGGACGGCTCGGGTGTCAGGGAGATCACGCAGCGTTCGACAATAATTATGAGATATAAACAGTGTCACAGTCGAGATAGCTTGGGAAAACTATCGGTTTAGACTGCAACATAACGGTAATGGCGGGTCTCAGTCGCTAGTTATGTTGGTACGGTGGAACGTATTGACAAGATCGAGTGAGATAAGGTTCTTCTGATACTGACCCTAGCAATAGGTGAAGAACTAGAGATCTCGGGATTTAGAGATATGATCTTAATCTCGATATGATATTAGAGATATATGTGTTGTTCACTGTTACTTTGACTTGTATAGCTAAGGATCTATCGCAGCATCCCTGATGACTTGCATCTTGGGTAACATGAGGGCACATAGTATGTCTAATTAGTTATATCGAGACACCGTGTCCGTATTAGGTTGAGAGATATCCCCTCAGGGAGTTCACAAGGTTTATTATACCAAGTCATGCATGCTGATTAAGTTCAGGTATAATAATAAGGGGTGAACGGGTACTACTTGAGTAGAATAAGATGTTAATTAATTATGAGCAGTCAGAGGAGCTCTAATTAATTAATGGATATCGGAGTCATTAAACACGGGGATAGCTCTAAATAAAGTATCAGCCCCAATCTACAAATTGGGACAGAGCGGTGATTCAGTTGTGATTCTTTAGTGGAATGCATCACAGCTCTAATGAAATTTATGTTCTGGGTTGATCATGGTTATTTCATTAGGTAAGGCTAAACTCTGTCTGGTACATAGATCCCTGGGGTGGCCCAAGAGCTCTTCAGGAAAGGAATTCAAGGTATTATTGAGGGATATCAGTTTTGGACTAAAAAGAGGCATTATGGGCTTGAGCCCATTAATGTGGCGCCTACTGTAGTGTAGGGGACGCCAGTTTCCTCTTTTAGTGTCCATCTGATCTCAATAATTGTACTCTGGTTAATTATATAATTATGGAATAAATTAATATCTAATTAATTAAGATTTATTCTTAATTAAGGAATTAGATAATTAATTTAATAATTATATATTATTTTCCTTATAATAATTAGGATTAATTCTAATTATATTTAATTAGAATTTGTTCCAGTAATTATTAACTAAACCGGGCTTTAATTAATTAAAGCCCGTGACTTAGTGGACAAGGAATAGGGGCGGCACTTCTCCTTATAAATAAGGAGGAGGATATTCTCAAAACCTAAGTTTTGAGTGAGGAGAATCGGCGCCTATCATCAGCAGAGGGAGAGTTCCTGGTTCCAAAGTTCCTAGACGCCCACACAGTCGAAGAACTTCGAGGAAAGGGATCACACCTCAGTAATCTAGACCTGTAGATTACTCCGTCGGCACAGATCTGAGGTATAATATTCTGAACTCGATTATATGATTTAGTTGCATTTAAATTATCACATCCAATTCGAAGATCCTGTGGGAAAAAGGAATGCTTTCAAGCAGCAGTTCCAACAACTGGTATCAGAGCCACGGTTCTAGAATTGGCTCTGTGATAATTGGATTAAATGTATGTTCATGCATTCGAGTCAATTATGCTATAAACTGTGCATGCTGCTGTCCGGGAACAACGTGTGTTGTTTTTTGATCCCGTTTTATTCGGTTTTTTCGTGTTGTTTTTCAAATCGGTGAGAAATAAGGTACCGATTAGAATAGGATTCGTTTTTCTATAAATTTCTTTGTATTTGTCGATTTCTTGTAAATTCTGTACGGTGGAGATCGAGTGAAGAAATTGAAGAACGAGGCACGAGAATCGAGGGAGACGGCGGCGACGATCACTAAATATAATCTCCACTGCTCATCTTTATTAAGATCCGACGATCAATATTGCGCCAGCTGTCACTCACGCGGATCCCGCTAATTATTCACACAAGCTCGAGCTCCAGCAACAGCATAAGCATCCACGTTTAACAACCTGCATTCTCCTACACACATGAAGAAATCTGTGCGTCAACATAAAGTAAAAGAAGTGTGGAGTAATTGAATAATGATTTTTCTACTTTATGAATTAAAGTGTGAAGCATTTAGATTAGAGGGAGCCCAGGTGATATTAGTAGGGCGCAAGCAAACCCAAAAAATGGTCCACTTTTTGTTTCCTTACCCCCTCAAATCAAATTATTTGACACAATTGGAATATTAACACTTCAAGTTTGTTTGAATAATTTTGTGGTCCAAATTATTTTTTGCTGATTTCGTCGTGATCTTAATTCGAACTATCCAGAATTTATCCTTTTTTTTGAGAGAGAATTATCCCACTTTTTAAGTTTTATTAACACCGAATTTCAAAGAATATTAATTGCTAGTTCTTTTACTAGCAGTGATTCAGCTTCAGAAATGAGAAGAAGATTGAGAATAGCTTCAGTTGGCCAAAAAAATAAATAAATAATTCAAATCTTGAGGTTAATTTATGGTTTAAATGCAACAAAAAAAAAACGAGAGCTTTAGGTCCATTTTCATCCTTAACACAATCTTTCAAAAGTTCAGAAAAATACATCAACTTTGATATTTGTTCTATTTTGACCCAAATTTGATACAAATTGATTTTGATTTGGAGCATATGTATCAATGTGAATTCCACTCGACGGTACACATTTATAAATTAAACGGCGCGTTTAAAATGTATCCGAAAATGATGTCGTGAATTGTCTTAAACACATTGATCAACATAAACCCAAATCTGTATCAAAATTGAACAAATATCAAAGTTGATATTTTTTTTCAAATTATTTAAAAATTGCGTTAAAAATTAAAATGAACCAAAACATCGTATATTTTATTGCATTTAACCCTTAATTTATTTACAAATAAGAAGATTAAAATCTCTTCTTTTTTTTGAGAATCAAATCTTTTTTTTTAAGGGTGTATAATGTGATGTACTATTGATAGAAAGGGATACAGAAATAGAAAATGTCGCGCGCAAACAATCCCGCGCTCTGTTTTCGATCTCTGCTTAATTCTCTCCCTCTCTCTCTAAATTATGGCGATTTAATTTAGCCTCAACCAGGAAGATCTCACCGCGGGCGTTGTAGGAACTGAAGCGTCTTCTCCATTTCTTGGCCTAATTTCCTTCTGGAACGTTCTCCTTTAAGAGAGGTACGCATAATTATGATTATTACTGTTGTTATAGTTGTCGGTAGTTCTGTATTTAAAAAAGCATGTAAAATTATGAGAAATACATATGTGCTTTTTTTAGGGATTTATAGATCGGCCAATCGCGTCGGAATAGAAGTACACTGGTGTGCTAGGAATGCGTCGTTGATTTGGATGATTCTGGAATATTGTACCGTTTGTTTGTGATGGAGAATTAATGGCGTGTATTGTGTTTGTTTCATGATTCACGAACAATGTTGTCGATTTTCTGTTGATTGTTTCTCTAAACCTTATCTCTGATATATGATTGATGGATTTAATGGTATATTTATTTTTTCAATTTCCCCCAATTTCTTAGCTAATTGCCATATATCAGTTTGATTGCTTGAATAAATATGTGAATGGGGATTTTTGTTTTACTCTGTTTGTAGGTTCCAGGAATGGAAAAGGTCAAGAAGGCTGAGAATCACATCGCATCAGTTTCAGCTTTTCACGAAGAAGGGATTCACGACGCCTTTGATGATGGTTGTAGCATATGCCTCGAGCCATTTTCTCACAGTGAACCTTCCACGGTGAACAGAATTATCTTTAGTTTGTGATTATAGTTGATCAAGTAATACTCCACTATGTGTGGATATATTAATGGAAATTCCATGACTCATATTTTCTTGTAGGTGACAATCTGCAGGCATGAGTTCCACCTCCAATGCATCCTTGAATGGTATGTTTCTGCACCTGTGTGTGTGATGAATTTGGAAGTTCTCTGAATTGCTCTTGCATATTATGCCTTTTCTTCAGTATAGGTCTAGTACAGGCTTAATGATGTTGTACTTTAGGCTTGGTTGTTTTTCCTTTTCCTTTTCAATATTGAGTTACAATGAATGACTCTCAAGAAAGAAGATCAGAAACACTTAGGAGATGAAAATCTGCTTTAGATTGAGATTAATAACCCTAATATTAAAGTTAGCTGTTTCTTTTGGAACTTGTTAGTTTATGAAAAACAGTATCCTCAACCTATAGTTGCCTTCTATTTTTTAAGTGTATGAAGAAGGGACTTACATAGAATGATCCTAACAGGCAATATAATTATGTAGTTTTTGGTATTATCTGTTCTCTTGATGCTTTCAGCTTTGCTATCACCGGAAGGTCCGGAAATGATTGAGAAGTCAAATGCGTTGCCTATGTTTTAAGATTAATAAGCATTCCCTTTGACACTAGTGCCTAGAATAAACGGGAAAGGTTATAATCTGAAACTTTTGGCTGTTATTTTGCAACTTACGAAGGATCGAGGATCGTGCATTTCTGTAAATTGTTTTTGTGAGATTTCAATCCATGAGCCGACTGACTTCTGGGGAGAGTTTTGAACATCTCAAATTAGCATATTGAAGTTGATATTTAGAGAAGCTAAGGCTAAATGTGCATGAGTTATCTGAAAAGAGTGTTCGTGTGGTTTCATTTATGATCAGGTGTGAGAGAAGCTCCAATTGTCCTATGTGTTGGCAAGCTATCATCCTGAAAGATCCTGCCAGGTTGATATGCACCCTCGCTTCTTACTCTGCATGTTTTTCAAAACTATTTCGTATCCTTGTATACATGATAACAGTTCACGGTGTTATGCAGTCAAGAATTGCTCGCTTCAGTAGAGAGAGAAAGATGTTTTAGGTCGAATCCATCAAGAAACTCAGCGATTCATCACCATCCCACATATAGCGATTTTCAATCAGCTGCAATTTGGAGGTCTCAAGACAGTGCTAGAGCAGATTCTTATGCAACTTCTTCTCACGCATCTACTATTATATGATTTGACTCACTATATATCATCCATTTTCAGAAGCTACTCCAGTGAGTCTTCCTCATCAAGCAGTATGGACGGTGGAGAGCCTCGGAATTTCCAGTCTATCTCAGACTCATGGAGATCTCGACTCAACTCAATGTCGGACAAGTATGAGTTTAATGATGTGTTGTTATTCTTTTCCTTCTTTATGTCCTCTTGAATTCTGAACTTTATATGGAGATCTTGGTCAAGGTACAAAGAATCGACTTCCGAAAATACTAGAGGATGGAGGGAGAAACTGTTTTCTGGAAGCTCTTCTTCCATGGCGGATATTTTTTCTGAAGTTGCAGCTGAAATTAATGCTGGACTGGGCCGCATGCTTGATCGCCTCGAAGCTATGGATAATAGGGACTCTCACTGATTAGTCCATGTTTTTTCAGAGAGATGCATCATCGTCATCATCAGCAGCAGCATTTCCACATTTGATGGTTAGTCTCAAGCACTTTGTGTATTGATAAGTCTATAATAATTCATTTTTTTTCTTTTCTATATCTACTAATGAAAGCCTGCATAACTTGTATTTCAGGTATACGTTTCTGGTCCTAAATATGGCATGCCGACGTGGAAAATAGTAATTTACTTAATATAATAATTCGAGATTTCAGTTAGCGGTTAGAGATGAATCTATTGAGAAACTTTGTATGATAGTAATGGTGATTTTAATGAACATGCAATTGGTAAGGTACATTTAGAGTGGATCATTATGTTTCCCTAAAACAGGACTAATGAAGAAAGTCTGATAAAAAAAGAAAAAAAAAGAAAAAAAAAAGGACTAATGAAGAAAGAAAAGGCTGGAGAAAAAGAGAGGAAATAATAATAATAATAATAATAATAATAATAATAATAATAATAATAATAATAATAATAATAATAATAACTGATCGATTAAATAATGGTCAGAGATTTCTTATTACTGTTTGATGATGCTCTTAAATTTAGTGGGAATATATTAGTATGTGTATATAAAAATAAAATAAACGTGGTTGGCTCCTCCCTCATCCTACCACCAACTCCAACAATTCCTCGGCTGCGCAGTTGACCTCTTCCTCCCTTCCTCAAGGCTTCCTCTCTTAATTCTCCCTCCCTTCCTCTCTCTCACTATATATTTCTCTCTCTTTCTCTGTCTTCTCTCATATATATATATATATATATATATATATATAGACACAAACACATCTTCATCAGTGAATTTTCAAGTGATCCATTTTTGATTGAAGGAAAAATGTTGATGCTAGTTAACTGCTCCAACTGCCGTACGCCGCTCCAGCTGCCCACCGGCGCCACTTCAATCCGTTGTGCAGTGTGCAATGCCGTCACCCGCATAGCTGACCCCCGCAACGCCCCCCCTGCCGCACCCCCTCCCTACCTCCCCACCCCTTCCTCTTCTTATAACAATGGATACAACAACAACAACTACTACTACCCCCCCTCCCCCTCCCCCTCCCGCCCCCGTCTCTTACAACCATACGCCCCCTGCCCCTGCCCCCGCCCCCGTCTCTTACAACCATACGCCGCCCGCCCCCCCTGCTCCTGCCCATGGGCAGAAGAAGGCGGTGATCGTCGGGATCTCGTACAAGAACACCAAAAATGAGCTCAAGGGATGCATCAATGATGCAAAATGCATGAAGTATATGCTTATCAATAGGTTCAAGTTCCCTGAATCCTCTATCCTCATGCTTACTGGTAATCTTCTAATTTCTCTCTCTACATACTGTAATTTCCTGGAACTTATTGTATTTCATTTTCTTTTTCTTTTTCTTTTCTGAATTTGGATAACTACTGTGATTTTTGGTGAGTTTCCTGACTCATTCGAGGTTTGACTTCTTGATGTCAACTTGCAAGCTGAGTTTTTTAGAATTCCATTCCAAGGAAAAGAAATTATTGCCAGTAGGATGCTTATTTATTTAAGATTGCAAAACCATTATAAAATTGCCTACATGCAGATATGGGATTTATTTTTACATACAAAATATATCCAAAGTAGGTTCATCCAGTAGTAGTCAAAAGAATTGAATATTGAAAACAAAATGATTTAGAATCGATTTCCATTATCGAGCCAAACAATCAGTAAACGTAACTGTTATTGTTACCATTCCCCTCTTTCACTTGATTCCGTTTTCCTACTTGAACCAAACGGGTATTAATTGTAATTAGCTCGAAACGCATATTAATTTGCCTTTTCTGTTAGAAAAAATTCCTTGATTTGCTGTCTTATGCCCAGGCAAGGAAAAATATTCACAAGTAACTAAAGATGAATCTACTTTTTGAAATTGTTGCTATAGAATCTATAGGAGTTGAATTGTGATGATTAATTATCTAAAAGCAAGTAATAATGTATATGCTGAATTGCTTTAACTTCTGTCAACAATATTGAAAATGGTGTCCCCAAAGGCAAGGAATCATATAGAAGAAGCCTTGGCTACAGTTGCACTATTGTGTTTACAAAGGATCTCACAACAGTTAGACAATGACATAACACTTGAAAAATATGATTCATATTATGTTTACAGAAGAGGAAAGTGACCCCTACAGAATTCCGACAAAGCACAACATTAGAATGGCTATGTTTTGGCTAGTCAAGGGTTGTCAGTCAGGGGACTCACTTGTATTCCATTATTCTGGGCACGGGTCGCAGCAGAAGAACTATACCGGAGACGAGATTGACGGTATGGATGAGACTATTTGCCCTCTCGATTACGAAACACAGGGGATGATCGTGGACAACGAAATCAACGCTACTATAGTCAGGCCTCTCCCCTCTGGTGTCAAGCTTCATGCAATAATAGATGCATGTCACAGCGGCACAGTGCTAGATTTACCTTATCTTTGTAGAATGGACAGGTCTCTCTCTCTCTCTCTCTCTCTAGATTTACCTTATCTTTGTAGAATGGACAGGTCTCTCTCTCTCTCTCTCTCTCTCTCTCTCTCTCTCTCTCTCTCTCTCTCAACTGAACCAGTATGTAAATGTTAATACAGAAGTGGAAGGTGTGCATGGGAAGACCATCGACCTCCATCCGGGGCATGGAAAGGCACGAGCGGGGGAGAAGCCATATCTTTCAGTGGTTGTGACGATGATCAAACTTCTGCTGATACAGCTGTAAGTTTGCACCGGCAATTATTCGTTGACATTTTAGATTTGAGCAAATCTTGAACTCCCTTCCGGTTAGGAAGCGTTCACTTGAATGACAGATTAAACGGATTACACATAAAAGCGAGCATTTAAAGGATTACATGATGCAACGAGTTCATAATTATATATATTATATAATTCATCAATCTGTCACCCAAAGCAAAAAAGGCCTCTTAAAAGAAAGGCTGACATAAATTAAAAACTGGACAGGCACTATCAAAGGTGACTTCTACAGGCGCAATGACATTTGCCTTCATCCAAGCGATAGAGAAGGGACAGGGAGCTACATATGGGAGTATCTTAAATGCAATGAGGTCTCTCATCCGGCAAACTAGCAACGATATGGTTGCCGGAGGGGGTCCTGTCTCGACACTACTCACAATGCTTTTGACAGGGGGAAGTGGTGGTGGACTCAGACAGGTATCACCACTTACTTGATTTACATAAGTTTTCAGCATCAACGCAATTAGTGACGAAGCCACACATTTCCCATCTCTATAAATTTTGAAAATTTTCAGATTTTTCATATATTCAAATCTTCCCCCACCGAACCAAAAATATTCTGCCCCCTTCGACTCTGCAACTGAATGTACCTCACTCTCCTTAGAGCACTGCATATTGGGAGGTTATTATAAAAAATACTTCCTTCTGAAGTTCATCTTTTTAATTTCAGGAACCACAGCTTACTGCGAATGAACAATTTGATATCTACAAGAAACCATTTTCACTGTGAGTAGGATGGGCAGGAGACAATATTGAATTCAAACAAGGCCAAAATTTGGCATCTGATTCATCTGAACACGCAGCTGTATAGTTCCTCAAACCATTCTCAAATTCCTTTATTTATCGGTGAGTGCTGGCTTTCTTTCGATCCTGGCTTTCTTTCAATCAACTGGAGCATTTTTCTTTTACCTTGTATTTTCTTATTTCTTTATGTATCTTTTCTTAGCAATTGGCATGTATCATTATTATGGGGCCTTTTGTAACATACTTGTTAAGGTTTATTTTAACATGAATCCAATATATATATCTACAAATGATCCCCTCCGCCTTGATCGATATCCATTGAATTCAATAACCACTATGTTTGAACATTGAATTTGAACAAAGAATTTGCTTTTTTAGCATAGAGGCTGAGTATAAACTACAAACTGATATATACTACAACAGAATAGCATACATTCAAAACCCAAGAATAGCCAATATAATGAAATTAGTTCAAAGTTATATTTATTCATTTGCTATGATCATTTGGATGTACATAATCTAACTAGATACCTTATACATGTAGACATACCCTGCTAAGTCTAAAAACGATTTCAGTTCGACTACAATGAAGTAGTTAAATAAAACAATAAGGATGTAAATGTGTAATATATTGTCCAAGATTTGATAACCTTAACTGGAGAAAGAGGTTGTCGCCTACACAACGTCGTCGTTCCTTAGTAGCAAGCATTGCTTCTTATACCTTGCATTATCCTTCAGAGCTATATCCTCGTACTCCTATCACAAAATCATCATCGAACGAAATGTTACAGTCAAACACGGGCCCAAATCATAATCAATCATCTTCAATAATCCAAAAAAAAAAAGGAAAAAAAAAGGATGAAATGTCCACCTTCTTCTCATTCTGGGGAAGGTCGGACCACTTCTTACTCAAGCTCTTGCTTGTTTCCGCAAATGAATGCCGTTTAACCACGCCCCAATTCTTCATCAGGAAGAATGCATAGGGATTGCAAGGCCTTACCGGCAAACTCCGTCTCCTAAGCATTTTCTCGAACAGATTCTCCACATTCCGCCTCCGCTTCTTCGACTTCATTTTCTTTCCGGAACTCGAAGTGCCTCCGGAGACACCATAAATCCCCCCAAAATAGTACTTCACCGGAGACAATGCGCCGCTCCTCAACCGTGTCATAACACCACCTGTCGAAAACGCTTCGCCAAACCCTAGATTTTCATCGGAATTGTTATTGTGATTCTCAAATCGGCCAGTAGAAGAAGTTGGAGTCAGATACGGCGAAGATTGAACGGAATCACGAAAATTTTCGGTTTCTGGGATGTTTGCTTCGAGAATGCTGAAGTTGTTGTCGGAACGGCGGTCTTCTCTGCGGAGGTTGAACTGAACAGAAAATTGTAACTCGCCGGTGTCGCCTCGGACCTCAACGGTGTCGCCAGTTTTGAAGCCGCGCAAATTGAGGGGAATGCGCGGAGACGGAGGCGGCGGATAGAGGGATGAATTTGGCGGGAATTCAATCGCATCGTCGCTATTAGCCATTGATGCAGAAAGGGAAAATGCAGAATGAAAGAATTAAATTAAATTAGAGTTTAAAATGGCTCGAGTGAAGATTAAAAGAAAAGGGCGGGGCTGCTTTTCCATGGAAGGTTGCGTTCGTTACAAAATTAACTGCTTTTCTCTAACAATTTTTTTTTTATCGTCTTAATTAATTACTCCCTCTGTTTTTTTTTTCATTTGACACCCTTTCCATATTGGGGTGTTTTTTTTCATTTGACCCCTTTATATTTTGGGTTATTTATTACTATCAAATCAATCTATTTACCCCTAATGAAGCCACTTACCCCTAATTAACACTCACCCTAAAAATTAACCTAACCCTACACTATATATGCAGATTATCATTAATAATTTACACTTTACAATTTGGGGTGGCGCCTTTTATTTCTTTGCCTTTTAGAATTTTTATGCACTTTACACTATATATGCAGATTATTATTAATAATTTAGGCAGAAAAATATTGTAATTTAAGTTTTGTGGAAATAAAATTTATATTTAAATTTGGTGGGATATTCAAATATAATCACTTAGCATTGTTAATCAAGGGTCATTACACTACTTACTCTTATAATCTCTTCTTTCTTAAAAATTGTGCCCAAAAGAAAGGTGTCAAATGAGAGTGAACGGAGGGAGTACTTTTGAGTCGTAAAATACTAATCTCTCCGTCTCAACTCAATTGTCTCATACTTTTAATATATATGACGTATAAAATAATAAATCGTGTCTCATATTTTGAATATATATGTGAGGTATAAAATAACAAAGTGTGACAATTGAACTGAGACGGAATGAGTACTATTTTTCTGTCCACCTGATTTTTTTTTTTAATTTGTAATTATAGATTTTAAAATAGATTTTTAGCATTTAGTTTCTTTTATATGGTAACACTACCTTTGTAATAAAATGAATTATTTTTTTATAAATCCATTATTATGAAACGTAAAACTTACTAGAAAGTTAACTATATTTAAAGATGGAAGTTGGAGGGAGTATTTTATTTCATTTTTATGATTGTTGGAGTCTAAATATCAGCCTTCTTCTTCTTCTTTTTTTTTTAATTAATTTATTATTATTATTATTATTATTTTTTATGGAAGCCCTTAAATAATGGACTTTCTACCAAATATTTTAGAAACTTATTCGGGACTACATATCAGGAAAATATTAATACTATTATTATTTTAAGAAGATATTACAGTTGCTCTGTTTGTTAGATTTCATTTCAAAAATAGAGAGTTAGTACTATATTTCATTACGAGTTCAACTAGAAATGACAGAGTAAATCTATATATTACCTCCATCCCATTATACTTGGCCACTTCACTTTATTGACTTTTTCGACACGTGTTTCCACCGAAACCTAGTGCGGATTTTAAAATATAATTTTGAAGTATTCTTTTTTTTACGGGATACTATGACACTCATAGTATCCCGTAAAAAAAAGAATACTTCAAAATTATATTTTAAAATCCGCACTAGGTTTCGGTGGAAACACGTGTCGAAAAAGTCAATAAAGTGAAGTGGCCAAGTATAATGGGATGGAGGTAGTATATACTATAAAAGTAGAATACAGAGGGTGGAGGGTATTTTTGTAAATTGTGAATTTTGTTTTTTTGAGAAAAAATCATTTTGTTATGCTAATATAAGGAATTTTACTTGATCCATCTAATAAATCACAAAATGACATAATAGAAAGTAATTAGTGGAAATGGTGCCGGATACCCATTTAAACTTAGGCAACAAGAATTATGCCCAAGAAGATAAAAAGTATAAATCATACCCAACATTTGCAATTTCGGACGAAAATACCCTTAATGAATTCCGCTTTTCTTGCTCTTTTCCCCTACCTTTTTCCCTCTTTCAGCTCCCATTTTCAGCTCCCTCCCTCTTTCACGTCGAAATATTTTCCCTCTTTCCCAAAAAATTAAACTCTCCTCTCAGCTCGATTTCCCCCCTTCTCGATTCGATATCCCTGATGAGCTCGACTCCGGCGGCTTAGGTTCCTGAAATATATCTGGTTGGACGGCAAATCGATATGGCGGCTTTTGAGTTGAAGGTAAATTCGCGAATTGCTAGGCTAGTTTGTCTGAATCTGAATGTGGAATGTGAGTATTAGTTTATAAATTATCGTCATCTGTAGCTAATTTTAGATGGGTAAGGTTGTATCTGAGTTGATTTTGAGTTTAAATGTAATTGCATGTCGTCGGAAGAGTTGGATCAATCGGGTGTGCAATGGTTCCAACTGTTCCACATGTTGCATGCATGGCACAGTTAGAACTATTTTATCCGATTGATCCAACTCTTCCGACGCCTGCATGCATTGAACAGTTGGAACCGTGATACCCGATTGATCCAACTGTTCCAACTCCGACTGTGATGGAATTATGTTTGATCCAATTTGTGATCTTTGATTTCCTTTCTCCCAGATGCGGCCTAAAAACATATTGATTGCCCATGGAGGGGAGTGGTCCGAAAAGGATAGAACTTACATTGGCACCGAAGAAGAGTTGATTCCTATACCGCCCACCGGGCCTATTTTCACTGATTTGTTGAGTATGATTCAAATCCGCATAATGAAGCCCAAAAGTAAGTATGTGTATAAAGTAGTTGCACTGGTTGAGTCCGCTACCGGTCGAACTGCTAGAATGAAGATTACAGATGATTTTGAACTAGCTTATGTTCTGAATGAGTTGGAAGCCCCTATATTATATGTTTCTACAGCTCCGATAAATGAAGAATTATTAGAGGTTGTAAATGACCATGCAGAAAGGCTGGCTAATGGCACAACTCCGGTGACTAATGCTTCTCGGGTTGGGAAAACAGGCTTGGGTCGAGGTTTGGGAAAAAATTTGGATACGAATTTGAATACAGCTTTAGACAAGGATTTGAACACAGATTTAGAAAGAGATTTGGATCGGAATATGAGCAAGGACAGGGACATGGATATTGATAGGAATATCGATCCTGATCTGGGCGGGAATTTCGACATGGGTTTAGAATGGAATGAGGATTGGGGTTTCCATGATAGTGATCACGATAGTGAGAGTGATCATGACACGTCTGTTGCATCCGTACAGCGTGCAGTTCATGACGTGGACAACCTTGAAAATATACCGATCGGCAACACTCGGCCTAATGTGGCATCTGTAGGCAGTAGGAATGATGCATTCGAGGGAGATCGTGAGTATGTTGGGCTGTGGAGCATCCCGGGCGCATCGTTTGACATGAAACAGCCTAAAGCACAAGAAAATATAGATAATGAAGGCATTGGCGATGATACACTTTGTAAAGATGTTGTGTTTTCAAGTAAGGACAAATTGGTCACTGTCTTGGGGTTATTTCATCTTGCTAATCACGTATTGTTCGATACGCCGCGTTCCTGCTCGAAACGATATGCTGCTTATTGCAAAAGCAAGCAAGATAATTGTTCTTTCGTCTGTCGCGCAATAGCATTGGGCGAGGCATGGGTGATACAGGAATGGGCACCGCACACGTACCAAAAAGATTTGAGATTTCATTCTGAACCAACCATATGCTCTAAGGTTTTAGGTGCATATTTTGTTCCAAACTTGATGACAAAAGGTGTTGTGTTAAGGCCGAGTGATATCAAATCGATGGTGAAGAAGAGATTTGGGGCCAAGATCCAATATCAAACTGCGCTGGCCGCCAGAAATCATACACTGACAATGGTGTACGGCGACTCCAACGATTCATTCAAGATGCTTCCGAAGTACCTATGGATGATTGAGAGCACAAATCCAGGATCTGTTACCGAGATCAAAGTCGATGAGACTAGAGGCCGTTTCCAGTACTGTTTCATGGCTCTAGGCGCGTGTATCCGAGGCTTCAAGGCTTGTCGCCCTGTGATTGTGGTTGACGGCACACACCTAAAGGGGAAATACAAAGGCGTGTTGTTGGTGGTTGTCACAAAGGATGCAAACGAGCAGGTATTTCAATTAGCGTTTGGGTTGGCAGACAAAGAGACTGATGAATCATGGACTTGGTTCTTTCAACAGTTGCGAGGTTCATTTGGCTGTCCTGATCAATTGATGATCGTTTCAGATCAACACGTTAGCATCAAGAATGCGATGGATGTTGTGTACCCCGGCGTACCTCATGGGCTTTGTATATATCACTTACAAAAAAACATCAAGTTCTGGGGAGATCATGCCATTGCTCTATTCCAAGCTGCTGCACATGCATACCGGCCTCGTGACTTTGACACTACATTAAATAATCTTAAAGCACGCTCTCCCGCAGCATATAATAAGGTGATGTCTGTTGATCCGAGTCAATGGGCTCGTTCTAAGGCCCCCGTGTGCCGATATCTTTTTTCAGCATCCAATGCAGCTGAGTGCTTCAATGGCTGTCTTCGATGGGCTAGAACTTTGCCAGTTTGTACTCTCTTGGAATGTATTCGGTTTCCTATTGGGCAATGGTTTGTAGAACGTCGTGCTCTGGCTACCAGTCGAACTCACGAGTTGACTGAATTGGGCATAACAAACTGGGCAGATCAGCGGAGCTGGGTTCCACCATGAGTGTCGAAGCAATCTCTTTAACAAAGTTCAAGGTGTCTACATCGATGACGCATCACGTAGTCGATCTCGAGACGAAGCAATGCACCTGTCTTATCTTCGATGTCGACTTGATTCCGTGTTCTCATGCTTCAGCAGCCTTACGGTAATCTTTATATGTTAGATAAAATTACTACTCGTCGTTTCTGTCGGCTTGTTCAGTTGGATCTATTTAGTTAATTGTGACAAATGTACCAAATGTATGGTGCCTGGAATAGTTGGTACATTTGTTCCAATTTCCAGCTGTTCCACCCAAGAAAATGCTAACATAATCAGTGTTTTTTATGTGGCAGCCACACGAAGCAGTCGCCAATTCCATACGTCACTTCTTATTACTCTACGGAGTCTTTGCGGGAAATCTATGCGGGTGAGGTGATGCCGGTTCCTATGCCGGAGGATTGGAACATGCCCGCGGCGGTTGCATCATGGGTCGTTGGAGCACCCGTAAATCCCAAACAAGCCAAGCCGACCCCGTGTGCGCAGGGTCAGACCTGTTTCAGAGTCATCCTCTCGGAGATCTGGCACAATGCGATGTATGAGATACGGGCAGCTCGGGCATTATCAAATACTTGTCATGTTCCAATAACCATCTCCGTCTCGTCTGCTGGAGAGGTCACGTCAACGGGTACGAAACGCCGCAGGCTCAAGACGTGTGGAATTTGCAAAGCTACTTGGCCATACCCAAACCACGTGCATTCATAGGGTCCTCCTCCGCCGTAGAAGACAATTTTTTCCCGTTTTCTAAATCATTGATCGTGGTCATGTAACTTAACGATTTATTTATTTCATAAATATTACCTTATCTACCGTCGATCCCGTAAGACGCATTACAGTGAAGTTAAAGAATGTGTTTCCCAAGTTGAATGCATTGTGAAATCATGAATATACTTTCACTTTGTGTTTGTCTTTTTGTTTTTGGACAAGATTTCCTTGAGGGTTTGCATGCATGCTTCCATGAAGATGGCAGCCTTTGAATGGTCAAATATTCTCACGTTAGTCCATAGGGGCCTTGTTGCTGCTTCGCTTATATAAGTGCTATACATGGCCAACCATATTGCATATTTTCCATTTATTTCTTAACTTTATTCCTTTATTTCTCTCAATTTGCAGATGGATTTCTCCAATCTCATTTCTCAAAACACTTTCTACAATCGCCCATGGAACAAGACTCTTGATAAGGCATTCATTCAGTGTCTTATCTCACTGTTGGAGAAATACCCGGAGCTCAAATACGAACATGCGCCGGCGGAAGCCTTACTCGAGGCGAATGACATTCTCCACTTCAACAATCCAAATCTCGCCCTTGTCTGGGAGGATTTATACTGCCGATTCAATTTG